>CM075469.1:14037500-14422500 GCA_037950665.1 Hypophthalmichthys nobilis | reverse complement strand
CTTCAAGCATACCAGCTATATCCAATCATTCATGTTTTTTGTGTTTTTCTTCACTCTTTTTCCAAGGCCATTCCTGGTTTTATAAAATAAATATGCAGTTCAAATTCAGGCCCTCATAAGCTTATATGATTTTGACCATTTATAGTGATGTATGACAGTGTTCCCAAAGATGTAGCTGTAATTCTTTTCTTGTAATCCTACCATTTCAAATAGTGGTTGAATTTGCAGTAATGTTCAGCTCAACATGTCTCGAGTGCAGATACATTATGGAAAGATTAAAAACAATGGATTAATGGAAAGGCACTTCTATAATGTCATAAAACAGCAGCTGCAGTCAATCCTCAGGAGCCCTCTCTTTTAAGCAATTTAAAATGGTGCCGTTACTTACTAAAGGCTATTAGGAAAGTCACAATCACATGACTGCAGTCAGTATTAATTCTGTTCTGATGAGATGGCAAATATTCACATTCATGTGTCAGGGTAAATAGTGCTACAGCCAATTGGAAAAATCTGTTTAGGAAACAAACCCATGTAAGCGCTTTTTCAGGTTGTTCAGTTCAGTCACAGTTGTGATCTAGTAACCCTTTTTTATTTTTATCTAGTTTTAACCCGTTTCATTTGTAGATTCTGTTACTTTTTAATGTCCTACCTTTGAGAAATAAACATGGTAATACATTTGGGCCCTGTGATGTATGTCTCAGTTTATTCTAGGAACTCTCCATTAGAGCGAAATTGCGTCCATTTGCACAAAAAATGAGATTTAGATGAACAAGTCAGTAATGCCTCTGGGATTTCTTCAGTGATAAATTGAAAGTGTTGTTAATAACCGATCAGGCTTTACACACCATTTAGAAGGGTAAAACTAATCAAGGCCACTAGATTTTAAAACTTTAAGCTATGTTTGAAGACATTTTTATGCAGCAAAACATTGGGTCAGAAATTGGGCAAAATTGCTGCCAGACTCACAACAGTGTGTTTGCACGTATATTTGTAGCAATAGCCAACAATACGTTGTACGGGTCAAAATTATTGATTTTTCTTTTATGCCAAAAATCATTAGGATATTAAGTTATGTTCCATTAAGATATTTTGTAAATTTCCTTTATTTTTGTGAGTGTATATGCATTGCTAAGGCCTTCATTTGGACAACTTTAAAGGCGATTTTCTCAATATTTAGATTTTTTTTTTTTTTTTTTGCAAATAAAAAAGATTAATAAAAACTAACATTTCTCATGGTTAGTTAACGTTACTAACATTAACTAATAGGGCCTTATTGTAAAGTGTTACCCTTAAACACATTACCCCTGCAATACACTTGACTTTTGCCCAGATTTGCAGTTTGGAAGAGTCGATACTAGAAAAAGGCAGTCTGCATATTTAAGCAGTCACATTTGACAGACTTCACAGAAAATTGTGTTTTTAGCTTTTAGGTACTAAATTTGAATCTGAACTTACTTCACGACCATTAAAAAAGTATGTTCTATATAGTATGAATAAAATTCTGACATTCTACATTTGCCATGTTGTTATTCTGCTGGCATACTGTTTTTTGAATACTATATAGTTTAGAAGTATTGGATTTGTTTTTTTTTTGACTAATTTTGCGTCTCATTTGCCACCACAATTGAAAAACCCTGTTACTGTATGATGAGGGAGCGAGTTCCTGCCGCTATAGTAATTTACATAAATATGCCCAAACAATGTCCATATAAGGGCTTTTCGTACAACCTCACTTTTCTAACTTGTTTGTTTTCACACTCGCTCAGAGCTTCCGTTTCAACTAAAGCAAAACGTTTAGTGCTCAAAACACAAACAGTCAACAGGCCTAGACTACGCATGATCGTGCTTTAGACTTACTCTGAAATAATTAAAATATCAAAATCAGTTTTATATATAGCTTAATAAATGACCTCCAAGAGTATGATTTTGCATACTTGGGGCTTCAGTTAGTTCTAAGTTTAATCAGACATTTCAGTACAAGGTTCTGTACTGAACTTCTGCATGAAAAGTTTGTATGCACATTGTATGGTTGGTGAATGAGACCCAGTGTTTTCCCCTCCCATTTCCCACTAATGGCAAGGTGTTACTCACTGCTCATCTGGCAGTTTAAATGAATGAAGAAAAAACAACAAAAATAACACCACACACAAGCATTATAACTCAAAACTATTTATTTCCAAGACATTAGTCACCTAATTGCAGAGTAAAGTTCATAACTATACCGGCCAAAGAAAAGAATAGAAAAATAGACACTTTCCACAACTCCACAAAAGAATGCTTTTTTTGCATGTGTGTGTGTATATATATACACAAATATATGTACACGCACACAAAGTCTCAAATAGATATCGCATGTTTTATATATATTTATAAAAAACTTTACATTTTACATACAACAAAACACCATATTTCTGAGGCCTGTGATCAAAGGTACCAAAAATCTTGAAAAATATTTTTTGAAGGGGAAAAAAAAAAAAAAAAAAAAAAAAGACAAAATAAACATTATGCACACTAAGCGTTGGCTACAGTATTACAAAGACGGTTTAACAGAGGTTTGTAGAAAGGGCTTGCATAAGACAAAAGGGGTGTGGAGGAAGCCCAGCCTCAGGCAGGGAAGGCACTAAATCATCTCCATAAGAGAGATAGCACAAGAGAGAACCTGGAGATCTTGACTTGTAAGTCTTCAAACAACTTCCCTTGCCCCTCACACATCCAAAACGCAAACCTTCAGTTCAGTTCAGCCTTGCGGCACTTTGGAGATAAATAATGCAACGCCATGCAAATATACTAAAAGGATTAGGAATGAATGTTTAAGAAAAATGACTCAGCTTTGAATCTAGAACTGAATAATCAGACGTTTCAGTCAAAAATAAATCAATAGAGCCAACAGAGGGCGCTATTCCACAACAAGTGTTACACATATCACCATCAGAAATTTAGTGCAATGGGTACCTTCATCTGTTCTAGCTTTTATTCCTTGGTTTAAGATGATCTCAAGTATGGTGGCCAAATTCACCCCCCCACCCCCACCCAAACAAACCCAATAATTTTAAACACTGACAATTTGACGTTAAACATCGAGCTAGTTTGAGTTCTACAAAACAGACTAAACAATGGTTCAAGCTTCTCATCTGGGAGCTCAAATGCATTTCCAATTCATTCTCTAACAGTCTCTCAGGCAAGCAACCCACAAACCAGACTAAACCCAAACGACAATAAATAGCATTTGTGATAGAAATGTATTAATTATGAGGTCAGTGTGCATCTCAAACACGAAATAATACCTTCAACTGTGTGCATTGACTTTTGCAGCAATCAGAACCCACCCTCAAAATGATCTGACTGGTGTTTTATAACATGAAATAAATGACTTCTTAAGCAGTTCAAAATGGCCTGAGTATAGCAGAGGCGAAGGTGATCTAAGGAGTTTTCCTAACCTCCCCCTTAATATTAAGGCATGGCTGGGTCTATATGGGACTAGATCGCTGGGAACGGCATTGACGTCAAGAAATAATGTTCTCCGCTGGCAGGAAAACCTCTGAGTAGCAGCAGTAGGCCTAAATATCCATCTGTCGATTTTGGGTCATGGTTACGCAGTGATTCACTAGAATGACGTGACAGACCTCAGATCTCCTCTCGGCTGCCTCGAAAGGAAGTGCTGATGCCAGTTACTCAATGCTTAGAGTTACAGGTAACAGTCACCTGAAAATAGCAAACTAAACATGCAACTGTTACATAAAAACAGGAAATAAAACAATCATGAGAAATGTCATACCGAGAGGCCTTTTCTCATCAGACCACAGATGACCCTATTCAAAATGGCATCGATACAGAGGGGTGGACCCACAGCTCAAAAAAAATACTGAGTTGCAAACCAAAAATACTGAGTTGCAAACCAGAAATACTGAGAATTTAAATGACAGCGCTTTGACAAGAGCTTACGGCACATCAAAAGGAGAACATGCGAGTTGCTGGTAAAACAATTCGTGTGACAGGTAGATTGAGTCGTACTGTCACGATGACATGAAGCCTGGAGGATCTGCAAGGTAAAATGAAGTTTGAGTGAGACACCTGCTCTGTAAAACATTTATTTATTCTGAGTAAAAGTGGTTAATAAATTGGTTCACTCTGCCTCTTTTTGCTGCAGAATCAGGTCAGGGAAGGTAGGCTTAAGTAGGCTGCATTTTGAGAGGACCATCAATAGCTTACAGAAAGCTGAAACTAATGCATTATCAAGTTTGCTCATATGCAAAAGGAAAGGTTTAACCGTGTGCATCAGGGACTGAAGATATTCACGTATCCAATAAGCCTGGTGTAAAGAAAACTGCAGAACTATGTCCTTGACATTAAGAGGAGACAAGCAGCCTCCTACCAATCTCAGTCCATTTCAACTCTCTGAGGAGATCACTTGTACCCCAGCCAGGGTCTATGCTGGATCTATTTTTGGATCTGACCCCCTGAAGCTTTGCGGGATGGCAAACTGGAGCGCTCCCACTCAGGGTTCATGACTCTTTCAGGCTTGACTCTGAGGTGGGCTGCAGTAGGAGTCCAGAAGGACCCATTTGTTGCACTGCAACTGCGTCAGCCGGCTAACATTTCTGAACAACAACTAAGAGTAGATGAAGAATAACAAGCTTACTGCCATGACACCTGTGGTAACTGTAGATTGAGTTCATTATTATGTATGATGGCACAGCCCTCACTTTCTGAACAAAAGTCAAAAATGCGCTGTTATGTTGAATCTAATAAAACATCAAGTGTAAAGAAAAGGAGGAGAGGAACCTCACAGAAATATGCGAGAAGGTGAATAAAATTTGACTTCCGGCTGTTGGTTCTGGTCCCTCTGTGATCAATGTTCAAGGTGAGGCTCAAGAGGTCTGAATAAGTTGAAAAAAATATAAAGAAGGGAAATCAAATTGACTGAAGTACATGCTGAGAGAAGCTGGTCAGAGGTAGAAAGTCTCTCTGGCACAGAAGACCTTATGTGATTTAAGATGGAGAATTGCGTTACCCAAGGTGAGGTCATAAGGCCATAACTGCAAACAGCAGTACTAACCCTACATCAACTCTTAAGGCTATCTTTATAGGTCAAAATACCTGGGGAGGGATCAATAATATCAATCGATGTCTGTGTCTGTGTAACTGACATGAATCTCAAGCCAAAGGTTTCAATTCAACTTACAAAGAGACAAAGAAACCTGGTAAATAAAATGCTTTAGAGATTCAACAAGCAACACAAACATCCTCCCCAAACCATCTTTGGTCTAACTGTGGGTTCTTAAAAGAAAAAAAGAAAAAAAAAATCTGATCAACCATCCAACCAAAAATGTCTGAGCACTTTTATCTGGCAAGAAATGAATGACATTCTCAGTATTTCTCAGTACGTTTGTGCTTTCAACCAACAAAACAATTCTTGTGCTCCAATGAAAGCACTCAAAGTGAAGAACGTGGGATGGATACGACTGAGGATCGTTTGGATGTTCAACAGAGGTCCCACCTGGTCTAATACAACCAGAGATGCTTATATAATATTTGAGAGTATGTGAAAATACAGTACCATTACTTGTGGGGAAAGGCTATTGTTGATTATCTTAAAGGGATAGTTCACCCAAAAATGCTAATTCTGCCATCATTTACTTACCCTCATGTTGTTTCAAACCTGTTTGACTTCCTTGCTTTCTGCAGAACACAAAACATATTTTGAAGAATGTCTCAAGGCTTTTTTGTTTGTTTTTTTGTCCATAAAGTCAACAGGGTCCAATGTTGTTGTTTTTGGATCCCACTGACTTTTATTGTATGGACAAAAAGTTATCTTTTGTGTTCTACAGAAAGTAAGTCAGTCATACAGGTTTGGAATGACACAAGATTGAGTAAATGGTGACAATTTACATTTTTAAGTGAACTAGCCTGCATATTTGTGTGTCAGTATGATAATCTTAGAAAAATTCTTATTGTAAGGAGAAGAGAGCAAAATGAGTATTTTAAATGAAAAGGCTGCCTTTTGCACAGTTATTATAGAATACAGGTATTTCAGATGTTAAAAAAAAGCTTAAAATAAGTCACTTTTATAGATAGGGTGTGCAGCAGTGTGTGAGATCTTGTTTCTTAAAATGTTGTGTAACAAATCAAAAGTAAATCCTCTAAATCTTTGTGTCCATGACACTTTCCAAGATTTCTCTTTTTTTGCAAAGCCTGTTCATGACATCATAATTGTTGGTCATCTGCTGACAGAACTAGCATAAAAAAGCTAATGAACTTCCGCCCATGGACTTTTGCTGTCCCACCAAACCAGAGGAGTGAAGCCGCGGAATGAGATTGGTTTGATTGAGTTTCCTGTACATTTCTGGAGGACGAGGCTGATAATGATCAACCCACATTTGCCATCTCTCAGGAATGCCAGCAACTGCAGCCTTGGAAAGAGAATCTGAATGCAAAAGAGGGTGCCAAATTTTTTTTTGAGAGGACAGATAGTTTTTAAAGTTAAATACACTGGAATGAATCTGCAGATCTGGGTTGTGAAACACTGTAAAACAAAGCCCCATTCACATTTAATGGTGCATCTGTGCTATTGTTATGCCTGATAAGTTGCCTCATAGGAGACAGGGGATTTCATTTGTTTTTCCTTTTATGTTCCATCTCGGCTCTTAAATTGCACAGGCTAATGTAAAAGCCGGCAAATGCAGCGGATTACATGAGCTATTACTGCCACTCTGCCCTCAAAAGAAGAATGAGCCGTTTTTCAAGGACTAGACAAAGTAATGAGTTTGCAACTTATTGCCTTCATATTTTTTCAATTTACTCCTAAGGAACAAAATCTGTGCATCTAAATAAATATATATTTTCTCCAGCCATACTAGTATGTTCAGAGAAATGAAAGTAAAAGAAATGTACTATGATATCTGTAGATCTGTATATGTGAGAACCAGGATGTCCAGGGTGCCAAAGGGACTTTCATGGCTGTTTAAAACAATCAGACTAAAATTTTGCAATTTTGACCTCTTTTCAGGGTGCACACAACCAAACCAAGCTCTCCTCACTCTATACTAGGTTTCACACCTATCTGGAGCAGTTTAAGTGACATCTCCCTTTATCATCTCCCATCAGAAAAGCAGCCACTCACATAGCTTGTGGGCGTTCATCACTTCAAGATACTGTCGGCCCTCGAAAGAATACAAAGTGCAGGACTGCTGGTGCCTCACCTGTTTGCTTACACTTAGCATTTAAATCAGTCCTTAGTCTCTTTTTAATCAGGGGTCAGAGAGCAGACTTCCTGTAGGGGTAATCAGGTTTGTTGGGTGACCTTCGGTCTCGGGCACCCAACCCTCCCTCGTCCCCAGTCCCTACGTTCGCCCCTAAGCCCAGCCCAATTCCCTCTGGAGCAGGCCGGCGGCCTGTGGGCCATTCCTCATACTGTTCTGTGGAGGGGCCGAGCCCACAGGTGAGGTCCGTCTCATTTATGGGCCGTGACCTCTGCACGGCTTGCGCAACGCCCCCTTGCGAGACGATCGCCAAGTCTAGTCTCTGTGGAGGCTGTTCCAGCACATCCAGGCGGAGTGATTCTGAAGCCTCTGAGTAGGACGGAGGCGGCGCCCCTCCGCCTGCCTGACGCCCGTGGATGTAGAGGTCCGGTCCACAGTAGGGAGGTGCGTGGCGGCCCGGGAACTCGTAGAGATCTGGGAAGTCAGGCTGCGGACCCTCAGGCTTGGATTCGGCTGCATGCCGCTTGCGGGAGGAGTGCGGGTGACGGCTGGAGTAGCTGTGGGACATGGGAGGAGCTGTAGAAAGGTGAAGGTGGGCTTCGTGACTCTCCACCTCCATAGAGACCTCCGGAAGTCGCCGTTCCTTCAGGCTCATTGCCGAAACACCCATGGCAATGTCTGGCATGAACTCGTTGATGACAGGCTCCATGTTCTGCTAGAATAAGTTAAGATACAACTGTTATCTCTAGGGAAGCATGATATACCAGTACCATATTGGTTATCCATTATTATTTATATCCATTATAGTCCCCCTGTAGTCAATAATTTTATCCCTTAAAACTCATCTTTGATCACCAAAATTACATGTTTAAATGTTTTTTTTTTTTTTCCTGTGAAAAAAAATCTTCATGCCTTAAAATAGCTTGAATGTAACTCTGCACCCTTGCCTCATTTAGTATACAGGATTGATGAATATGCTAATTAGCCCCACCTCCACTCACTTGCATGAGCTCGGAGATCCACTCAGTCAACTTAGGTAAACGCTGCACAATGGTATCACTCTTTACAACATCGGACATAACGGTAATTAATATGATTAGCCTTTTGCTTGACTGTGTTATCAAACAGCTAATAAAGTGTTGCTAATGTTACACAAACCATGTTCATATAAACAACATTAAAAACTGGATTTAATAACTTTAATAATAATAATAATAATAATACATTTAATTTAATTAAATTTGTTTTAGTCAATATTGTATATATAGATGCTAATTTTCCCATTTTTTACATTTAGATTCTTTAAAAACACTAATAACACTGTTAAATGTTTAGCAAATGTCAAAATGAATATCCATTTTTCATACTGTACATTATAATTTTGTATAATTTTGTAATGCCTAAACTACTAGAATTTAAAAAGATTTTTATATCTATTTTTAGTTTTAGATAAAAATAGAACAGCCTCTTAGAGCAGTTCATAACCAAATCCTACACATTTTGCATAAAATTATATACAAAAAAATAAATATATAATATAATATTATAATAAATAATAATATATTGGTATTAATCACCATTTGCTTGTCAGGATGAAGATTCCTTCCCCCCTGTGCGTTAGTGCAGTCTGGGGGCAGGGGTTTGGCTCCTGGTGGGTAGACTGGGCTGCCCATTTTAGAAGAGGGCTGCCTATGAAGGAGTGCATGATTGCAGGGGTAGGAGAAAGATCTGGATGGAGGTTGGCTGGGAACCCGTGGTCTCCAGCCTGCTTTAAACTGCTGCTGGCTATGGCCCGGGGTGGTCGGGGGATGGTATGGTGGAGGAGGAGGGGGCAGAGGGGGGTGGAAGCCCACCAGAGCCTCCAGGTCAGTGAACATACTCTCCACAGCTGGTGTACTGTTGACCCGGCAGCGACCTGACTGGCGCAAGGCCAGGACGGGACTCTCATCTCCGAAACGCTCCTCAGGAAAGAATTTGTGCGGATTCTAAAACACAGCACACATCAATGTAAGGGCATGTTTGTGCTAGACATGCTTCAAAAATGAGAGTTAATAGGCTGGCTGGTATGCTGAAGAAGTTTTGACTCCTTCCAAGCTTTTCCAGTGTAGGTTCACTGGTCACTTAATGGTGAGAATAACAAGACATCACAGTAGTTCAAGGGTTTAGAGCACTTCTAAACCAATAACACAGTAACACAGTAGAGAAACATGCTAGTCAAAGCAACATGGAGTGATTCAGAACACGCTAAGGCTCCAAAATACTCTACACAAGTTCATGAATGCAATTTTCTTTGAGAAATTAATACTTGTATTCAGGAAGGATGCATTTTGAATGAATTTAGAATGTCATCTGAAGAATCATGTGCCACTGAAGACTGGAGTAATGGCTGCTGAAAATTCAGCTTTGCCATCACAGCAATAAATTACATTTTAAATTATATTACAATAGAAAACATTTCAATTGTAATAATATTTTATAATATTTTAGTATTGTGACATTTATATACATGTTTGTAATGCATCAGCATGAAGCATTAACATCTGTTTTTTAAAAACTTTTTTATTTTAACAAAATCAGTATAAGTGCCTGCAATCGCTAGAATACAAAATTGTATTTATCAGAGGCCGGGGTAAAACTAACTGACATGAAAGTCAGAGTGAGATTCACAGTAGCCATAGCAACACTTGTCAGGCTCCACGCAAACAGGATGTGCTGGGTTACCTGTAGGAGTTCTGCAGCCCCGTCAGGCAGGCCAAATTCTCGGAGCACACGGATCTGCAGCTCGTAGCTGACTGTGGCACCCTCACCACAGTTCAGAGCATACGCTCGCTGCACCTGGTCTGTGTGACGCAGCTCCTGCAGCCTACGGATCATTTCCTTCACTACTGCCAACCTGGGCACTGAAAGACATGGTAAGAAAAGGAAAACACATGACTTAAGTTAGAATAAATGTGTAAATAAATACAGATGAGTAAGTGCATCAATGAATAATATTACTTAAAAAATAGAGATTTATACAAGATGGGTATATATGACAACAAAAGTTTTTTTTTTTTTAATTGGTGTTGAATTTTGTTTTATATAACACCCACAGCATTACAAAGCTTGCCAACATACAAGGACAATGTTCCCACTCACATTTTATATATATATATATAAAACACTGAACTGCTTCTTGAAAAAGAACTGCAAAATTAACTTGAGAAAACAATGTCTCATGGCTTGATTTATGGAAGTCACAACTACATCTAGATTAAGGCAGTCTATTTGGCCTCCATGAAATATCTCTCTAAAATGAATTTATTGTGGTGTTTTTGAGTGATTCACTTTATCAAGTATAATACACAGATATACAGTGCACAGAATGATGGGACTGAAATTGTAGATTGGTTAAAACAAAGAATCATTACTAGGCATGAATGAGCGCTTAACCCACCTGGTATCTCATTAGCAACCACAGACGGCGGAGCTGTCTGGCTGCCAGCCATTTGCTGGTGGTTAATCATGTGACAGCACTGAGGGACGGCATTGTTCACCATGTAGAGTGTATCGGGTACATTGGACATACGAACCATGCGCAGCCTAACCAGATCAGTCTGCTCAACCATCATCTCCTCCAGAACCGCCTGGAGGAACACACATTACACAAGATTTGATGCAAGTCATGTAATGAAATGGGTCCAGTTAATAACAGCGCTAAGGGTATTCTCTAAACCAAGTTCCTTTTCAAAATGATTAGATTTTTAAGTAAATCTACATACTATAAGACTTTAATTTGCTTTTAATTAACTTAATTTGCATGTGTATATTTGATATTTTCTCTATAAATTAAAAAGACTACTTGTAATCATTTTTCCTCGTATTATTAAAGTTGTATTTAAGAAATGAGATACATTGAGATATGTTTAATTAAGAGGTTTTTGGTTAACATTTATTAAAGAAAAGTGTATTGTTTAATTGTATTTCTTTACTTTTTTCCAATAACTTTTTTCCTGTCTTAATTAGATCATTTTAATATAACAGTTAAATATTCTGCTGTATGCGAGGTGAGGAAGTATATCCTACCTTGGCCTCCTCCACATAAGGAGAGAAGAGCCGTGGGCGGACATAAATGCCAGCACTCTTCTGCCGGAGCCAGGCGTTGGCTTTGCCTCCCTCTGCTGTGGGCAGCATGTCAGAAGGAGGGGTGCTGATCAGACCTCTCTTCATCTGTTAAAGGCAGAGGAAATGTCTTTACCGATATTTGACGAGAGCGGTCAGGAAGAGCGATGGAATTTGCTGGAGCAATGGAGTATCTGTTTTCTTTATTACTGAAAGTTACTGAGAGTCAGAGTATATACTCATTCATACATCCATCAATACTGACATTTGTCATTTTTATTCAACATGCTGTACAGAAAAACAATAGTAACATGTTGCTCATTTGGCTTGTAGTGGCATGACAAATTTCTTTGCATGTTACAGAATAAAGGGCAAACAAAGTGGGTATTGTCTCACTTACATTCATAGCTGATATAAGCATAAGAATATTCATAGAATGACGCTAAATTTTTAGCTTAGATGCTAGTTCAAGTTTGGTAAATAATGGCCTGCAAATTTGACAAATACAGAATCTAAGACATGGAGGATGATGGGTGGTTTCCCCATTATCCTGATCTACATAAAAAAAAGTTTTAAAAGGACAAACTATCATTCAAAAGTTTGGGGTCTATAATATTTTTTTCTCTTATACTCACCAAGGTTGTGTTCATTTGTTCAAACATACAGTAAAAACAGTAATATTCTGACATTGTTACAATTTAAAATAACCATTTTCTATGTGTAAAAATTTAATTTATTCCTGTGACGGCAAAGCTATTACTCCAGTCTTCAGTGTCCTTTAAAAATCATTCTGATATGCTGATTTGATGCTCAAGAAACATTTATTTTATTAATGTTGAAAACAGTTGTGCTGCTTAATATTTTTGTGAAAAACGTGATACATTTTTATCAGGATTCTTTGATCCATATAAAGTTCAGTTTCTCGGGGGCAGGGGCTCAAAATATAAAAAAGGGTCATCTATCACTATAGAGACAGATAGAGAGAGACAGACAGACAGCTAACTCGCGGTGTCAGAATGCCAGTCTGTCAGTCAAGTCTGAAGCAACATGCAACCCATATAGCAACGCATTATGGCAACAATGTATCAGATAGTCTGACGGCAGATAAAAACAAACAGTAAATAAATGACTTTCGAGTGCTTCATTACAAAAATGCACATCAAATATGCTAAACACGGAATGTGTGTGTGATGCGCTAGAACAGACCTCATTTTTGGATGCACATTTGAGCTTCTTCTTTTCCTTTTAATGGCGGTTGGCAAAGCTACTTGGATGCATGATAGCTGATATCGATCGGTTAAAAAAAAAAAAAATGCTTAATCAGCCCCAATACTGATCCTTGAAATTGGCTTGGGACATCTCTTTAATGTTAATTTTGATCCATTTAATGCCTCCCTGCTGAATTAAAATTTAAATGCTAAAAATATATAAAATTTCTTTAAAATTTGCACTGACCCTAAACTTTTGAATGGTACTGTAAATTTCAATTAAGAGAAGCTGCATGGAGCTAAAAAGCAATTTTGTGTGTGTAAAATTTAGTGTGACTGCCCCTTAAAGGGTTAGTTCACCCTCATGTTGTTCCAAATCCGCAAGACCTGTAACACTTTCGTTCATCTTCAGAACAGGACACAGTCGCTTTATATGCTGAACAGATTTCATTTAGGCTTTTATTCACATGTAAATATATAAATGTTCTTTCTGTTCTCATGTCATATGTATGTGTATATGTATGTACCAAGAGGTCCTGAAGAAAACAACAACAAATTCCTTGTTTGTGCACACCTGATGAATAAAGCTCATTCTGATTCTGATAAACAATCGTCAATGCACACATCAGTAGTGGTAAACGGAAACTCAAGCATGTTCATTTGATGTGCTAGAACCAATGAGGTTTGTTCTCGATTGTTATGCAGCACGTTTGAGCTTCCGCAAAAGGGTTGTTCTTGTGTGTCAAGCAGGTTTGGTTGAGCTTCTGTTTATGTTCGCTGATCAATGTTTATATGCGAATAAAAGCATAAATTCAATCTGTTCATCATATAAAGTGAGCATGTCTCTTCAGAAAATTTTGATTAAACCGCTCAATTCATATGGATTAGTTTTCACGATCTCTTGAACGATCTATGAACTTTTTGAAGCGTCAAAGTGGTACTGTAATCAAGTAGCTGTCAATGGAGGGACAGAAATCGTTCAGATTTCATTTAAAATATCTTCATTCATGTTCCGAATATGAACAAAGTTCTTACTGGTTTGGAACAACATTAGGGTGAGTAAATGATAACAATTTAAATTTTTGGGTGAACTAACCCTTTAATGCACCTGTTTAAGCTGTACAAACCAAAGACATAAACAGAAGACACACAAACACACTTACAGTGTCAGAGAGGACCTCACTGTTCGTGGGTAATATGTGCTCAGTTCGGACGAAAGGCAGCAGCGGAGAGAGAATCTCTTTAAGCTCTTCCAGGTCCAGATCCCTTCTTTTCACACCACGTTTATTCACACTATGTGCAGTACCACTTAACAGGTTAGGCTCTGGGGAACACACAAAAACACACAGAGTTTCATACACAGTCACACACAAGTATTTAAGTTGCAAGAAATGGTGGCCCAACTTTTCTAGCCCACAATATAGATTAGACAAAGATGGGTGGGAGGGTGTGTGCTTCCAGAGGATTAGCGGTATCACTATGCAGCTCCACTGACTGCTGCCATGCCCTTGAGCAAGGAATTTAAGCTCCACTGTTCCAGGGATGCTGCACTGCAATGGACCCTGAATTACTATCTACACCTCAAGACAGCAAATTAGGATCAAGTATAAGATAGTTAATGACAAAATGAAGGTGTATCGTTGCATTGCTGTTTCTCTTTAGAATGTGATCTGGAGGAAAAGCAATCAAAGATCATGTTTGTGGTTTGGCACCAGCTATAAACATTTAAGACAGTGTTAGTCTGGGTATATTTGATTCTGTTGGGTACACAGAGCAATTGCAGACCCAGGTCTGGAGCTGCCAGCCATATGCTATGCTTCTGTATTGCAGAGCACTTGGCCTGATTTCTCAGTGCTGAGCCAGTTAGAGTCATTACTAGACATTAGGAGGATTGGGGAATAAATCATTAGACTGGCATAGTTCAGACCACCAGCTATGGCAAGAGGTGAAAACAGGGACAAATTCAGCAGCACAGAAAATAGTTCGGCCTAGAGAAAAGTGTATGTGTATGTATGTATGGAGTAGATAGGGATTAAAGGAATAGTCAGGATTTAAATTTTTGCCTGAACATTACTTTTATTCCAAACCTGTATGGACTAGGGGTGTAACAATATTCAAACCGAACTGAAAAACCACAATACACCACCCACAGTACGTCCCATGGTACTCATGGCGTACTGTACCATTACACCCCTATGTGATATTTTTGTCTTTTTCACAGTCACTATGAACACATGGAATGAGCTATGTAATAATTATTGTAATGAAATATACAGTAGCATTCAAAAGTTTGGGGACAGAACTGGTTTCTACAAACATAATAACATTAAGTTTTGAAAATAGATAATAAGAAATGTTTGAGGACCAAATCAGCATATTAGAATAATTTCTGAAGGATCATGTGACACTGAAGACTGCAGTAATGGCTGTTGAAAATTCAGCTTTGCCATCACAGGAATAAATTATATTTTAAAATATACTAAAATAGAAAACAGAATATCTCACATTTTTTACTGTATTTTGGATCAAATAAATGCAGCCTTGGTGAGCATAAGAGATTTCAAAGACATTTAAAAAAAAAAAAATCTTACTGACCCGAAACTTTTGAACAGTAGTGTATAAAAACTTGAGGGAAAAAAAAAAACCCAACATACAAGGTTTGATATGAGGGTGAGTAAATAAATGACAGATTTTTCATTTTTGGATGAACTATTTCTTTAATGTGTATCTAGTGACATATCAATGTCTGTGTGATACCTCTATCGGCCATCCTCTTGATGAGCTGGTGTTCACCCCACTTCACAACATACTTGAGGATGTCCTGTTCACTGGCCTGTGAAGAGGGGAGAAGAACAGTACAAGTTTGTTACTGAATTTAGCCAGTGCTGCAAGGCTGAAGGAAACTGGTGTATGCAAGTTTAAAGATGGCACATTTAATACAACAGAACAATCTCGATAGGAAAGACAGGATGTATAAAACCAATGTATTTCATAGCAGCAGGTCCTGCAGGTTGCAGGTGAAATCTGAGCAAAATGATTTTGCTACTCTTATCTCTTACTAGGAATATTGCACAGCCAAAATCTCATTTCATTCAACATCAGAAGCAGATCCAGGTTTAATGGACATAGATTAACCATCAAACTAAATTACATTTTTTTAATATCAGGGTCTTCACACTTTCTTAAATTTTATTTTTTGGGCTTTTGGGCTTTTTGCCTTTTTTACGGTATAGGAAAGTGCAGACATTTGGGGGCAAGAGAAAGAAAGAGGGAACAGGATTGGGACATGACCCAGGGTCATAGACACTAGTCTATGTTCATGTTTGTTTACAAATTCTCAGTCACTAGAGGGATTAGATTATTTCAACAGGTTTGACCCAGGGTACAGTTAGCAAAGACTTGTAAACGTTGAAGATCTAGCACACAGGAGTGTGAAGGCGCTAACAGACTTCTGTGTGCCAGGCCAAATCCCAGATGGGGTTACAGCTCTCTATATAAGCTCACGGAGGAGACGTAAGGGGGTCATCTGATATAGATGACTCACTTGTCTAAAAACAAAAGCAGGTGACCTTTAAGAGAAGGAAGCCCTGATCAACAGAGATCGATAAACAGACTGATACTAACACTCTGCTGTCTGAAATAGATAGGCCTTAAGCCCTGCAATGATTTGTGGACTGAAATAAACACAAATTTCCCAATAGTGCAATATGATGCAGTTACCCTGAATCACCCCTGTATGTTTCCAGAGAGAAAATAAGCTTGATGTTGTCATAAAAAAAAAGCACAAAAATGACATGTAAGAGACCTTATAGTGAATTTATTTGAAAGATTAAGCTAGAAAATGTTATTTAAATCGATTAAATCGAACAATTCAACAATTCCTAATTCCAATTTTTCCCAGGAAACCCCTTTTTAACAACACATATCTCATTAAAAAAAAGCACCAGTTTTGAGCAAGAGCAAGTCTGAGGATCCAATAATATATCTTGTGTGAACAACCCCTTATTCTTCACATTTCAGTTAACAAAATGTAATTTTTCACTTATCTAGAAAAGATCGATTATTTGAAACACAATGAGCTCCCCTAAATTGGGAAAACATGAACTGGACAATCTTGCTCTGGGAAATCTGAAAAGAACTCCGGGTGAATTGGTGTTCGGTCATCACCTGCAGATAATCAGACTGAATGGCCGCCAGAAGGTGCTCCTTGCTTAGCTCATACAGGACGTCGGAGGTCATGATCTGGCTGAACTCCTCACACAGGAAGTGCATGGCCTGCCGATGAACCCATTTGGAGCCGTAGGGCTGTGAGCTCCACTTCAGGATGGCCACCACAGAGTCCAGCGAGATGCTGTCTGCCACAATGTCTTCACAGCCTAAGATGAATAAACAATGACATCACATTTTATTTAGGCATAAACAGCTTCAGCTGCACTTAAACATACAAATCTGTGCCCAAACGTAGATTTAAAATCAAGAAACATGGGTGGTCGAGATGCTCTTAGAACAGGGCACTACTTGTATCTGCCCTCTACACTGATTTATCCATTGCTGAAATAATTTTCTCATCACTGTGACTGTAATATAACACTTCAAAAAGGTAAAACAGAGTCCATAAATACACCAGGAATTTATTCTATCACAATATGCAGATATGTCTAAAATATTAATGAAAATGTATGCATTTAAATGTCACTGTGGAACCTATGAATAATTTACCCAATTATTCACAACGAAAACACTGCTTTATGCTGCTTCAAACTGTGCCTTGAATTACTGATTTGATCTGTTTTGTCTCTTCCATTCAATTCTTTCGGTCAGCTTTTCCAGCCATCAAAGACCGAATGTCAAAGGAGAGGCATTCAGTGCAGTTTAATCAGTAAATGCCACCGTTTTTTTTTCTTCCTGTGCTTGATACAAAGACCGCTGGAGCAGTGGAGAATTTCAACTCCAATGCAATCCAAGCTCTAGAGAGCAAGCTTGGTTTTCCCTTTCTAACAGGAATGATGAGAAATTCAGTTCCAACAATAGTTTGTGTTCAAAATTGTAAATATTTATTGTATTGTACCTGATGCAACACATTAATCAAAAATAACAGTAAAGACTATTTCAAAGAAATGCTAGTCTTCTGAACTTGCTATTTATCAAAGAATCCTGGGAAAAAAAAAAAAAAGTATCATGGTTTCCACAGAAATATTATCAGCACAACTGTTTTCAACATTGATAAGATGAAAACATTTCTTAAGCACCAAATCAGCATATTAGAATAATTTCTAAAATGGAAAATAGGAAAAGTTATTTTAAATTGTAATAATAGGTTGTTTGCAATCACGTGGTTCTGGTGACGCACAAAACACCTGTGGAGGGCAAGCAGTGAAAATTAGAATGGAAGAAATGGAGAAAAGTCCTTTCTGTGCTGGTTTAGAAAGGTATAAACAGAAAATCACAACATATGTTGGACGTGATCTTTATGTTATGAAGAGGAGCGACTTTTCCAATGAACTGGAAGACTTGACTGCCATCGAGGCAATAGATATAAAGAATGTGAAGCTGCCATCACACAGCGTTCAGTTCTATTCTGGTTTGTTTATATCACGCTGCCTTTCTGCTAGTGAAGTTAGGGCAGTATTTTTGATTTTCTGTCGTGATTGTGAAAAATGTCACTATTGTAGGTCATTTATGCTGAATCGAGAATTGCAACAGGAGCTCACATCATCGTTCAAAGAAAAAACTGGACGGTGTAATATAATTGATGCCTTTTATACGTGTAAAAACACACTAAGGGAAGCAGGTTGAGGAGGTGACGGGAAGACGACGTATAGCAAATGTAATGTCACTGATTAAACCCAATGCCTATCACTCAATAAAATAATCACATAGTTGAGTGTTTTTGAAAGTGTTGTATTTTGTTTTGGTGAAATAACATTACATTTGCAAATATTAGGCTACTCACCCGGCTTGTGAATGAGTATTGCACACAGACACTTCAAAACTGTTCACGAGCTAATATGGGTTTGATTTTGGTTGTCATTTGTTGAAATAAATACAAAAAAATGCAGTGTGTCGGTGTCTGTCCGCTGAATGTGACCCTCCGATTCTCCTCCGTGGACATATGGGAAAGTGAATATTTACAAAGACAACATTAAAACTACACTTGCATTTAACGTTACACCCTTCCAACAAAGAAATGAATCGACTTCTGTCAGCTTGTTAAAAATTTATTTGGACATTTTCTACCATACGATGGCTGAAGCAGCAGCACGTGACACTGTTCTCATGGTAACCAGATGAACATTGTGAATGGAATTCTACAAAACTGAAGTGAAAACACCAAATTATCATTCAACGGGATAAAATATAGCTTCTCTTCCCTGCAAACGATACCATGAAGAATGTGGATATTTAACCAAGTCAAAAACAAATAAGGTCAGCAGGTATCCATAATAATTTTAGTATCAGCAGACGCAAAACGCTATTAAAGGCAACAACTTTTAAAGTTAAAAAACGATACAAGTTATAAAAAACAGTATAAGTTATGTAAACAATATAAACACCTTCTGTGTTCTCGACTTTATCGATTTGAGCAACCATAAACGACGCAAAACATACGAATTGAGTTTTTGATAGGATTCCTATATAGAAAAATCACTTCTTGCCCTCCGGACTCATTCGCGCTGCTGCAATGACGTCATGTGCAAACAACCTATATTACACAAATTATAGTTTACACTGTATTTTTTGAGCAAAAACATTCCAACCCCAAACTTCTGAACGCTTTGGTAAAAGGGAAGCTTGTCAGTGAATAACTTGCATTTCAGTCTGTTCCTCATCACATTTGCAGTTCAGAAGTATAAATCGTTATCCATCTTTAATTGTATGGAAAAGAGCAGCTCAGACATTCTGCCTAATAATTCACTTCAAGCTACACAGAAAAAATAAATAAATAAATAAATAACATGGTGATGGAATGAGGGTGAGTAAATGACAATTTCATTACTGGGTGAACTACTCCTTTAAGTATTCAGGCACACTGTGCTGATCAGTACCATTAAATATTCAACTGGATGGCAGCCTGCATCAGAACAGATGCCTCTCTCAATGCTCTGGAGACAGTATTTCGTTTTCAAACTACATATTTTGTTAGTAAATAATCTTTTTTCAAGACACTCCATGTTAACACTCATAAGGGTGACCTTGAAGAATAAATATGATTAGGAAGACAACAAGCATTTGTAGTCTTTTATGCCATAACACCTGACTTGTTGAAAACCACAACTTTTGTCTCCAAATATAAAATTATGGGGACTGACCATATTTATTTTTTTTAATTTTTGAAACATTTTGAAATGTCTTTTGTACACCCGCCCACACTTAGTCTTGCGTAGCCAGACCTTTGCCTAACGACATAAGGTGTCGGCTCTATAGTCACTGCAATTGACCCTTCGCCCGGAGTTTGATTGACAGGAGATCTAACCAATCATAATGCAGAATCTGCCGTTTTGTTCGACAAAGCAGTCTGGGGAGTGAGAAGATTAACGTCAGTCGACTTGAACTTGTATACTGACATCTTTCCGTGGTTAAAACAACATTTCTTCTGATGTTCATTCATGTTTATTTGATGCCATAAATTAACTATTAAGAAGAAATGATCAGTTCACGAGCCGCTTGAACTGAGGCACTACAGCGATCTGTCACGACACATTAAAGAGCCACAAAACGGTATTTATTGTTTAAACTTCTATAAAAATGACAAAATTTGAGACTTTGTTTCATGTCAAAAGTAACTTGCTCTGTCAACACATTGTCAATGTCCTCTTTGCTCAAAAATAAATTTTTCACTGCGTGAGAACGTGTGGCGTGAGAGCGGCATGGCTTGTCGACACAGTAACAGTAAACTAAACGGGTCTATGCGAACAGTCAATTGGCCAAGGAACACCCACTAATTCAGGAAGAGGTCATCTGTTCAATGTCCTGTTCAGGGACAGGTACATGTTGCTACAATAACAGATCAATGTGCAAAATGGGATCACTTGGGGAATCCAAAGATTTCTTGGATAAGATTGGAAAATAACACTTTTCCCGTATCCCATCGGTAAACATGCAAACATCTATTTTAAATTCAACTAAATGCCTCAAACAAAACACTTGATGCCTTAAAGTTCCTATGCTGTGAACTAGGCTCACAGAAAACCTGTAGAAGTCAGCCAAATAGGTTATGACTTTTGCCTTTGTGAAAATATTTCCTATTTTGTGTGCCATACTGCATGCATCAGACGTTCAGTTAACAGAGTGTGGGCAGTTTGTAAGGTTAAGACTACCCCCCACTAGTCTCAGCTGGACATTGGTACATAAATTATAATATATAATTTACTCCATTTGCGACACTCTCAAAAATCAATAATCACTCCTAAATGTGCCACTTTACTATATATTAGCACAGCCATGATTACCTGCAGCCTCGTGCCAATAACTATGGATGAATCATAACCATAGTGATATCCAGTACAACTAAATAGCCTATACATCTTCTCTTATTACCTGCAAAGTGCTAAGATGTATTGTTTAAGTCTGAGATCTAATGACAATGTCTTCTCTTTTGTGATGGGCACCATATAGCCTGAGGATGGCAGCTCACACGTCTCCAGCCTGGAGCACACGAAAGATTAAGAGTAGCACTGCATCTGTTTCACTGCATGACTAGAAACCATTTAGCATGCAGCAGCAAAGCAGTGCACAGTATTCCCTCATAAATCCGTCCCAGTTAATTATAATCTCTGCTCGCAGAGCCATAAACTTGTCATTTTCCAAAAACAGTACCATATTAGCCTCTAGGAAGAGTGTCACCCAGCATCCAAAAATCTCATACTTCTTTATTGACTTTGTAATCAATGTGTAGATTGTTCACGTTGGGCACGAACACAGAGCAACAAATCAATGCGAGTTAATGAAAGTTAATGATTAGGTGCGAGTCAAATTCAAACAACAAGAATGATTGCAGAACTTTCACCAAAGAGTTAATAATTACTCAAATGAGATGAGTGTCCTAAATAGAGAGCAGAAACAAAAGTCTGCAAAACAATAGCAATACATGGCAGGAAGACTTAGCACAAACAACATGCAGTGTTTTCCACTGAAAAGCACTTGAAAGCCAAGTGCAGAAGATTTGAAGAGTCCAGAGCAAACGCTGCAGATTTCATCCATACTTCAAATGTTATTTTGTGGACTCTGCATCTCCTTTCCATATCTATAAACATGGTAAATGCAGATAAACAGTGTTGTTTTTTTCAAACAGACTCTCAATGCTTGCTTAAGAGCAGATTGACATTGGGAATGAAAACATCTGTTTAAATAATTTTTTTAATAACAGATTCGTCATTTTAGCGATCTTTGCTAACGTTATATGCTTTGCAAATAAGCCAAGACGTTGCTCAAACACACTTCATTAAATAAATACGTTATCTACATTGTAAAAGTTTATAGGATTTCACATAAAAATGTGTCCACAAATATTGGTAAATTTGATCATTTCGAGATATGTGTTCAACTGTATTTTTGCATGTTTGGACAGCTCTGTGAGTATAACTGCTTCAATGTGTATTTTACTTTGCTTGAAATATAGTTTGAAAATATACCAAAACATTGCACAGAGTGTGTCATTCGACCATATATAAACTAAAAATGTATAGGATTTCCTGTTAAAACAAGTCATGTTCTTTTCAACCGAGTCGTAATTTTATTAAATAATAATAATATAAAAATATAATAATAATAATAATAATAATAACAAAGTGTATGTCATCTTTACTATTTCAGAAACCTCGTCATTTTGGGACAATAACTCCATTATGGTATGTGTAATTTTTTTCATATTTTTTGTATTAAAACTAAAATTTACTCGTTTCATTTCTTTGTAAAATTGTTGATGTCAATTTTCTGTTTTTTGACTTTCAGATATGTGAGTTTTGTGGCAACGTAAAGTGTGTGGAAGAAGTATCACTGAAGTATCCGGTATGTTTAAGTAATTGAAACATTCTTAAACATTGGACATTTTGGGGAGAGATTCAGGCAACCTGTTCACAGTAAATGAAGTAAGTGTTGTCATTATTTAGATTAAGACATTTTTTTTTTAAATTACAATAATTTCCTCTACAGTAGGCCTCCATCTTTTCCTTTTTTCCTCTCAGATAAAAGCAGAATTTATGCGGATAAAGACTGTGCCACTTCTGTCACCGTTCATAGCAGCTGGACAGATACAAGGTGTGGTAAATTGCATTACAGTTCTTTGGAACTAATTACAAAGATTGAACTATAATCAATCACTGTTTTTTAATATGCATCATATTTTTTAGTGCGAAGACATACACATCAAACGAGACCGTGTCATAAAGAGTCTGTGTGTATCTCAATGTGGACATTACAACACTTGTCAGAGAATTCCAGGTTTGTACTGTATACATACTTTTTTTAATGACCTAAACAAAGTATATTGCTGTGTGCTGCCAATATTTCAATGAAACTAAACAAGGTGTTATTTATTAATTCATTCATTCATTTACTTGCTTAGGACTGCAATCCTGAAGGAGATGAGGGAGGAACTTCTGAGACCACTCTGGGCCTTTTTGTGACCCTTAAAGTGCTGAGTACTAGCCAGACGATGTTGGAGTAGCAACAGAGGGTGTAAAACTGCTACAACACTTAAGAGTTTTTCTTTTGGATTAATAATGCTGTTCGGATTGATCTACGCACTCAAGCTACGCTCAGAGTCTCAAATTCACATTTGAATTCTTCCAGAAGGTAATGATGAATTTGGACTTTAGGACATCACATAGATGTTTCCATCCCCTGGAAAGACATTGAAAACTTTTAAACTTGTTCTGTAACGTTGAATTGAAGACAGTATGATCGATGACACTATGAACCGATGACACTAACTCAAATCAAGAGACTGCACCTAATGCACCATCTGGCTTCCTCTAGCTCTGATACATTTAAAGGGTTAGTTCACCAAAAAAATGAAGATTCTGTCATTAATTACTCACCCTCATGTCGTTCCACACCCGTAAGACCTTTGCTCATCTTCAGAACACAAATTAGGATATTTTTGATGAAATCCGTGAGCTATCTGGCCTCCGATAGACTGCAACACAACTACCACTTTCAAGGCCCAGAAAGGTAGTAAAGACATCGTTAAAATAATCAACATGACTACAATGGTTCAACCTTAATAGTATGAAGCAACAAGAATACTTTTTGTGCGCAAAACAAAAAGTAAGACTTTATTCAAAAATGTCTTCCCTTTTATGTCAGTCTCTTACGCAGTTGATGTTGTACACACAAAATATCTTAATTTGTGTTTCGAAGATGAACGAAGGTTTTAGTGGTTTGGAGCGACATGAGGGTGAGTAATTAATGACAGAAATGTCATTTTTGGGCGAATAAACCCTTTAACAGAGATGTTAGCCCTTGTGCTATTCCTTGTCCAGGAAGTTAACTTGTGAGTAGGACACTTGGGCTACTGAATGCCTAAATGCTGAAATGTGACGGACAACAGAAAACCTGTCATATGTAAAGTAAAATATAATCCTTCAGATTGCTTTTCTTTTTTTTCCCCAAGTGTCCTGATTGTTTATTTGTTTGAACAAATGTTTACAAGGAATGTAACCATTTACAGATCTGTATCAAGTTTCAGATAAGTGAAAGCACAAACTGATTACCATACTATGCAGTGAGATCTCAATATGTATTACACAAGCTTAAATTGCAGTTTATCAGTTAATATAACCTTTATTTAATTCATTCAAGTCAATTGAACATGATGGGGAAGCTTAAGTAAAAGTTAACTTTTTACGTTGGATTTATGTGATTAAATTGGATGGAAATTTTATATGCAATTGAATTACATAAGTTTTAACTTTTGGGGTTAAATATTTTTTTGAGTGCTGATGCAAAGATCATTCCAAAAGGTAAGCAAATTAATTACTCTATAATATTTAATACAAAAAACTGAAATTGCATACTACTCTTACTACTTCGACACTACAGTTCAAAAGTTTGGGACAGCATATATTTTTTTGAAGAATTTAACACTTATTTAGCAAGGATGCATTAAAATGATCAAAAGTGACAAATGATTTTTAAATTCAAATGAATGCTGTTCTTTTGAACTTTAGAAAAAAAAGTGAAATGTTTCTTGGAAAGCACCATAAAACACAAAAAAGCCATAAAAGCACAATAAAAGTATAGTCGAGGCAAGTACGGTTTTTTCTAAAGAAATTAATACTTCTGTCCAGCAAAGTTAAATTATACTGATCAAAGGTGACAGTATAAACCATTTACAATGTTACAAAAGAATTTCAAATAAATTCTATTTTGAATTTTCTATTCATCCAAGAATCCTGAAAAAATGTATCACAGTCAAAAAAACATTAAGCATTGAAAATGAAAATAAATGAAATGTAACAAGAAATGTTTCATGAGCACCAAATCAGCATATTACAATGTAAAATGATTTCTGAAGGATCATGTGACACTGAAGAATGGAGTGATGCTGAAAATTATGCTTTGCTACACTGTAAAAATAACTTTCTTCTTAGTTTTTCTTAATTTTTTCTAATCAGTTATGTACATTATGGTTTTATGTTACACCTAATCTTGTTAAATTAATGTTTATTGCATTTTTAAAATTTCATGCATGTTACCATGATGGTGTTTAGTGTTTGTGTGAATGACACTGTGTGCACCTTCTATATATTAGTATTGTCCTTCTCAGCTTGTGGAAAAGCTGCTTGTGATGAGCTTTGATTCATCATGTGACTCTCATCACCACTGTGTTTGGTGGTTGTCAGTGTATTATAAAGGTACAAAACAGATATTTGTACTTCAATAGGTTGGTAAATTAACATTATATCAGTTAATGAAATACGTTTTTTTACTGTAAATTTAATGGATTTTTTTTTTACAGTGTGAAAAAGTTATGAACCGTAATTATTACAATATAAACCTTTAAATTATACGGTTTTGAACTGTAAAATAGACAGTAAAGTGCCGTCCCGTAAAACCTAAATGTTGCTACCGTATTTTTTATGGTATAGTTCTGGCAACCACAGCTGCCTTTTTTTTTTTTTACCGTAAATTTTACGGGGATTTGGGTTTTTTTTTTTTTTTTTTTTACAGTGTATAATCAAAGGAATAAACTACATTTTAAAATATAGTAGTCAACATTTGAAGTGGATCAAAAAAAAGTTAATCAAAGTTGTTCTAAGAACTAAGCTGTTCTAAGAAGAAGGTTTTAGGACAACTTTGATGGTTTTGATCCACTTCAAATGTTGACTACTGTATATCCAAAAAGGAAACTTATATTAAATTGTAGTAATATTTCATAATATTACTGTTTTACTGTATTTATGATCAAATAAATGCAGCCTTGGTGAGAATTAGAGACTTCCTTCGCAAACATTAAAAAATAAAATCTTACAAACCCCAAACTAGAATGGTAGTGTACTTTTCCAAACAAAGCTAATCATTGTTAGCTTAACAACATGCTACAACCAAATTCTACTGGAGTCAATAGAGAGCATTAAGAGCACTATTTATACTGCACAGAGTTGTTGCCTATAAAGAAATGAGAAATGAGGATGAGGTGCATGCATGAGGAAGGGCGTCTGATTTCAGTCATGTGGAACTGCTAACTAAAGAGTCATTTAAAACTCATTTCAGCAGAAACTCATAAAAAAACTAATTTAAAACTAAACCACAAGCAAGGCAACATTTTATAACAGATTCAGTATACATTTAAAATAGTTTCCTCTGAAGAAACGCATTTTGTCACGGACTCAAAGCTAACAAGGCTATGTCATGTGAAAAACCTAATGGTAGTCTTGAGCTCATTTTACAGTTGAGTACACCTGATATTGGAGGAACACAACACAGGAAGGGAGCAGAGACAGAGAAGGACTAATCATTAGGGTATCTATTAGCCTTGAACAAGTGCAGTACCCCAATTAACTAGCCAGAGCCCCAGAGCTTGATATAAGGGGTAGACAGGCTAATAGACAGAGAGGAGGAGGAGAGATAGAGTGAGCAAGTCAGTGAGAGAAACTGCGGCATGCTGAGAGGAAGAAAAATGAGAAAAGGAGTAAAGATTAGGAGGGTAATGTCAAAAAGGACAGAGATAGTGGAAAATTAGCCCGGTCTGTATGACTGAATGTGAGAGATGGAAATTGCTGAAAGATACAGAGATGAAAATGAGAAGCGGAGAGTGAAGGAGCCCCAGAGAGGTATTGGGTTAAAATTCTCCATGACCTTTCAGACAAGCTGTAACAGACAGAATCATTACAGAGCTGACAGTCTCTCATAGGCTTAATGGAAACACCACCAGCAATCTGTGTTAATACTAATCAGAATAGTGCCTTGGGGGCAGGAAGGGTTTCTGTATTGAGTTTGAAACACACTCTAAAGGACATCTGACTGAACCACTCGCACAAGCATCAAAGCTTCATTGTTTCAAAAGGACTCTCTCTCCAATGATATCAATATTAGACCTGTTCTCTCTAGGAACGGAGAGCATTGAGGTGACAGTGTTTGTTACCCCAGTAGATTGTTGTTATCCCCTGCCCTTAAATCAGAACAAAATGATTTAAGAAAGATTTATTTCATTTATCTGTATTAGTCGATATTGTTTATTAAATTGTACATGCTCATTTGGTCTATTTTTTACATTTTGATTACCTTTGTCATCATCCAACCCTCATTTAAAGTTGTTCTTTAAAAATTCTACAAATTTCATAACGCTGTTAAATGTAACTTTTTAGCAAATCTCAAAAATATACATTTTCATGCTGTACATTATAATGTTGTGATACCAGACAGAATTTTATTTAATAGCTAACCCGAGAGAGAGAAAAAAAAAAAAAAAAAAAAAGAGCTTATAGGTAATCCAGAATTTAATATCAGTGCATCCCAAGAAATGAAATGCCTTTAAATCTAATAAATCTGATTTCTGCATATATATAGCATGCAAGATTATCAGAATGCAGAACAACCTTAATAAACAGTTGATATGTCGTCTTTTAGCTCATTAGCAGACAATCACAATATGCGATCACCATTTACACTCGGGAACCAGACCCAAAAAAAAAAAAAAAAAAAAAAGATGGTTTGATTCAATTAGAGTATGAATTGAGTGTCTGAAAAGCTATAAAAAGAAAAAAATCTAAGTCACAAAGACCTTGCTTTATGGATTTTTGAAATGTTCCTGCTGCCCAATTTTCATTGTTGGATAATGATGAAATATCAAAGCATCCTTTTTATACCATTCAACTTAATGAACAGTGACACAAAACTGCAAGCGGAACAAAGAATGAAAAATACAAATGAACACATACTGGAACACACAAAAGGTTTTTAGTTTGTGAATAATTTCTCTCTTCCCCATATCCCCAGATGTCTCTTTCTCAAATGAGAAGCAATGCATTTTTTAAAGGTGCTGAGAAGTGGAAGAAATGTGCACAGCTCTCTGTAGCTCCCACCCTCTAGGCCCATCAATGCAGCATTTCATTTGCACTACAGAACAGACCTATGGCAAGCCACGCTGTCAGTGAATGTTATCGTCACAGGTGCAGTGTCACGCTCAGCCCTGTGTCACTCGGCCTATCAGTTCATTCACGGCACAAACCCTCACCAAAACTTCAAGCCAGCCTATTTCAATCACACTGTTTGAGAATGGTCTCATATGCTAAAGTCGGATACCTGTACCACTACTTTCTATCCTGTAAGTTACTGATTAGATGCTAATTTTTCACCCTGAGGTCCACTTCTAAAAGTTAGCTAGGTTTCCTGCACCAAAAAGCCATCATTTAATTTTACAGGAGCAATTACGACCCTCTCTCTACGACCCTTAGATTTAAACAGGCTGTTCAATTTGCTAATGCACTTTAAGACTTCTATATGTAAATGATCTTGGTTATGATTGTGAACGTACTCTGAGGTTAGCCAATGTCATTCATTAGGTTGGGCCAAGTGCCAAGTTACTGAATAAGGTAAATGTGGGCCTAATATTATAATTTGCACATGCTTGTGAAACCACAACCATGGCCATTTCTGAGTGGCCCATTTTTTCCAACTTCCAATAAATGAATGTTGCATTACAGGAATCGTTCACCTAAAATATTCTGTTCAATTAAAATTCTGTTTAAAGAAATGAATTACTCACCCTGAAGTCAGTAGAAATGAAGCCTTTTTTTTACCTTCTAGATGTTTAATCAATGTAATTTTTGTGATTTTCTTTCAGTGTGCGGACAACTTTTGGTTGATTTACCCACCTGAGAATGGACTGGTTATCTTTTGGAGCGCATGCAATATCATTTTTGAAGCACCATAAAGCACAATAAAACTAAAAAGTCAAAAGCATAAAAATAGTCAAGGTCAGTAGAATTTTTTTCAAAAAAAAATTGATACTTTTATCCAGCAAGGATGCATTAAAACGTGGCAGCATACACCATTTGTTATAAAAGAATTTGATTTCAAATAAATGCCGTTCTTTTCAATTTTCTATTCACCCAAGAATCCAAAAAAAAAGTATTACTGTTTCCACAAAAATATGAAAATAATAATAATAATAATATAATAATAATAATATAATAATAATAAAGTTTCTTGAACACCAAATCTGTTCAAGTGTATTAGAATGATTTCTGAAGGATCATGTGACACTGAAGACTGGATTAACGCATGCTGAAAATTCAGCTATGCCATCATAGGAATAAATTACATTTTTACAAATATTAAAATAGAAAAGTAATTTTACATTGTAATAATTTCACAATATTACCGTTTTTACTGTGTTTTAACTATTTCTTTCTCCGCCATTGACAGAATGTGTTTTTACTGTTATACAGAAAGGGGCACCATTACGCAACTTCTAAAGAGTAGAGAAGGTCCAGATCAAAACACAGGAAAAAAAGGAGCATAAACAAGCAATAAAACCATTGCTTATGCACGTTGTAGTCTTTTATAAAATGTTTTTATAAAACGTACCCAAATTCAAGTGCAGATGAAAAAGCATGAAGCTAGAATAACATTTTTTGAGGCTCTAACAGAGGTTCTGTTCTTGGCCAGGGAAAGAGTTTTTATTAAAAAAATAAAAAAAATAATAAATAATAATAATAAAAAAAAAAGTTGACAGGACCAGCACTGCAGCAGTACTATTAGTAGTACCGGGTATATTCGGTACCCGCTGAAAAAGACTGATTTAAAACGGTTTTGTTCGTTCTTTTGCGCATCAAAGGTTTCTTTTTACAGTGAGTTTTTTTTAAAAGCGTTGAGCATTGTAAACTTGGACTTTAGAGATTGACAGACTTGGTGATTATAAAGGGAGAGCTCTTCTCTTGCTTTCAATCTCAATACAAATTTAGTTTTTGTATTGACAACTGTATTTAAATCCACACTGAATTAGAAACGGCAATGATTGACAGTGATAAACAATGGACGAGACAAAACAGGACAACATTTTTTTTTTTTTTTTTTTTTTTTTAAGTACTTAATTCAACAGTGGTACTGACAACCGCAAAACTTTACTGGTATTGGTAAAGTCTACTGAAATGTTGGTATCATAATCTTAATTACAGCTATAATTGAACTACAGCTGATCACCATGGTATCATAAAATAAAATACATTATTTACTCTTTTCAACAATGTATTTCCTAAGAGATTCCAAAGATAATGATATGAGCTGGCTTAATTAGTTTAGCAAACATAACTTTAGGTCAACTGTACATTGGGCAAGACTTTGTTACTTTCGCTGCCGCTATCTGTTCGCATTTTCTCTTGACATCAATCTCAAGAGCAATGAACAAGGGCAATCACATGACTTTTGTTCTTTGTTGTGATGAAAATGATTCTGCTCCTTTATTTGATTGACACATGCAAGCTGGGTAAACATACGGCAGTTGATAGCACACTTCAGAGGCCAATACAAGCGAGCATATTGTGCACTCTTCTCTTATGCTTCCTTATTCTCAAAGGAAAGTCTGTCAGTCGTTTTTCTGTTAAAGTGCCTATTTTCCCCGTTAAACAGGCAAACAAACTAATTCACAGCAATTAAATCAAACGAATTAAACAAAGCGAGAAAGGACAAAACATTTAGGAAACTTTTCTCCAACAGATACCAGTTATTGGCATCTGTGCATCCCCACCATATGTCGACTTCAAGTTAACAGCTTAGGTTTAACAAAGAGGTTAACAAGAGCCACAGCTGCATGAGCTGATTTCCTGCAGTTAGTGTGAACAAGAGTGATTTTCTCTGCAGAGTCAGTTACAGAGCAATGGGTGGCTTTTTATCAATGTGCGTCTGCCTGGTCAGCACATTAATTATCTTTGCCATGTACCATCCACCGGCCGGGTGCTGACTGGGTGTTAAATGACTGCTGTGCCTCCATTTCCTAGAGGTCATCGCCACCTTTGTCTCCCACCGGAGGCTATCAACACACATGCACTGAAACGACCTCAATGATTGCTTGTGTTCGGGGCCGAGTACTCTATCTTGGGCTTTCTTTGAATGACAGAGGACTGACTTGTCCTTACAAAACAAACAAGCAAATACAATAACATCAGTAATGTGGCCTCATAAAATTTTGTGTCTCTAACAATAATCAGATAAGTTTTGTCAAATCAAATCAAAGTCAGGGTTGCACAAGCAATTTGTATTTAATTGCCATATGTTTCATGTCGCTGGGGAAAAAAAAAAAAAAAAAAAAATCTAGAGTTGACGTAGCAAGTGGTGCAGCATGTTCTGGAAGAAAACAAGCCTTCCTGAGCTCATCATCAGGCTGTGCTGACAGGACTGAATTGGATCACTATCTGTTACAAGCCACAGCTGACCAACGGGTCATAAGGATCAGCTGACACCGACGCTGCAGACCTGTGCTGTAGAGCGCAGGGTTTGATAGTCTTATTCAGATTAAGTAATTGGAAAGATGGGTGGCTCTCTGAAAAAACAGGCTGCGAATTTGCTGCTGATAAAAAGCCCTTTTTTGGGAACTGATACACCAGCAGGTTTTGGCAAGGCTACAGAGATAAATTAGATGTAAATTACTTTGAGAAACTACTTTAGATACCACTAAATGAAGTTATTTCTTCCTCCAGTGAGTATGGCTAATGTTAATGTTATCACCAGTAGAATTTGATGGTGAAATAAAATTCAAGTAACAGTAAATATTGCAATGATTTTAATGCCTTTTTATTTGATCATTAAGTTACCCAAAGACCATGTAATTTGAGTGGATTTGTGATACTGCTCATCTCATGACTTGAAAGTTTGGGAGTGTTAAGAGAACGTTTCTGATTTAAACTTCAAATATCAAAAATGGCCCAAAAGCCAAATAGACTTAATCGAATAAATCACAAAACTCAACTCAAAATCAAATCACTTAAATGTTTAAAAACGGTTCCGGAGTGGCATTTTTCATGTATTAATATGAATATTGGTTATACTGGTGCATACACTACCGTTCAAAGGTCTGGGGTTAGTATGAATTTGTTTTTGAATCTGATCAAAACAAACAAACAAAAAAAACAGTAATATTGTGAAATATCACAATTTAAAATAAAATATATTAAAATAGAAAACTGTTAAAATCCAATTTATTCCTGTGATGGCAAAACTAAATTTTCATCAGTCATTACAGTCATAGTCTTTAGTGTCACGTGATCCTTCAAAAATCATTCTATGCTGATTTGGTGCTCAAAAAAAAAAACAAAAAAAAAAAAAACCTTATTATCAATGTTGAAAACAGTTGTGTTGCTTAATAATTTTGTGGAAACTGATGCATTTCTTTTTTATTTATTTATTTTTTTGACAAATTTGAATAGAAATCTTTTATTTTTATTTCTTTGAAGTGGAAATCTTTTGGAATATTATAAATGTCTTTACTGATCAAATAGTGATAGAATTTATGTGCCCTTGCTGAAAAAAGTTTTCATAAATTTTCACTCATTTTTACTGACCCCAAACTTTTGAACAGTAGTGTAGGTATATTGTTACTGGTGCATATGGTGTTACATTATTGATTAATTAAAAGGAGATAGCATTCTTCATATTATGGTTTATTTAGTGAAAAATTAGGCAGTAAATATCTCAGTTTTTTCACTTTTAACCTCTGGCATAAAACATATTGAATGTACTTAAGTGTCTGTAAATTAACTTTTAAACATATAATAAAGAGATATCAAATGTCATCAAAAGGCATACAAAATATCAAGATATAATGCTTTAGCTACAGAGCCCAACCAATAAGAACTGGCTTAATCAAAAGACATTTTTAGAAACTACAGACTCAGGACATTAAACATAAATCAATAGCTGAACCCTGCAGCAAACACTGACAATAGAAAATGAGAAATTTGAATCTAAAACGCAAACCACAAGTTGAGGTGGCTGACCTATTCTTCTACCTCCTACCATAATCAGTAAATAGTGTTTAATATAGGGCTTCTTCTGAAAAGTCAACACTGAAGCAGATTTGTGTCACTTTGGTCATTAACTACACACTCCTAATAACAGGACCAATTCTACATTCCTTAGAAACCCTGTTTCCCTAAATAACATTAACATAGGCAGAATTGGATGAGGGTATTAAGAGGAGAGCAGAGGTTGCAGTGCTTTGTTGTTGGGCACATATGGGAGTCTCTCACAAACAGTAATCCCAACATGAGGCGAATAAACTACAGCAACCCCACCCTGTTCTCTAGGTCTTCCCTTGACAGCTTGTGAATTAATCAAGCAGAAAACAAAGCTTGGGGAGTGTGGAGCGATGAGTGGAAACGAAAGAGAAAGACTAGAAATAATGGATAAAAGAAAGGCTAAGACTTACCCTGAGCAAGCATGCTGAACTCCAAGAAGAGGGCAATGTGGTAGAGTTCCATGGCTTCTTCAGCCCGGCTCATGCATCCTCTCCCAGCCACCAGCGCCTGAACTTCACCAAGACTGCCTTCAGAAGGGCTCCCGGGAGCACCAGTGAAAGGTCAACCGCATCTGTGTACATGCAGTGCAAGACCACTCGGGCGTACTTCTTGGGAATGATGGATTCATCGAGGATAATACGGGTGGGGGTTTGCAGAGTGCGCTCCGTGATCTCCTCACCCGAGCGGATGCGTCGTTGCAGAAGGTTGCGGAAGAAAGGTGAGCGCGCCGAGAGTACTGACTTGTGGGCCCTTAGCTCCTCTTCAGGCAAGTTGTGGCTCACCCCTGCGTTTCCACTTCCCATGCCGCTAGGAGCAGGTCCACCTGCTCCGAAGGCCTCCACCAGCTCAGAGTCCGAGGAGAAGCTCAGCAGCGAGTCAAAATATGGCATGTGCTCACAGAGATTTCGCATGTCGGCTTCTAAGGAGTTGGGCGTACCGAACTCTTCGCTCAGTCTCACCAGCACATCCACATTCTGCAACCTTGCGTCCTCCGAGCCCAGCTCACCCGTGTAGAGGTAATGCAGCAACGAGGAGAACATGGGCGCATCCATGCCTGCTGTCCCAACGTCCAACAACACCTCAGCCCCATAACCCGGTGACGACGAAAGCAGGGTTTTGAAGAACGGGCAACGGGCAGCCAGAACGGCACGGTGTGCTGGGAAGCAGGAATCCTGGAAGATTAGGTCGACGTCGGTGCAGTACTTGTGCTGATAAAGGGTGGCCAAATCACGTTGCAGGGTGCGAGCCTCAGGCCGGGCCAGGCCCGCCTGCAGACTGAGCTCTTTGAGCGCTGCCGTGCCCTCATACTCCTCCACCAGGGCGTTGACGTCACGCACATCCCACCCTGAGAGGAGCTCGCGCATCTGCCGCGCATGATCGGCCGACCGACTGGACTTGCGTCGCTTAATGAACCTCCTCTTGAGGGTGGCCAAACCGGAGCTCTTTTTCTTCTTGTCCTGAGGTTTTTCAGGGCCATGTTCTAGGCTGTAGAGCTTGGACTCGCCACCATAACCCTGTGGTGCATAGGAGGCGCCTGGTGATAGAAGAGAAACACGTCGTGTAAGAGTCTGGAGGCCTTACACGTTGTCAGCAGGAAAATGTGCATTGTGAGGTCTGCCAATGTTACAATTTAAGATATTTCAAATAAATGCAACACCACAGGGCTTCACTTTTTACAAGTGCTTCAGAACAATTCTGAAATGCACTTGACTTTTAATAACATTGGACTAATGGAGGAAACTGAATGCAATGAGAGTACAAAAATTACACTACAATTAAATTGAACTGGTTCAGAGAATTGCATCTCTATAACAGACATCAATTAGACATAAATTCTCTGTATGGAGAAATGTATGTGATATTTGTTGAAGAAATTTTGAAAATTAAACAAATTCAAAAAGTTTAATTTGTTAAACAGTGCATGCTAGAGATCACTACTTGACTGCACTGCATAAAAAATTCCAATTTCAAAAAGGAAAGTATGCATCCCCAAACCACTTAATGTGTGCTTTTAACTTTCCCCCCTCTAAATCTCTAAATTTTCACCTGCCAAAAAAGGAAACTATGAAGTCATCTAATGTCCTCCCCAGCATGGCTAATATCTCCCTGACGACACTTTATGTCTCAATCCAATGTTCCATTTCTCATTGTAGGCCCACTGTCATGCATGGCTTAGCATTTTGAAAGCACCATTACTTTACTGATCTCACAAACAGCAAAGACATGAAAATATTCACATCAGAATATGCCGTTAAAGCCAGACACTGTGGGATACTGAAAGGAGGGGGGGGGGGGACACACGAAGCAACTGCTGACAGTTGTGCTACAATTTCCAATCTTTTAAATTAATACAGACAAGATGTTACAGTAAAAGAATATGAAGACTGGTGAAGTCAATAATTTAATGAGATTCTATTTCTCTGTGCTGCTGAACTGTCTCTAAACATGATCATTGTTGTTTTGTTTTAACAAAAACAATGCAGAACTATTTTATATTCTAGTCAAAGAAAAACTTTCATCTTTGAGAGAGATTTCCTTTTCTTGTAATTAAAAAAAAAAAAAAAAATCATCATATTGCAACGTGATTTAAAGAATTTAGGTCTTGTATCTTGCTGATATATGCAATCGGAAAGCCAAAAAAAAAAATGTAATCATGCTCAGGCTGTCAGACCTTTTATACTGTCACTGATCACAGTAGTTGCTAAACTATGAAGAACAAATATCTCTAACAGCATTCATATGCGAGTTTACCTATGAAAGTCTGCTGGGTCTGTGGGTTACCCCCGAATCGAGGGGAGCACGAGTGAGGGTAGCTGGAGGCATTCACACCCATCCTCTCCCCCCTTCTTCCTCCTCTTAGTCACCCTGCTGGATCATTCTGTTCGAGCGTCAACGCACTGAGTAGCTCACCGCTCCGCTCAATCAGACCTATATGAATGTGGAGACACTGCAGCAATGTCCGTCATTCCTGGGCAAGAGAAAGAGGCAGGGGGAGAGTTAGTACATAAAATGTCTACAAGATAGTCATGAAATTTGGACAAGCAAAAAGAAAAAATAATCACACTTTTATATTATAATAATAAGTAATAATACATCAACTTATTAAATTACAATAAAATAATTTACAATTATAATTACCTATTTCTAAAAAAAAAAAAAACAAATTAAAAAAAAAGTGCAAAAGTAAAATGGAATTAAACTGTTCTTATTCAAATCTGAAAAAAAAAAAAAAAAAAAGAAATAGAACAATACAACAAAACCAAACAGACTACATAGGAAGAGCTTTGATGTTTACTTCTGCTCTTGAAGGCCATTAGAATACTGCTGGAGGATTCTGACTTATTCAAACCCTCCCACTGATGTCATGCTAATGCAATCTGACACAGAGGCACAACTGGCTTGTTTACTCAAGCTAAACAATGTCTACAGTACTTCATGTCTCTTTTCAAGTCTCTGTAATCTCCAAACTTTGGCCTGTGACCTTGCTTTGGCCTTCAGCGCTCAAGCCTGCAAGTTCACACGATCGGAACAATACATCATTTTTTACTAAACCAGACATCTTCCTTTGAACTGACCTGGCAACAAACTGAATGCCGTTAATTCCTAGCCGAATATGTATTTTCTTGGGGAGGTGGAAGACTGGGTTCTGTATCCAGATGAAGAGCTATTGCTCCATCCAGATATTTGTGTTTCACATTAAATTCCAAACTTGCGCTGCCGGAAACTCCTCAAAGGGGGAGCCCATAACAGTTTGGGGACACATAAATGCTTTACATCCCTGATTTATGACATTGAGAGTGGGGCAAAAAAGCAGCATTTTTCCAGCTTGAGCCAAGCCGAAATCCTAAAGAGACCAGACAGAATCATCTTTACCTTTACCCACAGCTAAACCTCAAGCAGATGTCCACTGCATGTGCGTAAAGCACAGTCCAGTGTTAAGCAAGCAGATGAAGGATCGGAGTTGTTTGTGAAATCCCCAGAGGTCAGAGTGATCAAGACTCTTTTCCTCTGACAGGGTGTGAATGAAGCGGTCTACAGGAAGTGACTATAAAGGGAGAAAAAAAAAAAAAAAAAAAAAAAAAAAAAAAAAAAAAAAAAAAAAAAAAATATATATATATATATATATATATATATATATATATATATATATATATATATATATATATATATATATATATATATATATATATATATACTGCCTACATAGACAGCATCTTAAAATTTGACATTCTTATTTTTTTTTTTTTTTACAGAAAGTTGCAGTGCTTATTATAAATGATTTATCCGCACACATTGTTATTTAAAAATAAATAAATAAATCATATGCCCTCGGAATCTTTAATCAAAAATGTTTAGCTCCCCTCCCCCTCGAAACTGCGTCTGTTCTCCTCATGATGTGAGTCTCAGTAGAGGGTTGGCTATATTTCCTCCACAACTGACTGCAAACTGGCATTCAGATCCGCCACCGTTTAGTTTGCAACGCCCAACTTCCTATGCTCCAATAACTTCCCGAAGGACAAAATCAAATCCTGCCCTACATTTTTCTCATTCCAGAAGCCGTTTCACTCGGACATACGTCACAACAGGGAAGAATAGACTATCGCAACTTCCTTTAATGCCAACTTTAAGTCATAAATTAGACAAAGCAAACAAACACAAAATAATTATTTGGTCAACATTCCGGTGCTCTGCAGTGACATCAGAGGGACATGCATATGTAATCGTAGTCTTTTAATGTAATGTTTGGTGTTTAGTCTCTTTCATGTTGTGTTTGGAATGTTTGCAACATCAAAGCAGCAGTTAAAGCAGTGGCTTTGCCGACAAACAGCAGCTCCGTTTGTTGAAAATTCAACATCAAAGTGCTGTGGCATTAATATCAGACAAAGCAAACAAACAATCAAACAAACAAAGGAGGTAACTTGGCAAAAAAGGGCTATTATTTAACTTCTGACCTTTGTCCTTGAAACATTTCCAGTTTTGCAGATTTTGCAGGTTTGAAATTAAAACCTGCCACCAGCCAATGCATTATGTTTTGCAAAGTGGCAGGAAAGTAAGGAATAATTGACGACGGGCCATTGAATTCTTAGAAAATAATGCACACCCGAGGTGGTAATGCGGCCACAACGTGAAGCGGAGTGTGAAGCGGGTGTATATTATTTTCTAAGAATTTAATGGCCAGGAGTCGATTATTCCACTTATACTATGGTTACCACACCTCAAGACACATTTCGATGGTGTATTTCAAGACATTTGTCAGGTTTTTGTCCTTAATTTCTTACGCATCTCATCCCGAGCCTCTGTTGCTAATTCCAAAACTTCATTTCAGAACTAGTAATAGAGGCTTGAGCCTTGATAGCAGAATAATACTGTTGATAGTTATTAACATCATGAGTCATTTTACTGATTAATTCGTCAGAACAGCGCTGACAAAATGTTTCGTGCGAGTGTATGTCTGTACTAACGTTATACAGTACGTCTGTACGTTTGAAAGAGAGAGAGAGAGAGAGAGAGAGAGAGAGAGAGAGCGAGCGTGAGAGAGTATGCGCTTTCAGGACACAATAAAACGTGTTTTGTGGCAGAAACCATGACACTAATTTGTCGTTTTCATCCTATAGTTTACTATATTTATTTGTTTGGTCTGTGTCATTGTGGGTTTTGGTTCTTTTGTGGTTCTAGGCTTTAAGGACCTTTTAAAATAACTGAAATCATTTGGCGAAGTGATAAGGAACTGTAATGCAGTCAAGACCTGCCTAGAACTACTTTAGCCGTGCATTTCTCTGAAAATAAGTGAACACCTTAGAACGTTGATCAACCAATCAGATGAGCATTCAACAGCCCTGTAGTACAATTTTGCTTATATTCCAGCCACTGTGGCAGGCGACCTGAACATCTCAGATGGACAATGACAAGAAATGACACTGCTGCGGTTTCAGCTTTAAGTCAACAGAGTAGATTTATAACATGTGAAAAGAAAGCTCTGCAGGTACACTTTTTGAAGTTGCCTGATTCCAAATATATTGTCTTTCTACAATACTATACAAACAATAATGACATACAATGACAGAAGGATTATTATTAATATTACAATAATTAGTGTTGTTATAATTGCCCCAATGTTGTATTTATTTTCCTAGTTTAATAACAACAACAACAACAACAACAACAACTAGGGAAGCACCGACATGAAAATTTTGGGCCGAAACTGAAAATTTTGGATGCGCTTGGCTGAAACTGAAAATGGCTATACCACACCATGTTACAACACAGAAGGGCTATTGGGATATATTTTTGTTCATTTTTCTCTTTTGGCCAAAAACCGAAAATGCCATTTTCGGCCAATAATTTTTAAAACATGACATTATCTCTCTTCAAAGTGAAAAGCTGTCTCACGATGTCAGCATGACAGGAAAAAAAAAAAATCTTCAACTGCAATTATAACTGGCAAAATACCGGAAGTGCCGCATTCCACGGACGAGAATCCATGAACCGCATTAGCAAGGCTGCACGGTATATTAAAACCATTTAAAAATCATCCGAAACCATTTAAAAATCATCCATTTCAAACCATTTAAAAATCATCCATTTTAAAAATTATCAGATTACTCGATTAATCATCAAAAAAAAAAAAAAAAATCAATCATCCTCTTCCGACAATCCTAGGTAAAGCCCCGATTATCTTGATCAGTGTTGGGGGTAACACATCACAAGTAACGTGAGTTACGTAATCATATTACTTTTTTCAAGTCATCTCACAGACATATCCGATGAGCGTGTCAACACAATGGCCAATTAGAGGTGTTTACAAATCCGCTCAACAGCGCTCAATTTCAGTACCGACTAGGTACCGAAGTCAGTACTTTTGAAAACTCTAGTGAGGGCCAGCCTTTAGTTAAAACATTTCAAAATGCACCTGTATTGTTTTGAATTTTTTTACTTTTAGTCAAATAAAAGACTATTTTCCCAGTCATAGATTTTGTCATTGAAGATTTCTTAAAAACAGTGTTAAAATATTGTCTCATCTCGTTCTTGTGAACCCAATATCGTGCATTGCCTTGCCTCGTGAGATAAGGAAATCCTAACACAAATCACAAAACAGTGTGAATGAAAAATCAAGCACCTAACTAAAGAAGACCAAAGAAGTTCAATGTCAAGGCTATTAAAAAGTACATTTGATATATTTTACCCAGCATATGTGGTGGTCTCTGACATCCCATGGGTCTTAATAAAACCTTATAAGCTCTTGAGAAAAAAAAAAAAAAAAAAAAAAACCTGATGTGTTCACCTGTCTAACAGCTTATTTCACTGGTACTGTAAGCTGAAACAAGAGTCTAAATGTCACATCCTTAACTAAAAAAAGAAAATGACAAGCTCCAGTCAAAAGAAAATCTTTAGAGAGTAAGGAATAAAACTGAGCAACAGTTTATCACATATTTCATCATTCCAGCAAAGCATAAACAGGCAGACTCCGCCACTGGAGAACACATCAAATTTACAATTACAATTACTGCCAATTCACAGCGACTGTGAACTTGACGAGCATTGCTGAATTTGTATTCACTCAGCACAGCCATCAGGTGAAGCAACGCTGCATTGTGCAGTGTTTAATAAAGTTGCTTTAAAGTACTGAAAACCTTAGTCAAAGATAAAGCCTACATTGAGAGACAGAAGGTTCATTATAAACACTCTGCAGTGAAAAATGATAATCACTGTGTCCGATGCAACAACTGTCTCTCAACGTGAGTGACAGGAATGGAGAGGGAATAAATGAACAGTTCTTTAATGCTGCAGAGCTCCAGAGCAGACGCTGACACAGACAGCAGTTATGTAAGCAAGCAGGAGAGTGGAGCAGTTTTTGCCACATTAGGCAAATCAATAGGGAGCCTCTGCACCGTTGCTGCAGGGTAAAGTATCAATAATGCACCTCAAGGTTTTCAAGCCGCCTGGGTATGTTTCCACCTAAAACGACATTTAAAGCTTCAGAAAGCCAACGTTTCTTTTATTTGGATATGAATCTAAAGAAAAGAGACCACAGAGTGAAACAGAGAAATGTATGCCCTGTGCGTCTGCAAACCTCAAACTGGGTCACATAAATCAGCCTGTATACCCGTTCATCAATTGCAAGAGGTGCTTTTCCTTGTAGCTGCCTCTGACCCAGCTTAAATCGACTTCAGTGGAAATTGATCCTTGATCAATGTTTTTTCTCTCTGGTTTAGAAGCATCACAATAGGTTTGATAAAGAAAGGTCAGTGTTTAACAGGAGCACCTGTTCCAGACAGGCTGTCTTAAACAGTCTAGCACTGCTTTTAAAACACAGCGATTTGTCTTCATCTTGGGCTATTCCAAAATGCTACACAGAGAGAAGAGATTCAATTGTTCTTCAGCTTGACTATGTCTGATGACAGGGGCTTTCTGTGTGGATCCTCCCCTAAAAGGCTGCCATCATCACTCCGACTGGGTGTGCCCCATATGGTGGGTGTTTGTGGACTCAGATTAAATTGGGCCCTGTGGTTAGAAATGAAGCAGCGCTGCAATGCTTATAAAAAGATGTTCATAAACAGTAAAACATTACACAAAACAACTTAGCACATCATAAAAAGGGCAGCAGACATTGCAACAGTGCCTTAAAGAAATATTACAGGTTCAATACAAGTTAAGCTCAACTGGCAGCATTTGTGGTGTAATATTGACAACCACAAAAATCAATTTGTACTTGCCCCTATTTTTCTTTTACAAAAATAAAAATTAGTGTAATGTTGAGGCACTTACAATGGAGGTAAATCTGACCAATCATGCGTGACCTTTCCAACGTGATTACATAATGCGTGACGCAGAGCAGTGCAAGTCCAGCATTTGTGGATTAAAAAGTATACACATTTTTATTTATTTTTTTAGAAAATGACCAATCGTTTCGCTAGACAATATCCTTATTCCTCAGCTGGAATTGTGTAGAGCCCTTTGAAGCTGCATTGAAACTTCAATTTAGACCTTTAACCCATTGTACCCTGGTGAAGTCCACTATATGGAGAAAAACCCTGGAATGTTTTCCTCAAAAACCTTAATTTTCAAACCAAACTTGTATATCCAGCCAACAAAGTTTAAATCACGTCTAGCTAGCACGCTTCCCATAATGTTTACGTGTTAGGTCAGTATGCAGAGAGTAGGCAGTCTTTTGTGACTGTTCGAACACATTCAACCACATGAGCGTCTACATGAAATCTGATGGCTCAGTGAGGCCTGCATTGACAGCAATGGTACTTCCGCTCTCAAGATCCATAAAGGTACCAAAAACATTTAAATCAGTTCATGCAAGTACGGTGGTTCTACCTTAATATTATAAAGCGACAAGAATATTTTTTGTGCGCCAAAAAAAAAAAAAAAAAAAAACGATTTTTTTAACAATATCTAGTGATGGCTGATTTCAAAACACTGCTTCATGAAGCTTCGGAGCTTTACAAATCGAATCAGTGGTTTGGAGCGCCAAAGTCATGTGATTTCAGCAGTTTGGCGGTTTGATACGCAATCCGAATCACTGATTCGACACAAAAGATTTGTAACGCTCCGAAGCAGTGTTCTGAAATCGGCCATCACTAAATATTGTTAAAAAGTCATTATTTTGTTTTTTTTGGCGCACAAAAAAAAAAAAATTCTTGTCGCATTATAATATTAAGGTAGAACCACTGTAATCACATGAACTGATTTAAATTCATGTTTTTAGTACCTTTATGGAGCCTGAGAGAGGAAGTACCATTGCTGGCAATGCAGGCCTCACTGAGCCATCGGATTTCATCAAAAATATCTTAATTTGTGTTCTGAAGATGAACGAAGGTCTTACCGGTGTAGAACGACATGAGCGTGAGTAATAAATGACATTATTTTCATTTTTGGGTGAACTAACCCTTTATACATTCTCAGACTCAACCGAACGCACAAGCGCACTCTTCTTCGTAAGCATTTGAGTGTGCGGTTAAAAACTAGCCTAGAGCGCCATCTGCTGTTAAAAACTAATCTCAGAGTCGATTAGAGAGAGAATCGCAATGCATTCGGAAAATCTCAGAATCGAGTGATGCATCGATTTATTGTCCCAGCTCTAGTAGGGCTGGGCGATATGGCCAAAAAGTCATATCTTGGTATTTTTTGGCTAAATGGCGATATGCGGTATATATCTCAGTATTTTCTACATTTTTCTATTTGGATTTAGAAAAAAAAAAAAAAAAAAATCTGTATTTACTTTTTAAAAATTTTAATTTAACATCCTGCCTAATGTTGTCCTATAAATATTGTGTTTATATTGAAAGCTATTAACACAATAGGGAATTTAACAATTTAACCATGTAGCCTGGCACACTAATAGGCCTACAGTATGTGCAAAAAAGAGAAAGTTAGTCTTGAAATGTCTCGTTCACACAGCAGCTTACAGTAGCGTCTGGAACACTGTCTGTATGAACGTGCAACGAGAGTCAAGCCCGTATTCTCTTACTAGTAACCATAACGACAGTGACCAACGTAATATTAAAGATGGCAAAGTCCATAAAACTGAAAAGTAATATCACTTTTGACATGACAAGAGACTAATTGAAACGTGAGTTCATCCACCAAAACTTCATTAACCAACAGCAGCATGTATACACACGCTGGCCGGAGTCTTTAGGTGTTGCACATGTGCGTCACGTCCTTTGAGAAGTCTCGCGCATGACACGGCATTTGAATTTGGAAAAGAAACACAAAACACCGGCTCTCTCGCACTGCATGACGTGACAGACAGCTAGTTGTCCAGTGCGGTTCCGTTCACACAGCGCGAAAATTCCGAGAATGCAGTTGTGAGTCCTGAAAATGTATGGGTGTGAGTTCAGTTATCACACCTGTAAATAACCGTACTGTGTGTGAACATAACCGTATTAAGGACTCAAATACAGGACTGACAACCGTATTCTGCTGCTGTGTGAATGTGGCCAAAACAAAAAAAAAGCATAGACTAATTAGCTATATATATATATATATATATATATATATATATATATATATAGAGAGAGAGAGAAAAAAAAAAAACAAAAACAAAATCAGCCAACTAATCGATTTTCAAAATAATCGTTAGTTGCAGCCCTAGTGTGAACTATATCTTAATCTTACGAGTTATTTTTTAAAGCCCTTAATATTAAGCATGTCTCATGTTCAAGCCAAATTGTATTATGCATTTCCCCCGCAGCAGCACTCGTCCACCGCTGTTTTTCAGATCGTATAAAACTGCTGTATATCGATATAAATGGTATCGCCTCATTCTGTATCGTATACTAAAAATATATCGTACAAACTCGATATACCGCCCAGCCCTAAGCCCTAGTAACCAGTAAAAAAGATGAGGAACGAGTCAAAATGATAAACTGTAATAAACATTATGCTGATAAACAAATGCCATTGATTTTTATTGAAGCCTGAATATTCCTTTAATCAAGCTTTACTCTTCACAGCGGCATATTCGTGACCCAATAACAACAAACAGACATTGTAGGATGTATTCCTAGTGTTCTTGTGCTATTTTCATTGTTGCGTTTGGACAGGACCAGTTGTATCCCATTTGATTTCAACATAAACATGCACCCAAATTCCACTTCCACACAATGCCAATGACATCCAGTCTGCATGGTAGCAATAAGAGTAAAGAGACTGAGAGAGAAAAGTTAAATGTGTTTGGGGTACAACACTTTACCAGACCACTGAGCATAACAATGTCCATTGAAAATCACTGGTATAAAGGGCTCTCTGTTCCAGGGTGTCTGTAGTTCTCTCTGAGGTGGGGAGACAGAGATGGGGGGTGGGAAGGGGTCACGGGCACCCCGTGGCAGTTTCCTGTGAGCGGTGGCGGTCTGGCTCATGTGAAACTAATGAGCGTGGACACAGCCAAGCCACACCAGGCCAGCTGCAGGTCGTCTGGTCCACCCTGCCCTGCTTTTCTACTGGAATTCCACAGAGATTTGAGCATCAGGGCTGGGCGAAGAAGAGAAACAGCAAAAATGCCACGCGATCAAATTTTATCCGTCAAGTCCAACAATATTCAGTGAGTGAAACACAAAGAGACCAGCACCTTTGAAGGACAGAATACCCTTCTCTCCCCAAACTGCTTTCTTTTTTTTTTTTTTTGATGAGGAGGAGGAGGCATGACATTTCATCAGGAGACACTGTGCCTTGACAGACAAGGCTCGCCCTTTTCCGGAGGGAGCTTGAGGAATGCTTCACACAGCCCTCTGCTTACAACCCATCCTCAAAATGTGAGATTCAGCAAATACAATTTCATAAAACATCTAATTAGGTCCTAAAAGGTCAGATGATCAGCACAAGACAATGAGATGTTTTCTGAGGAGATTGGCCACATTCCAGTAGCCTTTTATAGATGCCAGAATTGGCAAGTCTGATTTGTTGCTAAGCAAGGAACAAAAAAAGCATCAGGAGTATTGGGTCACTTCAATGTTTAAATAACAGATACAAGATGTTCCTCCTTTTAATAAAAGGTGTCACAGACAAAGTAAAGCAAAAGCACAATATGATCTAGTAATTCCCAAGTTAATACACAGGGTATATGAGAACTGTCTTTGGCATGAATTTCAAAGTAATTAATATAGATTTATCTTGACTGATGAAGATGTTCATTATGCTTGGGCCACAGTGGTCAGGGAAAGAATTGACAAACACATAAGCCAAAGCTTTTCCCTGTCATCATTGTTTGCATTCATTCATTCATTCTTTGTCAGATAAGCACTTCTAAATAATGCAGCACTGTTCGCAGAAGAAGCGTCAGTGTTTTATTGGTTATTCATTGATGGAAATATGATATGTAACTGGGTGAATCTCACAAAGAGCTGTCCAGGTCACATTTATAAAAAAATTTAAAAAAAAAAAAAGACTAGGGAGAAAGAAAAATTATATTTTGCATTAATAACATAATCTACTATTAGTATCCTCTCATTATGTAATATTCAGTCCTATGTTAAAATGACAAAATATCATTTTCATTTTAAACTTAAATTAAAATAATACAGTAAACATATGAGAATCATAAAAAAAAAAAAAATCATAATAGAGACAATACCAGACGGATTACAGTGTTGAGAATTGGGAGGTAAAATCTGGTTTCACTGTCCCGAAAAAAAAAAAGTTTAGGGATCATAATAGTAGATAAATTTTTATGCAAAATAAGATTTCTATTTTTTTCTCTTTTATTTGGTGTTGAGGAGAAATTTGACCTGGACATTACCTGTGGGTTTCATGGGATTAGCTCAAGAAGATCATGTACAGTTTCAGGTTTATGGGCATAAAATATTTAAAATCTTTTGTCTTGAAATAATTACAGCCTGCATGACAAAGAGAGACTTTTCTCAATGGTATCATCATAAGAACAGTTCCACTGACATGAGAATGGTTCACTAGTTTACTCTAACAACCTCTGGTATTACACACATGGCAGAAGGACAATTATGCATGTTTTATGCTTTCAGTGGCAAATTGGCCAGCTTCCTGTTTGTGCTCATTTTTCCATTCATCTAAGCATCTTTATCTATCTCTCTCCTCCGCAAAAGGGAAATGCCATGTTTCATTCATTTCTTCAAACACATATGACAGTATGCGTCTCAGAACATCTTTACTATAAATAAAACTTGGGCTGGAGATATTGTCATGCTCATTTTGGTGTCCTAAGCAAAAAAACGACAGATTTTGAATTTTCTACACACAAATTTTAATTTTCAAATAACTATGTGTGTAAGCAAAACTTCATTTTAACCTGCGTAATATTTAAAAAAAAAAGCTTTAAATAAATCTTAATTTGTAGTTTAGCCTACTTATTTGACAATATAGGTTTTACAAATACACATCAAATAAAATAAGTTTTTTGTTTTTTTGTTTTTTTTGTTGCATCTTTTCACTCCTTTAATACAGAGCCATCAAGGAAAAGTGTTGGACCTAGCTGATGGGTGTTGGGATCATCTAATCATTTTGATTGAGGTAAACGGTAGTGCTACACTTTTGGACAGATGAGAACAGAAGGACCGAATGAGAAGCTAACTGATCAATACTGCAATCTACCACCTCACTGACTCAAGCATTATTGTTAATACTTTAAAACCACCCTTGCCATTTTAGCTGACAACATGAATGAGTCTACTGCAATATCATCGTCAATATTAATTAGTCTAAATATTTGTAGTGCGTTAAAGAGTGCAAAGCATACAGTGTCACAAAATTCAATTTCTACTGTGTCCAAATATTTTCAATGAATTAAGCCACTGGAATAGAATAGATTATAAAGTAAAACCAGAAATCTAAAAAAAAGACTGTACAATTTCTGTCCCCTTACTTGGCAAGACTCCACCACTGTTCAATTTTTAAAAGGACTTTCATCAGCTCGCACTCCCAGTAGACTCAGCCTATGACCCTTTCAGTGATGCATGAATGAATGTAGGAGGAGGAGAAAGGAAAGGAGGGGGAGAACGGTGTGGAATTCCCGAATCATACAAATGTTTGACTCAGCCACATGATATGACTGTGGTAGATAGCTTGGCTGTGGTCAGAACACAGTTAGTCCTATGTGTCAGTCAGACCTCATGAGTGACAGATGTGCTTCCTTAAAACCCAGGAATTGTGAGGCAAATACAGTATTGTTTGGTACAGCCTGGCAAATATGCTATGGCAAATATCTATTCTACCCAAATCTAAATATTTGACTAATGAAACATGACATGCTCAATTTCATTAACACCTTGAGACAGAAAGCATGTATACATGTGCAGTTAATAGAGCTACAGCTGGTTTTTGCATAGTTGAGCTACAGTTTTCATCTGTCTGTTCAAATACACATGACAATGCATAAATCTAATATTTGAAGGATTAAAAACACGTTTCATATCACTTCTGTCTTGCTGGACGAAATTAAGCTATTATTGCATTATCTAGATCTGTTAGTCCAGCTTCACAAAAAATGGACTGGTAGAACATGACATTTTAAAAAGACAAATTATTGCTTTAGTCCAAATGAAATCAAACTTCTGAAGTGCATATAAACATACTTAATGTTAAACTAAACTGGGGCTGAATGAACCCTGTGTGGGATTCTTTTGCACTAGCCAAATCTAAACCAGATGTGAAACTCACTCACTATATGAACTATCGAAATCCATTTTTCGCCTTCTACTTACATTCTGCACCAGAACACCAAGACAGAGAGAAATGCAAGCAATAGAGACAATTACCTTAATGAATGGTGTCCTTTCTATGTAATTACCTCTACGCTTTCAGCTGCACTTTCCACAATCAGCCGGACTAAATTTAGTGGTTTGGCCACCATACATTTCTTTGGAAGCTCCTTTTTGATATCATGACTCTAAACTGTTGTGTATGGAGGACTAGGAGTGACACTTATCAATTTAATAATTCAAACAAAAATGGAAGTGAAAAAATTAGACATTTAATAATTTTTAAATTTAAAAATACATGGACATATTTAAAACTTTATAGCAAATTAATAAATGTTTTAATACACATTTTAAAACACGAAACAAATAAAGTTTTAAATATGTCTATTAATTTGCCCATTTAAAACCTGATGAATTATTATGAATTATTAAATAGGTACTTTATTCCTTCATTTTATTTTTAAAAATTACTGCTGGTCCTCTAAAGTTGTGAACCACTGATAGCTGAAGCTTGTGAAGTACCACTGATTAAAATGAAGTAATTACTGGACCATCAGTCTTGGCAAAATACTTCTGTTGTACAAGAGACAAATAAATAAATGTAAACATACCCATCAGACCCTGCAGCATGCTGTTTCTGAAGACCACTCTGCTGTACAAGACTTTATAAATAGAGCAGGACCTTGGCTATTCTTAAAAACCACGGAGAATTAGATCAACACGAGACTGACAAGCATGATAATGTATTTGACATCTGCATCCACTAAGTCCACAGTTTAAGAGCATGATCCAAAGAGAGGAAAAATTGGGATGGCAGCTTTTTTGGTCTCTATGCAAAAGAGGCAGAGCAATTTACAAGAAAAAAAAAAAAAAAAAAAAAAAAACACCAACCACAATGGACAACTAAAAGTGTGTCCAGAATGAGATTGAAACTGGATCTTCTTCCTCCCCTTGGAGAGACTTTTGTGAAGTATTTCTGTGCTGAGCGTGACCTGATATGCCAGTCCAGATACAGGTAGATGTTCACTTTCTCAGGACAAACGCTTTAATCCAGATGAAACAAAGGAAGCGACGAGGCCTTTACTGGGCGAGTCGAAAGTTATTCATATGACTTTGTTCTCATTAAGATGAGTCATTGTGACCATGATACCTCATTACTGTGAAGCAGAGGAGTGCTGGGGGCTCTCTTCTAGAGTAAGGGAAATGGGCTAATCACAGGACTTTATCTCTGTATGGAGGTGGGGACTTTTGACTGCTCCCATTAGCCGCATTTCCACTATCGGGCCAAAAGTGAGCATACTAGTGTGTGGCAGAGCCAGTCGAGTTTCAACTGTTACTTCCGCCAAATACCTTGGTCCAAAGCAGGCTAATTTGGGCTTGAGGAGTAGTCATGAACAAAGGCGGAATTTATCTGAGTCAGGAGACTGTCAACACCGCTGCTCATTTCCCCATGTTATCATATCAGGCTACCAGCTAACCTCAACATTTAAACAACATTCAAAACTCACTTTCAGACACCAGCGAGTGTTTGAAGTAATTTCCGATTGTGATCACGCCATGAAGCAGAAATATTTATATGTGATGCTAAAAGCTTATGCTAACCACTACGATAATAAATACACATATAATTACGGAAATTACGAGAAACTGCTTAAAGAACTTAGAGGATTATAATTGTGTATTTATTTGGTTTCATGTTTCAACTCTCTCTTCCCTGTGCCTTTGTTGATACCGGACTAATGCATACGCATGTATGTCATAAATTACATGCACTCCAGTTAACTCATAACTCCTGTTTTCTGTCCGTGAGCTCCCTCTGTTGCTCTGGCTGAAGGGATAACAGTATAATGAGAATGAAACCTCCTCAGATTGCATAATTTCATGGAAAAAGAATAAAAATGCTCAATCTTTCAAAAGAAATGTGACAAACATTTGATATTTTATCAATATTTTTCTAAATGTGTAAACCTTTGGACTTAAAAGCCTTATTGGGAGTTGTTTTGTACATTTCTGTGATCACAAATAAATGGAAGCAGGCGCAATTGAGTAAGTATGTGTGTTCTCTTTTTATGTGAGAATGACAAATACCAGTTTGATTCAGAATTAATGATGTACACAAATGAATAAATTACTGCCACTGTAACATTTTTATTGTAATTATTGGTCAAATATCTTAAATCTTTAAGTAAAGAATAAACGTTTGCTTCTGTCATGCTCATTTTGCGATGTAGCTAGTTTTCAGTCAGCTACACCCAAGCTGGTGAAATGGTGGGGTTGTGTGACATTTGTTCCAGGGAGGCGTGTTAGGGGTGGGTTGTAGGGTAGCACTGTTGGCTACTGGCCTGACAGTGGAAACGCAGCTTGATTTTGGCCTCGCGGCTCAAGGTCCACTGGCTCTGCCTGGCACATTGTAGCCCTGGCTTGCACTGGCCCAACAGTGGAAAAGCGGATATTGCACGTCATCCATGTATTAGGGGTGTAACAAAACACTCATGTCACGATTCGATACAAATCATGATACTTTTCAAATTGTTTAAATTGCTAAGGCTTAAGTGAGTTTCGTTTAAACACAGATAGCAGCGTGTGCTGTTCAGGTCACACCTGCGCTCGTGCGCTATCAACACCTGGGAGATGACAGTGTAAATGCCTGGTCATATGAGGGCATACGGCACTCGCATTGAAGTTTAGGGGAAGCCAGAATACGTATCCATTAACAGAAACATACATTAGCCTAACTCTGTCTGTCTGTTTATTCATTTTCAACAAACCATATAGATGCGTATGCGTCGTCAGATTTGAGATGAACCATGGTGCAAGTGTGTGCAGAACCATGGGTGGAGAACGATACGGTTCGATTTTTTAATCGAGAACCGTTACACCCTTGGTCCGCAGAGGGTTGTTTGCTTCTCTCCTTTACCTGTCTGTGTGCCAGATAATACTGAATATGCAGGAATACAACATCTAAATACTTGCACAAACCATGTAGACTTGGGGTAACAGAAGCTAGCGATATAAATCATGCTCATTACTCAGTAAAATTAGTGTTTACTTAAAGTAAATCTAAGGACATCATACCTCATTTCATTGTGTAGTGACCTGTGAACAATACTGAAGTGATTAAGCACTATTGTAAACAAGTACAATCTGTTCCTCATAATGTACTCATAATCACAGTTTAGGCATAGACACACACAGGAAAGACAAAGCCTGTGGTGAGAAAGATGACCAGGAGCCCCAGTGTGTCTCAGAGTCTAAAGGCTGATTTATACTTCTGCGTCCGACCTACGCCGGAGCCTCTGCGCCGTAGGCTATGCGTCTGTTTTCATTTATACTTCTGCGTCATTGTCCGTGTCGACGTGCATGCAGACCACTAGTGGGCAGTGTCCACGGTCATGTTGAGGATCAAGGCAAAAGCCGAAGAAGCAGCTTTTCATGTACGTTGTCAGAGAAGCTTACAACTAGAAGCGACAGAGAAGCGGCAAATAGGTAACACCTTTTGTTGCAGTTTGACTGCATGTGTCCCCTGAAATAGTGTTTTTTCATTCATATGAAGTTGAAAATGCTTGTTCATCTCTGATTGCTCTGCGCCAGTTTTTTTTACCTGAGGGAGGGGTTCTAGCAGACCAATCACAGCGCTCGCGGTCCGCGTAGAATTGACGCAGTGTTACATTTTTGAAGAGGTGCACGTCAGGCTACGTCGTAGGCTACGCACGCTACACACAGCCTACGACGTAGCTACAGCGTACACTCGATGCAGAAGTATAAATCAGCCTTAAGTGTGTCTGACAGAGTGAAGTTTTCACCATCATCTCAGTGGCACGTGGAGTCTCAGTGAAGCCTGATGTGGGGCAGACTGCTAATGCATTATCAAAAACCTTAAATGGGTCACTGAGAGCCTCCTGTCAACGCCATCAGAAAGCCAGTCAGTCAAAAATTAAAGCTTTTTTGGAAAGCGCTTCTGAAATCCCTGCTGAGACTACAGCCTAGAATTAGCCATGCATTTTTAGATGGCCATGTGGATAGAGTCTTGTCTACTTGTAACATTTAGGAAAGCTATTAGGCTATGTGTGCAAACCATCTCCAACTAACAAAACCAACAACTGGCTATTTAAAAACAAAATGAGAATTAGCAATTTGCAAATCTACATATTTTCAAAATCAACTGTGAAAAGCCTGAATGACTAGGTAACTAAACCATCTTAAGGCAGCCCTGTATCATTAGTCTAGTTTTAAGATAACCTGACCCAGATTGGATGGATTTCATTGGGGGCATTTAAATAAGACTGCAAAAAACAAATAGTGTGAGAAACAATGCAACAGCCAAAGATGCCCATCTGTTAGTGTATAACTATATTGCCGGTGTTTTAAAGGGCATGAGCTTTTTTTCCTAAGGAGGGTCTGACTCTGTACCATGCATACTAACCCAAACAGCTACAACACAGCATGCCAATTAAAAGTGTCAGTGCTAAAAATATATAAACCTTAATTAAAAATAAATAAATATTATGCTCCTTATCTCGATAACACAACTTAATTAAAAGCTGATTTAATCAGAGTAAATGCAAATAACCCGTCTGTCTGGGACAAAGAAGAAAAAACTAAATACCCTGACCGCAACTCTCCAAGCAGGGCATTCCAGCAGTGAGTTGTGGTTTGTGAACACACACTCCAACAAACCACTTTTGCCTATTTCATGCCTTTAAAATGAATGAATAAAAGCCTGCAAGATCTGAGGTCTCATACAAGAGTGATGTCAAGCCACAGAGGTAATGTTGAATGAGAGTTAACTTAGAGACTTTAGATTGCAATGCAATATTCCTGAATGATTGATAAAACCCTCAGGCCTATGGCAAGCCGTTTTAACATTTAATCATTAAAACGTACCAGTATCTATTTTCATGCTACTAGTACTTATTTTTTAGATACTACTAGTGTAACAACATTTAAGAGAAGAAGGCAGGAACCGGCAAACGATCAACATTATTTTAATCACAAAATAAACAAACAACAAAACGAAAGTAAAGCAGCAGCCCCTCATGGATATTATATGCCACATATAAACATAATAAATCAACAACAAAGTCCCAGGCCTGAGGCCCGTTCTTCGTACATAGATTGCTCATTTATCTGGATTTTACTGTTGACGATTTGACATGATCCAGGATTGTTAGGTTCTTCAAAGCCCATCCCAGAGTTGCCGTCATAGCAACAGGTCTGTAAGCTAAAACCTGTTCAGGAGGTCCGGTTCCCAAAAAGCACTGCCATCCGGTCCTCCACCAGCTGGGTGAACTCCTCCGCAATGCCTGGCAGTGGTGCTGGATACCCCTCTGACTAATTATATTCCATTACTCTTAATACATATCTACATTAATAATATAATAAAATTCAATTTGAATATATCACATTTCTGCCACAATACCATGGTGCAGTTCAAGGGCAGACTGGCCATCTGGAGCAATGAGAGTTTTTCTAGTGGGACAATGTAAAATGTGGTCCGGCCACTTAGTGTTACTACAGTAAATCCATAGTAAATTATGGTGATTTGTAGATTGAAAAGGCTAACTGGATCGTTCATGGCACAATGTTTCTCATGTTTGTCAGTACTGTTGAGAATATCAGCGCGGTTTCATCTGATTTAGAATAGTTTGTGTTCTTCACTGAATTCAAGCACTTCTCACTGGATCTCACAGCGACGCTTAGTGGTTGGGTGATCGACACAATTCTGTACTAGTAGCATGAAAATAGATACTAGTATGCTTTAAGGATTAAATGTTAAAACTGCTTGCCATAAACAGATCATAGTTGATCCGTACGGACTAGGCCCCACGGTTTGGCACGTATGTGTTTTGAGGATTAATTGCTAAGTTTTACCATCAAATCGGTACTCGTGTGTTTCAGATAGCACACAAACATGGAAGTGATCCCTCTTTTGCATCTCCATGTGCTTGAACGGACACACAAAATTGTGTCAAAATACCAGTCTTGGCAAGTATTCTCATAAACACAGTCAGTTATGTCTTAAGTGAACGTAAACAGTTGAGAAAGAAATCAGATGTGTATCATTATATTTAGGGATGCACCGATGTATCGGCCACCAATTTTTGCTCAATTTACAACAATCGACATAATGGCTGTAGCAGGAAAAAGGCCGATATAACAAACTGATGGTTTATTAATTAACTGCTTGAAGGCACTGAGCTGTATAATGTCTGTTGCATAATCCTAGCGCTGCTGTCTGCGCTTTAATGCTAATCAAATAACAAAAGATCACACTATTCTTGACTAATTAACTTTTGTAACTTTCATAAGTGTAGCGGACCCCATCCGAATGATGACCAAAACTTTACTCCTGTTTTATGAAGTTTATTGCGTCCGTTTTGACTCCAAAAAAATCACCACAAAAGCTAAACAATACAGAGCACAAGTGCGCATTAAACTCTCTCTCTCTCCATTGCATCATCGACATACAGCAAATTACACAAAACACTTATTACAACTAATAGTAAACAAACACATACAGATCTTATGGCTTTTCAGGGGGTGCTTAATAAACTGACAAACTTTAAATCTGCAAAATATCTCAGAAGAACTGCATGCTCCATTACCCGTATAGCTCCGTAGACAAGAAAACCCGTCAAAATAAGAGTCCTGCCTTAGTAAAGGAGTTAGTGCAGATCTCATACATATTTAAACTTACAAAAAAAATTAAAATGTATACAAAAACAAATTAGAAGATTAATCACAAAGTCTGTTACAATAATGAAGGATTAATATGTATATAATTTATACAGTGAAGAATATGCAGTGTTATTTTACATTTGCTTACATTATTTCTGTACCTGAAAACTATTAAACCTAACTAAAAAGCACTGTTTATTTCATATGTATCTTTGTTCTGTTGTATTTATGTAGGCCTGCTAAATGTTAAATGGATCAAATCCATGTTCATTAAAAATGATTTGATGATGCAGCAATAAATCTGCTAGTATATTTTAATGTAGGTGTTTTTGAACTTTGCTTATTTAAAACATGATTAAAATACCATCTTATTTTGATGACAAAATTTTCACATAAGAGAGGAAGTGACAAATATAGGTATTGGCCAATAATTGTTTGTTAAAATCAGTATCCCCCCCCATTTAGGCCTTATAATAATAATAATAATAATAATAATAATATGTCTGAACCTGAATACACTACAGTTAGACGTTACTTTATTTGTAACTGTTATATTGTATTTATCTATGCTTGTAATTAGCGTAAATGATCTTATTTTTTTTTTTATTGACTGTCCACTTGCCTTTAATAATGTTTGAAATGTATTAGTTTTTCCTGTGGTATTGAATTACTTAAAGTGTGCTTTAAGTAATAAATGGAATGGAAGATTGCTTTACTTTTTTTTTTTTTTTTTGGCTGATCTGAAAAATTATTCGGTCTATGAATCAAAAATATGATCCAAACCATGATTTTTGTGTAGAGGTCAACCGATAGTGGATTGTACTGATAACGATAACTAGGTTGGATCCTGCTGGCTGATAACTGTTAATCAACCGATTGTTTTTAAAATTGATACTGAATGAAAACATAACTCTACTAAAATAGTGCTGAACTTTATTACAAAAATTTAAAAACAGTACTTGTACTGTATTATTTAAATATAAAAAATATTAATGTATTAATTATACCTTGATCATTCATGTTAGTTAATAGTGCATTAATGTTGAGAGAAGCAACTTTAAAATGTACAAATGTATTAGTAAATGTTCAAATAAACAATGAGCAATACTTTTATTAACCTTAGTAAATGTTAAAAATTGAATCTTATTGTAAAGTGTTGCCATTTCATATAAATCCAAACAGTCATGCTTAATGATGGCCATTTTTACATATCTACACAAAGTTCATAGCATTGATATCAGACATATATTGAATGTATAGTCACACTTTATTTGCTTCTAATTTTAGAACACTTGATTATCTAAAAGTAAAATTCAAAATGTAAAATTTCATATCAAAATGAACACCACAAGGCGTCAGTGATAGTTTTTATTTCGCCTCTAGAGGTCTTGGACTGTGTAATGACAGTGCACACTTCTTAGCCGCTCCAGCAATGGACTCAACCCGGAAAAACTGGATTTTTGCAGATTGTTCCAGCAATCGGTTATTGGTGCCGATTAATCGATAAAACCAATCAATCGGCCGACCTCTAGTTTTGTGACCACTGAACCACAAATGCTCAATATAGTCCAAAAAAAACAAAAAAACAAAAGGGGTGAAAAAAGGAAATAAATCATACAGCTATGCTCTGTATTCGGAGTTTGATTCAATGTGGAGCACAGAAATAAACTTCCTGAAATGTCAAAAATATTCCTATTTCAATGAATAATGGCTACATGTGATGTCAACCTGCAAGTTAACAGGCACAGGAAGTGGCTCATATAGTAAACCCCTCTGTGCTGCAATTACCATCACTTTTTATTATGCAACATTACTCTTGTAAGATATGGCAGATCCAGAGAATGACATTTCTATGAGAATGAGTGAAACAGCATTAGAGCTCACTTCCAGCATTTGAAATAAATTCACTGCTGCAGTCTTAGTCTTGAACAGCACTGGGTTTCATTAGTGCATGGTGATGAGGGGTAGACAAAGGAAGTGAGCACTTAATTCCCATGTGTGTGTGTGTGTGTGTGTGTGTGTGTGTGTGTGTGTGTGTGTGTGTGTGAGAGAGAGAGAGAGAGAAAGACAGACAGCTCAAACAACCCATTGGACAAGGTGAAATATTGGGACCTGAGTCAGCCTGTCATTTTAAAGGGGAGTGGTTGCCAAGGACAACAAGGGGAGTGGAAAATGAAAACATGTCCCACTTTCCTTTCCCCATCCAATTTCTCTCTCCAGTGACAGCAGCCAGAGGTCAAGTCAGTGTGCGTGTGGAACTACAGGGACCTTCAAAGACTGCAGACTGAAAAAAAATATATTTTATTCATATTTCTACATCTATCAGCCAACTACCCTTTTTTTGGCTTAATGTTGGAAAAAATAGCAAACCATTATTGCAATTATGTCAGCAAAGTCCAAATGTATAAGGACGCAGCCCTTATAATGCAGCAGATTTCCTTGTTTGTCTGAAATGCACAAGCCAAATGAGCTGAAACATCATTGTACTGAACATGAGGACATGAGCAATATTTCATAAGATCATATTTTCTTTGCAGTAAGATTGTTATTTAGATTATGGATGTATTGTAAACAAAACCCCAATAAAACCTTATTTTTGAATCATACCTGTGGCGCAGTTAATTGACAGATTTGCAGTTGTCTGATACTTTTCAAGGTTATACAATTGGCAAGCTCCTCATGTTACATTGTACACAAGTACCGCACAGTCTGTGCCAGGGTTTTGCATCGCTACAGAGAGACAGTGAACTAATTCATAACAGTAAAAGATTTCATAACGATTCTTGATGGACTGACTGGATCTACTGTCAGCTGTGAAGCAGTTATCCCACAGGCAGCACTCAAGAATGAGGATGGCCTGACGGTCCACAGTGGGAGAGAGTTTCAGGACAGTTGGCAGAACTGTCACTTGTCCTATCAGGTCAGTGTGCTGCATTGTCACTACATCTTGCATTCCCTGATCGTGTACATGTGTTTTCATGTCTTGCAAACTTAAACATTTGTCACAAATTACATGAGTTGCGAATTCTGCTTTTTAATGACGCCAAGTTAGGTTTGCAAGAATGAATGGAGATAGTTTTGAATATATCCGTGAAGAATGGGTTAAAAACAAAGAAAAGTTTGGGGTCAGTAAATTCTCATTTTTTTTTTAAAGAAATTAATACTTTTATTCAGAAAGGACACATTAATCAAAAGTGACAGTAAAGACCTTCATAATGTTACAAAAGATTTCTAATTTAAAAAATGCTGTTCTTTTGAGCTTTCTATTCAAAGAATCTTGAAAAAGAGGGGAAAAAAAGTAATGGTTTCCAATGAATTACACATTGATAAAAAATAAGAAATGTTTTTTAAATGTATGCTTATACCAAAACAGCATATCAGAATGATTTCTGAAGGATCATGTGACACTGAAGACTGGAGTAATGGCTGCTACATTTAATGTATTTTTGATCAAATGCAGCCTTGGTGAGCATAAAATCCTCTTCAAAAAAATCTTACTGACTACAAACTCTTGAACTGTAGTGTGAATATAAAGTCAAGCAAGCTACTATTTAAAATTAGAAACTCAATTTTTTGCTGTCAAAACATGACATTTAATAAAAATGAAATATATTTTCTGACCCCATACACAGATATGTCATTAAAAATAAATGTATCACGTTGTGTCATGTGGTGGAGTCAGTGAAAATACTGGCAGGGCAAGTAAAAATCTGAATTACTGGCCCAAATGAGCCAGCAGAAAGAAAGAAAAAAGTCCTTACCGTTGAGCCCTGCCCATATGTTTCAATGGATTCCATGCACACTAGGCATTTTGCTTTTCGTAATAAAAAAAAATACATAAGCAGCTCACAAAAACAAAACTATTAACCTTTTGAAGAATCTTTACTCAGCTTATTTCCACACAATTATAGCACCAAATGAAGCACCAAAAACAAAAAAATACAAAGACAAAAGACTTGCATTAAATTCCAGTCATACGAAAGTCATACAGAAAGCTATGAGGAAAAGATCAAAATGTAAGTCATTAAAGAGTGGTGCAGGTATGACGTCACTTTGTAGACCAACTGGCAGTTAGCATCACACTGGTTCCCTTGACAAAAACCAAAAGTGACAGTGATGAGCGGAGCGTTTTACTCTAAGTTGAACATTCTTCAACTCGTTACACTCTTGGCATTTAAAAAACGCAGCGCTCCCATCGAAAACAATTGGAAAAGTATGCTAGCTGCTGGAAAAAAAAAAAAAAAAAAACGCTTTGGTGGACACACAGTCTAAATGCAGTTGCCAGAAGTAAAAAGCTAAAGGTAGGCTATAAACTAACTACACCACGGTCGCTCGACAACGTCACCATCACTAAGCTTCCGACAACTTTCAGTTTATGTCTAAAAACATTTTCCCAGAACGTTTGAGTTAGACTAGTTTATAAGTAAACAATTATGAGCATAACGAGGCTGTAAAAGCAGACTGAGCTTACCTTTTCGGCACGATGACGTTTAATGTCCCCGACTGCCTGTGTGGTCCCATTTAGCCACTTGTTAGCAACCACGTTTTTCAAGACACATAAAAGCTTAAAAAAAAAAAAAAAAAAATCACGAGTGGGGTAATACTGATGTATTTTATGGCGCAGAATAAAATGTTAAAGTGTCTTGACGTGTTCACCACAGACCAGAACCGGAAGTGCTAAAATGCTCACTCGCTTCCGCGTTTTGGCCTACAAAGTGATGTCATACCTGCACCACTCTATTCACTAAAGCCCGGCACACACTGCATGATTTTAGCAGTCCTATAAGATCATTATTTTATCACACTGTGCGACATGGATCTACTAAACTTGGGCACGACATGCATGTAGACTGTACGATGATGACACTTGTTGATTCGTAGGCTACAATGCAGTTTCTATAGAAGAATAAAACATCATCAGCATGCGCTAGTGGTAAACAAAACACCATGTTGAACCACACTTTGGCAGTTGTAGATTTTATGTGTGCTGAAAATAAAAAGGAAACGGCGAAAGAAGAAGGGAAAAGAGCTTGAGGTAAGCAGTTTTAAGTTTTAGCGCCATGTCACGTTGATTTCATGTCGCATTTTTATTGGCTGGTCAGTAGACGTAGGTCGTAGCAGCAAACACACTGTGCGATGATAATGCTGAATTTCTGACTAGGGCTGCACAACGATTAATCGCAAAATAAAAGTCTGTGTTTACGTAATATGTGTGTGTTCTGTGTATAATAATTATGTATATATAAATACACACACATACATGTATATATTTAAGAAAAAAATTTATATTTATATATAAAATATTTATATTTATATGTAATATAAAACATATATAAATATATATTTTTATTTATACATGCATATATTTCTTAAACTTATACGTGTATGTGCGTGTATTTATATATACATAATTATTATACACAGAACACACACATATTACGTAAACACAGACTTTTATTTTGCAAACGATTAATCGTTGTGCAGCCCTATTTCTGACACTGTCAGAAAATGATCGTAGGAAATGACCGGGAAAACGGCCGTCTTTGAACCTCTCTCACTGTACGACATAGGACCACCGATATCGCCAGAAATCGCCACGATTGTTTCACAATGGCAATCTTTCGTCTGGGACAGCAAAAAATCGTGCAGTGTATCCCAGGCTTTAGGTAATAACTCAAACTGCAGCAAACAAATAATTGGGAACCAGATCAGTGAATAAAAGCTGACTTTTTGCAATTAATTTGTTGACTCAATTTACAAATTGGACTGATCTGGTCTCAGCAGTTTGTAAATTATAATCTCACTGGATGGGAAGATTATCCGTGAATAACCACTTTTAAAATCATATGACTTGTCGTATAGAGCTCAAGTCATATGGACAACTTTTATAACGCCATCTGAGCTGTGGTCACTGATCACTGAAAATTCTTCAAAACATTTCATATCCAAAACAGAAGAAAGTCATACATGTTTTGAAATGACACGAGGATGAGAAAATAATGGCAGAACTCACATTTTCAGGTCAACTATCCCTTTAACACAGAACTGCAGCACCGTCAGACGTAAATCTGACTTAACTGTTGGCACAAGCACATATTGCAGCACGGCAGTAGAGGAAAGGATGGCCTACATCACAGGAAGATGAAGAAAAAAAAAAAAAAAAGGGGGAAACCCCTACACATAGACCACAGTCACAACACGTTTACAACATACTGCAGAACCCAAACCACAAACTGCTCTCTTCACTCAAATGTTTCTTGAATTAGCCATGTTAATGAACAACAATGCTGCTGATTGAACTACATTAAAGATGACATTCTCTCAACAAAGCAGCGACAGATAATGCAGAAAAGAATTGGTTTGGGTTTTTTTTTCATTAGAACGTTTACCTTTGATTCTCATGGGCAGGCACGAGGCTATCAGTAAATCACACCGTCTCTACTCTTGCTTGGGGGACAATCAAGACACTCAAAATCCCTGAATACTTCCTACAACTCCAAATAATTCACAGTGTGATATCTCCATTATCACAAAGAAAGCAATTTGGGTTGCAAAACAATTCTTCATTAGCACAATCTCACAACACATTTTAAGGCTCTTGGGAACACGGGAGTCAAAAGGCTCCATGTGGGAAACAGAGATACTGTAGAGGTGAATGAACTCATGGGGGCCAAACAGGATGGTACTTGATGTGAACCAATTTGGTCATCATTTATAACTTTGCCTTTAATTAGACCCTGATGACTTCCAGAATTCCAGAGGAAATAAACAGTCAAGACAAAGACAGGGGGAATATGTTCCTGTCCACTAATTTTCCTAAACAATGCCCTGTCTAATTACAGAGGACCAAAATAAGGCAGAGTGCAGTAGCCTCTTTTCTAAATACAAGTAAAGTCAGAACAGTGAGGGAGGACCTGTTAGATGATGCAAAAAAGCTCTTTCGAGGGAACTATAAAAGCTTTTTACATGCCAAGTACGCTTTTTGAACTCATTAGTATCTATATGCTATGCTGGGCAACTGGAAGAGTATCTCCTTGATCAAGCAAGTCACATATTTGAAAATGGTTACAGCATGCTTGTGGCTATTGACAGCTCCACTTGAGCAGACAAGCTTATTCCTAGTATGAATCTTCCTCTTTATTAAATGACGTGTCCGCATACATGAAGGCATTACATCTGTAATAACTGCAAACTACGCATACTCAGCTAGCCTAGCTTTATGTGCATTTAGCATTCAGGTGGTTTTTAACAGTTCCTTTGGGTGAAAAAGTTATCAAAATGCGGCTTATCTAGTTGTTTCAACCTCTTTGTGCAATAAACTAAAGAACTTGCGTGGTGTTAATGTTTTCTTTTGGTTTAGCATGTAAGCTAACCATAATAACTAAGCTTTGCTTACTAGTTATGTGTGGAAGAGTGAAATATGTTACTATATGAAGTTTATCAGGTTATAATAACCAACATTACGGATAAACAGTCAAGGACTGTTGTGGTTTAAATACACAAGGCATAACTGTAAATGTAGCTAATTCAGCAGCTCGCCATGGCAGATTAGCAAGCAAAGCGAAAAAGGAGAGAAAAAAAGGCATTCAACCCTACCTGAGTCAAGTTTACTGCTCCTCTCTTCTCTTCTTGCTCATAAAACGAGCCAAAATCCAAGCCAGCGACTTTTGATATTTGCTTAGCCGAGCAAATTTGCTCGCACTTTTCTTTCGTAGAGTGTTATTGAGTAAAAAAAAAAAAGCCTCTGCGCGTCCCGGGTTCACACACACATACACACATACAAACACATATATGAAGCGCTAGCAGGCTGCTAGTACTTTTACGTTACACCATCCGTCCTACATTACTCGCTTTTAATACCTCGTTCAACAACAAAACAGCTCAATTAGAGTCTGTGCTCTTCGCTTTCAGTTTCCCGTGAGCAAATATTACATGTAGTGTTGTATCCTCCTCTTATTCAGTAAAACAATGAGGGGAGGGCTAAGCGTCAGGATTCGGTTAGCAATGTCGCTACGCCATCTATCTGCTCGAGCTCAGATGAGGCACACAGCAAAAAGGTCCAATCAATCGTCTGTGTTGGTTGGACCTATGGGCTAGATGAGACATTAGTGTCGAAATGTAACGAAACGAAGATATACGTTAAAGGTGATTTTTCAGTTAATAATTCGTTTTTATATATCTATACACTATCGTTTAAATGTTTGGGGTTAGTAGGGAAAAAAATAATTAATTAATTAAGTATTTTATTAATACAAGACAAATTTCTATTACAAATAAATTCTGTTCTTATACATTGTATTATAATAATACAGCTATATAATAATATATGTTATAATATAAACTTATAATAATATTCTATAATATTAGTTCTATATTATTCGAGTTTAATAATTCTTACAAATTCTTTAATAAAATAGCTATAATATAATTCTTTCTTACTTTCTTTCTTTCTTTACTCAACAGACTTTTCCCATAGGATGGCGACAACATTACTGATCTCTTGTCCACTAGGTGGCTTCAAATGGATGGCCTATAATTTCTCATAAATCTTCATGACCTCATACATAATTTATGCAAATGTGGATTAAATTGATTAAAAAATAACAATAAAAAGACTTATTATTTGTTATTTCAATAACTTTATACACACCCCTCACTATCACCAACAAAGGTTGGTATGAGCTTATGATTTCAAAAAGCAAAGATGCTTTTCCCTCCTTGTTTCAGATCACTAGGTTTAATGGTTTTAAGAAGAAAAAAAAAATCCTCAGGCAAAATTTCTTTCCAGAGAAGATATCAAAATAGCATAATAACAGGACACAAAAAGATTGCTCACACCCAGTACATAAACAAAACAATGAGTAGGGTGTATCCACTGTGGATACACTGTGGAAGTGGTGAATGGCAAGTGGTGTTCTAACATGAAAGACCAGCCTCTGTAATGTGATCACCAGCATGAATAAAGTGCAATACCACACAGGCCATACTGACAGCTGACAGAACACACAGCCAGCTGCACTACTTTCTGCACTTTTATCTCCCTTTAATCTGCTCCTCTAATCAGATCTCTTGTAATTTGTAACTCTTTGTACTGGACACAGCCCTAAAATGCACACTAAGCAGAGAGCCAGGTGTTTCTCGACTACCTATGTTCCTGTGAACTCATGTGCTGTCAAACAAAGGCTGCAAACCATGGTGTAAATCACAAAAGACATTAATTGTAGAAGAAAACAGTTATGGTCTGTGGAGCATTATATTATAAGCCAAATGTGATTTGCTTGTCCATCATCTGTAAGGTTAGTAAAAATTCAAGCTTTCTATAATTTTATGGACCAACGTGAGTTGATGTAACTCATTAAATCAAGGACAATGTCATGTTCGGTTCTTTAATAAACTATGATGTTATAAGCTACGAAAGTGGTAACCATGTCTTGAACATGGGGGATTAAAAGGGACTTATTCTTATGTCCAATATATTCAACACACAAAACGTTTCTTGTCTCATCACATTCAGTTATGAATTACATGAATGATGTAAATAATAGCATATTTTCGATTCAAAACTGTGAAATTTCATAAAAAAGTCGAGTTTGTATCTATTACTATCGGTTGCTGAACATTACTATTGTAAAACAGTCATCAAATATTAAACTTTTAGCTACTATTACCACACACTCATCCACTGCTAAAACTAAGTGTCGCATTGGAATTCACACTCGTCTTCTGTAAATGGTAAGCCCCGCCTTCTTTGATTTTTGATTTGTCAAAAGGGGCATTAACGAAAAGTTAGTATACAGGACGGGTGGTCGTATTGTCTAGGCCCCTCCCAAAGAGTGGGCTGGTTTTGGGAGATAAAGTCTATAATATGACAGGATGCATCTATTTTTTCTTTAGCAGTCCTGAGGCAGGAAACCCAGCGGTTGCACTTAGTGAACATCCCCTTTTTCCTTCTCCCTTAACCTCTCTCTCTCTCAGACGCATCCAGACTGACCCATACAGCTGGTGGGATGCTGGCCTTTCTGAGGGGAGCTGTGCAGCCGGTGACAGTCTGCAGGGCAAGGGATATTGTCCAAAAACGCAACTCCAGCATCTACAGCAAGCCACCTAAAAGCAAGATCGGACCTGGGGTGAGTGAAATAATTACAAAATCCTAAAAGGTTGCAAAGATTCATGGGATCAGCCTAAGTTAGTTTAACTGAAGTCAGTGGAGATAATGGGATTATAGCTCGGATGACTCCTTGAATTGTAGAACATAATCCTTGTGTTTGGACAAGAACAGAATTACAATGTCAGATCAAGTAAACATTTAAAACATCAAATTTAGAAGTTTTTTGAAGATGCTCTATGACTGATGCTTTTAATTTTTGGTCTATAAAATGTCCCTGTTATTTATTTACTCAGATATACCCTGTTGTATTATTATTTCTATTTTTGTTATCATTTTATATGCATATGTATAAACATACATATATATATATATATATATATATACACACTGTTTATGGGGTCAGTCATATTTTTTAAAGAAATTACTTATTTTATTCAGCAAGGATGCATTAAATACATAAATGACAGTATTGATATTTATAATTTTACAAAAGATTTCTATTTCAAATAAAGGCTGTTCTTTTGAACTTTCTATTCAAGAATTCTGAAAAAAAAAAAAATCAACAAAAATATCAAGCAGCACAAATGTTTTCAACATTGATAATAATGAGAAATCTTTCTTGATTAGCATATTGGAATGATTTCTGAAGGATCAAGTGAGACCAAAGACTGCACTGTAGAAAAATCAAATTATATTTTGTCTCTTTTTCCGGATGGTCTTTTTGAGTTTTACTTCCAAAAGTTGAGATAACTGCATTTAATTTAGTCAATTCTAATACATTGGACAAATCATTTTAAAATATATTTAAATAGAAAACAGTTTAAATTATATTATTATTTCACAATATTACCGTTTTGAATTAAATATTGGTTCAAATTATCTAAGTATGTAAAGCTGTTCAATTTCATTTGCATATTCCTGTGTTTTTCTGCAGCAAAGTTTCTTGATTATGTCTGTGTTTGCTGTTGCCCTCCTGGCCCCTGCCGGGTGGATTCTGCACCACATCCCAGAATATCGGCAGAGAGCAAAACCCCCACCATCCTGAAGAATGCACACTGGTGTACCAAATCAGACCTGGCTGCCTCTAAAGCATTATTCACCTCCAGTGGAAATTTAGATCTTTAAAACATACAACATCATGAGCAACATCACAAGTAATAAAATAATAATATGTATAAGAATACATGAATAAAATTATCCAATAATAAAATAATATGGTTAAACAATTGTTTGCCCCATTTGAATCTAATAAGAAATAATTTCATGGTGTTTAATGCCTTAGGACTGTGGCCCTTAATGCCATTGTAAGCAGTGGCCCTTACTACATGCAACGTGACTGCTTTTTCCTGTAATAAAGTTATTTTATACCATCTGTTTTGGTTGATAACTTTGTGTTTCACTGTGATAATTGATCTTGCCTTGGGAACACTGCTTAGAAGTATACACAGAAATTAGATTTCTTTTCTTGAGAAAAATCACTTCAATATTAGGCTATAATGTCCATTAAGCTGGAGCAGGGACTGAATAAGGAACAAGTGATGTGGCCAGTTCATAGGTGAAGAAGGTTAGAAGGCCAGTGGCAGTAGCGGCTCCTGACCGTAAATTTAGGTAGGACAGATTGCGGGTTTTAGCACCAGTTTATGATAAACATTTTGTAAGCTTTATATTGTGATCGCTGAACACACGCAGAACAGGCAGAGGTTGCGTTATTCAGCCTGAGGGTGATGCTCTAATGTTGATTGACAGGCTTTAAAGGGTTAGTTCACCCAAAAAAGAAAATAATGTCATTTATTACTCACCCTCATTCATCCCGTTCCACACCCGTAAGACCTTCGTTAATCTTCGGAGAGCAAATTAAGATATTTTTGTTGAAATCCGATGGCTCAGTGTGGCCTGCATAGCCAGCAATGACACTTCTTCTCTCTAGATCCATAAATGTACTAAAAACATACTTAAATCAGTTCATGTGAGTACAGTGGTTCAATATTAATATTATAAAGTGACAATAATATTTTTTGTGCACCAAAAAAAAAAAAAAAACGACTTATATAGTGATGGAAGATTTCAAAACACTGCTTCATGAAACTTCAGAGCGTTATGAATCTTTTGTGTCGAATCAGCAGGTCGGAGCGCCGAAGTCACGTGATTTCAGCAGTTTGGCGGTTTGACACGCGATCCGAATCATGATTCGACACAAAAGATTCATAACGCTCCGAAGCTTAATGAAGCAGTGTTTTGAAATCGGCCATCACTATAGAAGTCGTTATTTTTTTTTTTTTGCCGCATCAAAAATATTCTCGTCGCTTTATAATATTAATATTGAACCACTGTACTTACATGAACTGATTTAAATATGTTTTTAGTACATTAATGGATCTTGAGAGAGGAAATGTCATTACTGGCTATTTCAACAAAAATTTGCGTTCCGAAGATGAATGAAGGTCTTACGGGTGTGGAATGGCATGAGGGTGAGTAATAAATTACATCATTTTCATTTTTGGGTGAACTAACCCTTTAAGTTAACATAACACATAAAACGCTATTTTGCCTTAATGTACTATTTATTGCGAATGTTGTTTTCTACACGTTGTGGAGGAATTCCAATGAGGGAAAGAATGTGTATTCTTAAATATGAAACAAACACAACGGAACTAGGCCTATATATTTACATGAGCACGTTTAAACTAAAAGATTTATTCTTTAATTAATTTGATACGCTACTCCACATAGGAAGAACAGACATGTTTCTGACCTGATGCAGACAAATATACACATAGCACATAGACTGAAATTGTCTTGATCTGGAGCGAGGTTTACAAGATGACATGACAACAAGAGGAGCAGTCTGAAATCTGCCCGAATGGCTGCAGTTCCATTTTTCACCACAGATTTACATTGGAAAATTGTGAGGCGCTGTAGCCCCGCTTAGTATGCTAATACACGCCTGCCGAAGCCATTCTTTAAATTTTAATATATCCTGCTCACTTAACCACTTAAAACTGTCTAGAAAATCAGAAAAAAAATGTTTGTTGCAGAGTTCCGAATACATTTACAGTTTATTATTGTTTCAGTTTACAAAGATGTCTCTGTTTTGGATGAATATTATGGTGGGGCACTGCCCCACTTGACCTTACAGACGTGCCGTGGCTGGCTAGTGGGCAAATTTTGCTAGGGCATCAGGTTAAACCCCTACTGATGTTAAGAAACAACCTGGGATTTTTTATGACCACAAAGATTCGGGATCTCAGTTCAACATCTCATCTGAAGCACAGTGCCTTTTTACAATGCAGTGCCCCCTTTTCACGTGTCCGGGTTTCTCGAAGCGGAAATCGTCATAATTGGATATTTATTTTGTGTACCCATTTTCTCAAATAGCAAAAGATAAACTCAACAATAGTGTTTTCACAACCTTCAAAAAGAGGAAAAATAGAGAGCAATTGATAACGGCAGTCAGAAGAGAGAAAGATGTCAACTTTACCGGCACTCCAACAGCCGTTGTATTAGAAACACCCTCACAGCAGTGTTAAATATTTTCTTTTGTAATTTGATGAAAAGGTAATACAATACTAAGTATAGTGTTATAAATGTACATTCATTTAAAAAAATGTACACTTAAAAAAACACTTTAAAAAAAATGAAAATATCATCACAGTCCAAAAAGGTCCATTGGGACTCGCACAGATCACAGGGTGAGCACCACCTGCTGGTCTAATTAACAATAACTAGCAGCAAACTTAGTTTACTCAGGAGCCTCCCATTCAGGTTTTGACTCAACCCTGCTAAGCTTCACTAGTGACTAGAGTTGCAAGGTGACAGCTGCCAGCTAAATGGCAAGCTACCACCCACATTGAACATCTCGAAAGGACTGTATACACGAGGAAACTGCACAGAACACTGATGTGCTTGATAACATCCCAAACACTAACATACAATCATTGTTTGTCCATCAGTGTTTCAATCCTTTTTGGAGCAAAGGAAACCCCGTTATGTAATAGGCTGAGGTCATAACGGTCAAAAAAGTTTGAAAAAGTAGTTTTTGATCATGATGCTGTTCACATTCACTACACATGCCTTTTTTAATATTATACCTGTATTTAGCCACTCAACAAAAATTTGTTCTATAAGAATGATTTGCTAATGGTCATATTAAGCTATGAAATGTTATTTCTGAAGGTTCTCTGAACATTCCAAACATCCATTTTTTTTTTTTATGTTTTAAAAACTTTTTTTCTCATTTTGCAAACATTACAAACATTTAGAAACAAGTAGTTGGCTAACATTAAAAAAAAAAAAAAAAAAAATGTTAGATGAACATCTAACTAAAAAAGTTCCATGAATGATGTATACATAATATTTTTGTGCTAATGTTTTGAGAACAACAATATTAAAGACCGGATAACTTTGAAAGAACATTCCTTTATTTTGTACAATTTTGTTGATAAATTTGAAACCTTGCCAGAACATTATCCAAAGTTTTGAGAATGTTCCCTGTTAGCTTGGCATTTGAACCTGGAGAAGAATTACCATGAATTCATCCCAGAGAACATGGGTTTAGTTTATTTAGTTTACTTAGGGGAAAATGAATGGGGATTGCAACAAGGAAATTGACTTATTTCAGCAAAATTGATAAATAAAATGCCCCGTATCTTTTCGCTGTTAAATCAAAAGTTTTCAGCATATAGAATACATTGGCTTTTAGACATGGGACTCAATTAGTCACTAAAATGAGTTGCTAAGTAGGATGCATCCATTTTCTACAGGCTAGGGACCCTAGTCTCAAGCACTTTAGAATCCCCATTGTTTGTTTATTTTTCCAGAACAGCAGGAATGTTGAGATTTAGCCTCATTGTGGTAACACGAATTTATTTCTGTTCTAACCTTGTTTAAATAAGTCCAAGTCTTCATAAAGGAAGCAAGATGCGTTTCTAGTCTTAAGAAATATAACAAAATAACCCTGATATGGTCAGGATTGCTGTTACATCATCATTTTTCATCATTTAACATAATGTTTTGGGTCCTACTTGGGTACTGACTAACTAAAACTAGAGATGCTACTAATTTAGCTCTAAAAAAATGCTGGGTTGTTTCAACCCATGTTTGGGCCAAATATGGACAAACCCAACCATTGGTTTATATTTTTAAATTAAAATTTAAGCCAAATGGTTGGATTTGTCCATATTTTACCCAAACATGGGTTGAAACAACCCAGCATTTTTTTAGAGTGAATAGCAGCATTGCAGCATGACAGCTTTCTCAAAGCTATGTTATATCGCTGTATTAATTAGGTTGAGGGAATAATCAAACAGCAAACTCTTTCCCTCTCATGCGTAGCTAGTGTGATTCATTCTTCTAAAAATGGTTCTTCTATAGCAATGGAAAATGTATTAATTTTAGTGAATTGGCTCATCCTAAGTGGACCTCTCTTGTCACATAGTGTTGGAAAGTCTGATTTATTATTGAATCAGTTCATGATAAACGGTCTTCTCTTCAGTATGTAGCAATGGAAAGTCTAGCGAATCGGTTCATCCCAAATGCTCCTCTCACTCGCATAGTGTTTGAAAGTATGATTCATTTAAATAAACAAATTCATAAAAATGATTCACTAATAATTCGCAATAATGATTCACTGTACAACTGTTTTTGACCAGTTCAACTTTTATACTGCCACCCTAACTGAACTAAGGCCTATCCTGGCTTGATCTAAGCCCTGTCTGTGAAACCAGGCCATACACTATCAAATAACATAATTTAGGCCTATAATTTAATAAGATTTTTGCATGTTTAACAACAGTTAGGACATTTAAATAACTTTTATAGACATGCCTTTGACACAAAATAATGGCACTGACATATTTTAAGATAGTTGCTTTCAGTTAAAACAGCTCAAACATGCATTTTAGTCTAGACTTAAGCCTTGTCTGTTAAACTGGGGATATATACCCTATTTTTTTCTTTATGAAAATATTACCATTAGTAATTTCTATGTAATTTGCTACTTTTTTTCTGTGACTAGTAGTGTAGCTAACTAGCTTGACTGTATACTTAAATTACAATGTATGAATTTTGGTGATGCCCCTGGTTTAATAGTGCATCACCCATCCCAGTGTCTCCAGTTAGGAGACAATTTTGCATCCAGTATAGCGAAACCCAAAATGACCCACAGTGAAATGGAACAATCAGACCCCCCAAGTACTGTGAGACCTGCAGCTAATTGCTCCAGAGAAACGCAATGGTTATTTTGTTAGGCTCTGTTGATTATGGAAAGTCAAGTAGAGCTTTATTATCATTAGCAGATTACCCATTACTAACCCATGTGTTTCCTGTTACTTTTCAGATGCTAGTGTACAAAGATTAAAAGTGTGACGAGTGATACTGGTGTATATATAATACATTTTTAAATGATTTAATAACATGCACCTGATCTGTATACTGAAAATAAAACAGAATTAGGCTTCCTTCTCTTTCTGGCATGCTGCAGCTGATCTCTCAAAGATTAACATGTAAATAGCGGCATTACTGTCTCTAGAGCAAACATTGTTTCCTGATATTCCCACCACTCGGGACAGAATGTTCTTTCCCTCCTGGTCACAGCTAAATAAGACTGTGCAGGACTGTCTGGCTGCAGTTTAGACTAACAGCATATCTGTTTAATTAAACAATATGAGTGAAAGGACTGGATTTACTTGATATCCTGTATTGTGCATTCATGCATTACATTACATGTTATTAATTCTCAATCATGTAAATAGACAGTAATCGGGGTTAAATGTGACCACAAAGCTTTAAACACACACAGTGTTGCCTTAAGACGAGGATGAGCAAGATAGAAGATACGTGACCACAGTCGTGTGAGTGTGTGTGTGTGTGTGTGTGTGTGCGCGCAGTATGCTTGTATGATAAATAAGTGAGCTCTAGGCAAAATGGTCTCTGGAGTGTGTGTGTTTGTATCTGTTTGCTTGAGGATGTACACACAGTTAAGGTGTCATAAGGCGCACACTTTCCCACACTGTGGGAAATTCACATTTAATTAAATTTTCATGAATATTCTTGTTTATGCCTTCGCAAGATCTTTTTCACCCTGTTTTTGTATATATATATATATATATATATATAATGTACATATATGTGAAAACAACAACATTTTAAGACAGTTTGAAATGAAATGACCTAAAAAGCTAAAGTAACATTTATGAGCAGAAAAAAATTGGAAATGAAAATCTATCTGCAAATAAAAACAGCTAAAAGGGGAATTATGTGTACATTTTAAGACATCAACATCATTTGACTCACTATAGAAAGGGGATAAATGAATTAAAGATGCATTAAAGATATGCACTCAGCCAATAATACAAACACATTAAGCTGTATTAGTAGGTGAGGAATTTAAAAACAAGAAATACATTAATAATTGAATAATACTCTATAGTATATACATCTGAAATGTATATGGTTTAAGTATAGTGAAAACACAGAAGCCAATTACATTAAGTGCACTGATTTAGTGCTCTCTTGTGGTGTAACACTGGTAGTGAATGAAACTATGCACACAAGGCAGCTTAGATTTTAAACTCTGCAGCTGCACTTGTAATAGAGATCAATGTGACCAATATTTATTTATATTGACATATATATATATATATATATATATATTGGCTGTCTTGAAATGTCAAATTACCAATTGCATTTTATTTTTCAATTTGACAGGGACGATGCATTGTCACTGTGAAAACGAAATCATTTCATTTTTGGCACATATTTTGCATACAGTTTTCTATAGGTTAATGAAATGGTTAATCTGGTTTTAATTTTCATTTTTATCATTTAATTGATTTATTTAAAATTGACAGAAAAAGACTTCCATATCACTCAAAACCCCTTTAAAGTAGCATGTAGGCTATTTATATTTTGAAATGCTTATATTTACATGCATTTTATATATATATCAATCAAGGCTGCCAATATTAAAATTAAATGTAAATAGTAGGCAGAGGTGGGCACAAATACATCAAAAAGTATTTAGTTACAAATTACAAATACTTACTCATCAAATATATTTAAATAAAATACAAAATACTGCTGTGAAAAAATGTATTTAATTAAAATACAAGTAATTTGTAATTTGAAAATACAAAAATACAAACAAAATTTACACGCAATCATTTGAAGTGTGAGATTAGCAGTGGAGTTAGATACATGTAAGAGAGTTACTCTCAGTTGCTATGTATAGCCAAAGCATTCAAAAAGCACTAACAACTAATTAACTGTAGCATTAAAGTTTAATCAGATAAGCATTAAAGATAATCATGTAAAAACTGCACAGTCCTCAATGTAACAATTAAATATAGATTGATGATCCTTATAAAGATACAAAAGTTATTCAGTCAGAAGCAGTGAGTGATTTTGCCTTTTTCTTTTGTTGCTTGATTAACATTAATGACAGACAGCAACAGGTTTATTAGGCTGCTGTCACTTTAAGAACGAACACACAGACCGAATATATGCAATCCGCACATCACTAGACAGCGCACGTCATGCTTTAGCTAGCAAGTCATTTCACAAGTTCTAGCCATTTGCGTTAATCTTCTGTCCTATAATAACATTCAATGAATAATATATTATAGTTTATTTTACTAGATACTTTACCTTAAAGGATTAGTTCACTTTCATATTAAAATTTCCTGATAATTTACTCACCCCCATGTCATCCAAGATGTCCATGTCCTTCTTTCTGTTGTTGAAAAGAAATTAAGGTTTTTGATGAAAACATTCCAGGATTATTCTCCTTATAGTGGACTTCAATTGATCCCAAACGGTTGAAGGTCAAAATTACAGTTTCAGTGCAGCTTCAAAGGGCTTTAAACGATACCAGACGATGAATAAGGGTCTTATCTAGCGAAACGATCCGTCATTTTCTAAAAAAATAAATAAAAATGTATATGCTTTATAAACACAAATGATCGCCTCGCAAGTGCTTCCGCCAGACTGCCTTCCGTATTCTCCAAAAAGCTTACGCTGTATGTCCTACACCTTCCCTATTCAAATTACGGAAAAAACTTAACTGGCGCGGCATTCATTCCGTAATTTGAATAGGACTGAAGAAAGAAGGACATGGACATCTTGGATGACATGAGGGTGAGTAAATTGTCAGGAAATTTTAATATGAAAGTGATCTAATCCTTTAAAGTAGTTTGACTGAGCACAAAAGCAGCTTCTTTACCTGCTTTTACGGTGCATTCACACAGGCCGTTGGCGTTAACGCTTTTCATTTACTTTGAATGGGTGATGTCATGCGTTGCTGAACTGAACTATGGGTCACTTCACTCACGTTGCTCGCAGCAGAAGTTGAAAATTTCTCAACTTTTCAAGTGCCAACACAAGCGTCAGCCAATCAGATCGCCTTATGCAAATACCCAAGCGCAGATGCTAGCCAATTGCATTCATGCAACACATGTGTTTTGAAGGAGGCGTGGCTTTGGAGACGCTCTGAAGGGAGGATGGATTCTTATGCTTTCAAAGCTAGCTCGTTATTGCTAGCCCCGCCAAAAATTACCTACCCTGCCTTTAATTCTGGTGATGAAAGTTATTTTATGCGAGAATAAAATAATATATTTGAATGTATTTTAAGTATTTTAAATACAAAATATTTTCTCTCAAAGTATTTAATTACAAATTACATTAGATTTTTTCTTTGTTAAGGAAAATACAAATTACAAAATACTCAAAAGTAATAAAATACGTATTTTGAATACATTTAATTAAAATAAATTAATTCTCTAGCCATTGAGCATACATCAGTTGTACACTTGTTTTTGCAGTGCATTGTGGGATTTAGTTAGGGGTTAGTTCACCCAAAAATGAAAATAATGTCATTTATTACTCACCCTCATGTCGTTCTACACCCGTAAGACCTTTGTTCATCTTCGGAACACAAATTAAGATATTTTTGTTGAAATCCGATGGCTCAGTGAGGCCTGCATAGCGAGTAATGACATTTCCTCTCTCACGATCCATTAATGCACTAAAAACATATTTAAATCAGTTCATGTGAGTACAGTGGTTCAATATTAATATTATAAAGCGATGAGAATATTTTTGGTGTGCCAAAAAAACTAAATAACGACTTATATAGTGATGGCCGATTTCAAAACACTGCTTCATTAGGCTTAGAAGCATTATGAATCTTTTGTGTCGAATCATGATTCGGATCGCGTGTCAAACCGCCAAACTTCTGAAATCACATGACTTTGGCGCTCCGAACCGCTGATTTGACACAAAAGATTCATAACGCTCCGAAGTTTCCTGAAGCAGTGTTTTGAAATTGGCCATCACTATATAAGTCGTTATTTATTTATTTTTTTTGGTGCACAAAAAATATTCTTGTCGCTTTATAATATTAATATTGAACCACTGTACTCACATGAACATACACACACACACACACACACACACACACACATACATATATATATACATATACACTACCAGTCAAAAGTTTGGATACCAGTCAAAAGATCAGCATATTAGAATGATTTCTGAAGGATCATGTGACACTGAAGACTGGAGTAATGATGTTGAAAATTCAGCTTTGATCACAGGAATAAATTACTTCATAAAATATATTCAAACAGAAAACAGTTATTTTAAATTGTAATAATATTTCACAATATTACTGTTTTTACTGTATTTTTAATTAAATAAATGCAGCCTTGGTGAGCAGACGAAACTTATTTTAAAAACATTAAAAATCTTACCGAAAATCTTACCGATATAAATATATATATATATATATATATATATATATATATAGTGCAAAAATTTATTAACATTAAAAAATCTTAAAATAATAAAATAATCTGTGTCATGATCCCTTAAGAACAATAAATTCAGTAACATACAATGTGGTTGCATTGCTCTATAAGATTTCCCCCCAGATGACAGACAGACAGACAAACAAACATTAACCTCCTGAAACCAAGCAATGGAGTTTTTTCCTCTGTAGAGGACATTATATTTGAGCAAATTTCTCTGACAACAACCATGTCACAGTTTTAAGTCTGGATGAATGTCCTGTAAAGAGCACATTCAGGGCTTTGCAGAGATACCAAATGTTTGGAGGTAACCTTGGCAACTCCCTCTACTTGGTCTTTAAAAATGACTGAATAATTAAATTTAGCACTCTTATATGGAAATATGATAATATTTTGTAATTATCATTTAAATCTCACTAATTTTCAAATTGTTTGTCAGAAATCAATATCTCAGGAAAATGTTTTGGGGTTTCAAATCAGAATATGACTTTCTAAACAGCACAGGGATTTCATACATGACCACTGTAGGGGACACCAGGACTCACATCACGTCATATCAGGCATTTTAGAGACATAAGTGAATAGGGAAAGAAATTATATATCAATATTCTTATAAAAATATTCCCAATTATTACTCCCATTATTACACATCTTTTTTCATTACATGTTGCCCCAAGAACACATTAATATGCAAATTAGATACAGTGTATAGATGCATTGTATAGAATGGGAATATCATTTATGTCCACGTTGACGCATATTGCATTAAGTAAAATGGTATATCAAATCATTCTGTTATATCTTTCATAACATAGTTGAGAATCATTTTTTATACAAAGTTTGGATAAAAAAAAGCTTGAAACCTAAAAATTGATTGGTGAATGAAAAAATATGCTTATTCATGCTGAATCTAAAAATTAGTATGTCTAAGCTAGAATGTGATTAAATGTATATTACCAGTTAGATTATAAAGCAACAACTAATTTCTGAAAAGGAGCAGTTTCTTTTCCAAGAATTAAAAAATTAGCCTAGCTGTATAAATAGATATTTTAATGAATGTTTTAAAGAATTTCTATTTATAGATTTGGGGAGTTTAGATTAGATTACTTTTGTTCATGTGCACGTCTTGAAATGTACCATTGAACTCTGTCAAGTCAAGACAGTGTAGCATTATGAAAAATTCATGTAACACACACACACACACACACACACACACACACACACACACACACACACACACACACACACAGACAGGCATAGCCCTAAATGAACTACATCCAGATTTAGAGTCATTCCCCAAACAAGTCACTATCAGATTCGAGTGGCAGATTATTAATAGTACACAGGGCACAGAATAAATAGAATGGAATCCTGTCCAACCCAGAATACAGCAGCATCAGACCGTAGCTGAGTGCCCCGTCTTAATACAGCCCCTCTAAATTTAGCCAGATGAATAATGCATCAAAATGGTTTTTTTTTTATTGTAGGCCTCTACTTTCAAAATAAAAACTATAAATAGTCATCTAAAGGTTTTATAAATATAGACACAAATCTCAGATATGACCAGTACAAAAATAAGTGAGGCCAGGGCATTTTTTTAAACAGAATCTCCTCCTTTTGTGTTATTCTCATCTTTTGCTGTGTCTTACATACTTTTGTTTCTTATAATTTAGTGTCAGCATGAAGACATTGCTGAAACTGCATTGTCATTATCACAGCTTCACAAGAGAGATAAATGCTATTATCAACATTTCACTAACTCACTGCTGGGTTTGCTAAAGGCTACTTGTAGCTTTGTGATATGAAAATGCTGACAAATCAAATCCATTCAAAGAGGCTTCAAAATTAAAGATATGTTGCAAACCCATGTTCTTTATGTTTGAAAAGTTAAACAGCCACGGTGTTCAATGTAAATGAACATAAAGACAGCAAAAGTATGTCATTTTAAGGGTACCCAGATCATCTTTAGCCTTTGAGAGATCACTTGGTGTTTCAATGCCCCCAGCAGATGGAGCCTTTGTGTAAAAGACAGCAGTGTCATTTCTCTAACTTGTTCAAGGCTTAACCACAATGTCACTACAGGATGGTGTGTTATTTTTGGATCAAGAGCCTTTGTTTGGCAATTATTTTCTGCTTGATGAGAACATCTGTTAAAGAGCACCTTGCGCTACATTTTGCCAAAGCTGCATTTAACAGTGACCCTGTGACTTGCAGAAACAAAACCATATTGTCCCTTTTCTGAGAATGAATTTAGAATAAATTGCTTAGATTGTGGCTCAGATCAGCAAATAAAAGGCAACATTAACATTAATTGAACTTCAGACCAATAACACACTGACTGCTTTTTTACAACAGTTCAATAAAAAGAAGTAAATATTGAGTAATTATTTTAGACCCAATAATGCAGGCCTAGTTTACTTTTTGTATTTTTGCTATGCTAATGAGAATGAAGTCTAAACAATGTCAAAAAAGAATCAATCGTCAAATCCCTGAGTGTAACGTAGGCCAGTAAGAGCTGTGCATGTACACCTCACTCCCCTGGCCTCAAGAGGCGCATTAGCAACTGACGTTAGAGGCTGCGGTCTTTAGTGTCCTTGTTAGCGCGCCCACCTCCCATGCTAGAGACGCTGGTTCGAAACCCGCTCAGAGCAGGTCAAGTAGGACCGGTTACATTTGGTGCCGTGACCCGGATGGGAGTGAGGTTTTGGGGGGTGAGTGTAGCACAGGCCAGTAAGAGCTGTGCATGTAAACCTCACTCCCCTGGCCTCAAGAGGCGTGTTGGCGACTGACGTTAGAGGATGCGGTCTTTAGTGTCCTTGTTAGCGCGCCCGCCTCCCATGCCAGATCGAATCCTGCTCAGATCGGGTCAAGTGGGACCTGATACCTGAGCAACACACAGTAGTGGTGTCTTGTTTCTGAAATTTTTTTTTTTTTTTTTTACAGAATCGGTTGTGTGAATGATTCAAGGATTGAATCACAATGAGTTTCATTGATGAATGAATCTTTTTTATAGTGCACTATTTAAGAGGACAACCATTTGTTGTGGTGTCTAAAACCATATTGGACATTTTTGAGCGCACTCATTCAATCCCATAACACACCTCGATAACGACTGCACCACAAGAGTTAGCCACTAGACTAGAGCATACCCATGCATCGTTTCCACGCCTCGCCAGAATATGGTATCAGCAGCACTTCCATGGCACACTCAGTGTCCGAATTCACTCACTCATTTTATTCACTCATTCAGGGGACCGTTTAGTGGAGTAATGTAATAAGGAGCATAGGCATAGCTTGCTGGGATCCAGGTTTACAGGTTTACTATAGAAAGATAAAATGTGATAAAAATGACTGACCAAAGTGACACCCATGGTAAGGAGTGTAGGGGATGATTTCAGATACAGACAGTATTTTTGAGTATCACTTGTTTTGTTCCTCATTTGTAAGTTGCTTTGAATACATGCGTCTGCTTAATGAGTAAATGTCAAGTTTCATTCCTGAATGAATCAGTTTTTTATCAAATTGGTTAAGTAAAGGAATCAATAACTCACTCATAACATCTAACAGCTTTTTTGAATGAAGCACAGATAAAGACAAGGGATGTGCAAACACAGACAAGCAGAGTGATACAAACATTGAAAAGTCCCAGTGCTTTTAGACTGTTATTTTCAGCACTACTGGAACGCTGTTTGATGAATCAGATTTGAGGACAAATCTTGCACAGAATTATGTGACCTATTAAATTCTGTGACCTTAGTGCTGTAGTGACTGAAGGTTTAGGGTTAGGGAGACAACAGTGTCTATTGCATTCACAGAATTCGACAGGTCGCAGATTTTGGTATAACACCGGAACTAACTATTGTATAATGCTTTGCTGCTGATGGGCTTACGTTCACACATCATTCACATGTGTGCAATCACGTTTGGTACATCTGATTTCAAGGCTGAGTTCAGTCAATGGCTCTGCCTGACTGGGGTGCTACAGACTGAATCAAAATGACAAACGAGGAATGAAAACTCATCTTAATTAGATCAAAGACAGCTGGGGATTTTATGCATTCGCAATTTTTACTGTTTGGAAATGTCAGATTTCTGCATGCATAAGTAACTACGAAAAGGCTGAATAGGTGAAAGTGGGGTTGTGGCTGCATTGTTGGAAACAGAAGTTCATCTGAAATTTCAGTCATATTCTTATTTTAGTTGTAGCCTTTGATGCATTTGGTTGTTACATTGTGGATGTTCTCTGTGTAAAGGTAAATATTTCATCATTCCATCATTAAGTTATTTGAAGCACAGCTACAGTACAAGGCATTTGAAACCCTAACTAATTATATATATATATATATCTTAATGTCTTTCATTCTCTAACCTCATTTATGTGCAGCATCTGCTGGTGACACTACTAGATGATCAGTGATTTAATGAATTAGATGAGTGAGACCAGGACAAAAGCATGACTAGGACAAAGTGCTTTTTATGTTAGCAGAGAAACTGACTGCTTCCATTATGATTTGGGACTGATTCAGTTAGACTGGATAAAATCTGTGGTCGGATTACACATTACTGGAATATTTAATTAGCCTGTCAGCATTCATGTGTGGTTTACCAGCATGTCCACTTATTAGTAAAATCAATCAGCTTTGTAATCAAACTATTTTTAAGGATTCGGCTTAGCAGCATCTCATTAACTCAAGCTCAGATTTGAAACATCAACTGTTGTGTATTAATTTGTAATTGAGTGCCAGATTTAGCGCAGAAACATTAAACCTCACTGTCCAAGACTTAATGTGTCCATGCTGTTATACATTTTCAAGGATTTATTTAAAATGCAGCAAAATAACATTACACATGCTTTTCCAGTGCATGTCCTTGGGTCTAATACTAGTGCTGTTTTTTTTAGAAGGTCTCATTTTGTGTGGGAACAAACAGTCCATGTGCACACTGAGCCTGACTGTGCTACTAGAAAATTACTTAACCTTATGGACAACATGAATCAAAGTTTGAGCAAGTATGTGAACCGCTGGGTTAAGAAGCACCGCTCTAGTCTCACTGGTTATTTTTTAAAGAAATTAATACTTTTATTCACCAAGGATGCATTAAACTGATCAAAACTGACAGTAAAGACAATTATAATATTACAAAAGATTTCTAATAAATACAGTTCTGTCATGACAACTCTCAGAGTGTATGACAATGTTGAAATGTTTGGTCTTGGCGGAATAGATCTGCTATGCTGGTGCTGCTTTACAAAATAGTGTACATGAATTACTCGTAGCAGATCTATACAGGTGGAGCTGGGGAAGGTGGAGGGTTTCTGAAAGCATGCTGCACTGCTAAGGCAAATGCTACCCAAGTATTTAAAGGTTGAGCATGCAAGTTCATTGGCTACTTTTACAGCAGGAACCAATCAGCTGTGCCCTATAGATAATGATCATTATGAACAGGTTGAGTTAAAGGACCTATTAGCCTGCGCCATCTAGAGTTTCATGACAGAACTTTGTATTTATTTTTTTAACTTTATATTTAAAGCACTGTTTTCACTAAAATATTAAGCAGCACAACTGTTTTCAACATTGATTATAATAAGAAATGTTTCTTGAGCACCAAATCAGCATAGAATGATTTCTGAAGGATCATGTGACACTGAAGACTGAATGACTGCTAAAAATTTAGCTTTTCCATCACAGGTATAAATTACATTTTAAAATATATTCAAAAACAGTTATTTTTAATTGTAATAATATTTCACAAAATTACTGTTTACAAAAATAAGTGCAGCCTTGGTAGGCATTTAAGAGACTTCTTTCAAAAACACACAAAAAATCTTACCAACCCCATACTTGGGATGCAGAGTGGACACAAGTTTACATTCAAAGTGGTGACCCCCCTCTGGAGGACAGTGATTCATGCCGTGTTATCCACAACCAACTGTACCGCTGTGACGAGGTAAATCAGTCACATAATTTACCCTGCCAGATGCACCTGGCAGCATAAACCCACTCACTGTCCGCTGTTCACACCACAATCACGAGTGCTCTCTGTCCTCCCCAGGCTTCCCGACTCCTCTCACAGCTGGGTCTCAGTTCTCAGAAACTATTACATTTTGAATCTCAGAAAAGGTGTTTCGCTGCAATTTCTCTCTTTGCTTCTTTTAGCAAAACTGATGTTATTGTCTAGTAGGCATTACTTTAATTTTAATTTTTAATAAAAAAATTAAAAATGTCTAAAAGCCATTTAAAAGGCCCTAGCAACCACATACCGACACTCCAGTGTTATTTTAGTATCGCCTCTGGCTTGCTTAGTCAGGGACTATGATATCATAGTATGAGGGGCCGTATAGGCCATAATTATTGAAAAGCCTTTTACAAACACTAGTGAAATGAAAAACATTAATCAACCATAGTGAAATTCATTCATATGCATTACTGAAAAAGCCCCTTACAAACACTAGTGAAAACATTGATCAACCTTAGTAAAATTCATTCATGCGCATTACTGAAAAGACTCTTACAAACACTGGTAAAAACACTGATCAACCTTAGTGAAATTTTTCTAACAGGTTGCACATGCGCATTTAAGACCGGAACGCGTGCAAGCTATGGCGACGATGGAGGCCTACATAGACAAGAGATTGTGCGAAAAGGTACCCTTATTTGTACAACTCTAGCATGAAAGAATACAAAGATGTTTACATGGGTTGTAACTCGTGGCGAGAGATTGCTAAAAACTGCACATATGTTGAACGCCTGTGTATGCATATGAGTCGAAAAGAGTATGATTTGCAAGGCTGTGCGTTCGACTGTACACGTAAAAAACGAAGTATACCCAGGGCAAAAACCTGCACTTTTAAACCCGTTTTCAAAAGTTTGCGTTTTCAGGCCCCTTCAACAACATTGTCGTGTAAATGAATGTTTTTATTTGACAGTTTTTAGTTGAAAACGGTGTCGTGTAAAAGCCCCCTAAGACTTTCTAGTATTTATTATTTATGAGATGCAAATTAGAATAATATTTAGTGATGAAAATCTTCTTAAAGAGAACTTGTTTTTTGTGCTGGAATTTCATTTGAAATACAATTCTATGCCATGACCACTACAGTCTAAATGATGCCTAGCTAATGTCTGACAGACAAAAGGTGCTCTTGGCTATCGAAGTTTAATAATTCAAACTGAAATAGAAGCTTGGTTACAAAGAGAGGCTCTTAATCCCACAGCTGTGGATCTATGTCTATTAGCATCACATTCAGTTTGCTCTCTTTCATCACACAGGCCAAGCTGGAGCATGGGCGTTAATAATGGTTGGGCTAACAATGCATCCATCCTTTCAAAGGCCCTTACCTGTAGATAATAAATGAAAAGAAGTCATTAATCCATTCAAAAGAACACAAAGACAGACATATCTCAGGCACTAATTGATGTATCAAAAACATACTGCGTGATGACATTAATACAAAAGGTTGCATCACATTGTTCATGTTAATTTCCGCTATTGATGTCAGGTGGCTAGTTTTCAGGAAAATAAACATCTCCCTTCTGCAGACCTGCGATACCATGCACAGCATATCCATCTCTGGAAGGTCTCTGGACTAAAGCCCTGTTTGATCTTTTGCCATGGTCTGACATTTGATACTGTGACATTTCTCAAAGAAAAAACTGATTTAACTAAGGCTATTGTTACACTTGAGTCCTCTTTAAAGGAACCAAACTGAGACCCCTTTAAAAGGATAGTCCACTCAAAAATGAAGTCGTCATGGCATAGAATTGTAAATGAAAGTAAATGATAACAGAATTTTTATTTATATATTTGGACGAACTATCCCTTTAAATAGACATCATTATTTTGGGAAAGCCAGATGAAAAGAAAGCAAAAAGAAACATAAAGAAAAGGAAATGAGGACCCCAGAATGTGTGCATGTCCACTACAGTGAGCTACATTCTGACATATAAGCTCATTGTATTTTACTGACAACTCACCTCCCTCTCTCCCCTATAATCTTTCCATTTGTTCTCTGTACTGACCTGTGCTGTTGAGCCAGGCGATGATACATCAGAATGGCAAGGACAAAGGTCAGGTCAGCAATTCATCACACCAGACTCCATCATCCCTGGCACTACTCCATAATAGCAAAGACAAAAAACAACATCTCCTGCTCATGTTTTATTCAGTTCCTTTGGTGACAATTCATTTTGCACCTATTAAATTAGAACAAAGCCAATACTTTCCAAATAAATGGCTTTATGTCAAAGCTGAATTTTCAGCAGTCATTACTCCAGTCGTCAGTGTCACATGATCCTTCAGAAATCATTCTATGCTGATTTAGTGCTCAATAAACATCTCTAATTATTATCATGTTGAGCTGCTTAAAATTTCTGTGGAATCTGTGATACATTTTTTCATGATTCTTTGCAGAATTAAAGTTCAAAAGAACAGCATTTTTCTTTAAATGGAAATCTTTTGTAACATTATACAGTCAAACGAATATTTATTCAGACACCTTGAACATTTAATTCAGTTTATTCACTATGGTTTAAAAAAAATGGTAATAAAATATGACAAGATCTCAGAATTAAACTGTGTCAGAAAAAAATAATCTTAATTATGTCAGATAACACATGGTCAGGTCAAAATGTCTGAATAATTTTTGGTCCCAAATTTTTATCAGTTTTACTGGTAGTCCACTGTATGAAGAATTTTTGGGTATGTCACAGTTTACCTTATTTTGCTATCCTCACTTACATAAATGAACTATAGTGTCCTGCACCCACTAGTAAATATATATATAAAAATATATCTAGTGTCTGAATAATTTTTGGTTTGACTGTAAATGTTGGTAACATGTTACAATAAGGTTTACTAGTTAACATTAGCTACATTGGTTAACATAAACTAATAGTGAACTGCACTTATACAGCATTTATTAATCTTTGTTAATGTTCATTTGAACATTTACTAATACTGTCACAGTCACCAGCACTAGCACTCCATTTCCCAGCATCCCTCCCGTTCCTCACCTGCGCACATTCATCTATCACCATGGACACCTATCATCTTCACAGCTGCACGTCATTAGGTAATTCTCCCTTTGTGTATATAAGTTCCTGTTTGTGTTCAGTTCTTTGTCTGTTCACTGTCTTAATACTTTGTGTTGTATCTGCTATTCTGCCTGTTCCGATTAAACTTGGATTTTATATATTTGAACTCTTCTTCTTCGTCTTCCTTTGTGAACACAGTCTGACAAATACATTATTAAAATCTTGTTAACATTAGTTAATGCACTGTGAACTAACATGAACAAACAATCAGCAACTGTATTTTCATTAACTAACGTTAACGAAGATTAGTGAATACAGTAACAATATATTGCTCATGGTTAGTTCATGTTAGTTAATACATTATTTAACTAATGAACCTTATTGTAAAGTGTTACCTAAATGTCTTTACTGTTACTTTTGATCAATTCAATGTGTCCTTGTTGAATAAAAGTATTAATTTCTGACCCTTTTGAACAGTATCATATTTGTATTGATTTGTTACATAGCTATTTTATTGTACAAGTACAATGATAAACAATGTACTGAAATTGTTTTAATTTAAAGTTTAATCACAGAATCAGCACTGGGATGTAATGTATGCCGATTGCCTTAATGTGAGTAATGAGTAAGTGATCACATATCACTGATCAGGAAACACAGTTTACAATTACATACGTAGTAAAAAAAAGAAAGAGCTCATAACAATTATTAGTTCCAATACAGAGTATATAAAACGTACAGATCTTTTACATGCTGCATGTGAAGATCAGACAGCTGTGTAATTAGATGTGAAAATAATTTTGTGACCAAGGGGTCAAGGTTTTTCTGGTTAGTATGGCTCAGTTAGCCCCTGCTGGCAGATGCCATAACTATAGCTTATAGTTCCAAAAAGCATTTTTCTCTAGCAACAACCATTTAAATCTTGTATTCTGGTGCAATATTTTTTTAAGCAACACTTATATAGATACATTTGACCATTTTTTTTTTGTTTTTTGAGAGGACTGTCCCTGACACCACAACTTGGGATGCTATTAAAAGTTGCATGACTTTGACATTTATGGACATAAGAAAAGCCCAATATAATTGCACATTTACATCATTTGTAAAAACAAAAAGTTTTTGCTTTAGTTTAAGTCATGAGGTGTCAATGGTTCAGTTAAGCATTTCATTACTGTGTAAAAGTAATGACTCTGTAATGTATGCATGTCAGTTCAACTCAGAATGTCAACAGTTTATTTCTAGATCTAATTCATTGGCATCTACAGTACTTAATACTTATAGCTATTACAAGACCCAGACTTCACTATATTTAGAAATACTTAAATTCATCGGACATCATGCAGAGATCAACAGAAGAGGTGAATGCAAAGACATATATGATGCAATACCTCTTAATGATAATGCTAAAAGCTCCCGCAGATCACTTGTTATCTGTAAAGTGCCATTAGCTATCTTTCACAGTAGTGGGTGAAGCATACTTCAGCACTGGCACTTAAAGCTGTTCTCAGCTTAGATTTAAAAGTTATCTTGACAGTTAGAAGAGAGATGAACTGGCTCATGAAAAAAGGTAAAAGACCATTAATTACAGAGCAAATATTCTGTCTAAGCCTAATGAAAATGTAGGCTATACTCTCTCAGAAGCTCAGAAAAAAATGCCAAAAAGTTTTTGACAAAAAGTAATCATGAAAGTTTGTATAGCACACAAGATGTATTATTGACTCTATATAGCGCCCAAGTTGCATTGACTACATTTACGGTGCTTTTTTGGAGCTTGACACAGCTGGTCAGGATACACACTGCAAAGAGGTGCTGCTCACAGTTAATCAAATAATGAATTATATATTATAAATTGCTTTAAAGCAGATAATATTATATAATATTTATATCATTTTTATTAAAAATATTTCATTAAATATTTTAGAAAGACTTCTTAGCAATATTTAAAGTCTTTAAAATGGCTCAGGTGGTACAACAAATAATGATTGACTAACTATCCATTTAAAAAACAGTGATTCTGGCAAATGTTGCACAAGAAAGCAGATCATTTTTATCTACTGTATCACAGCACAGACTTTTCTGTGGACATGCTCTGTAGCGATTTACTTCAAGGATTGCACGGGCTTGCAGAGGCTTTTGGCAGCTCTACGTCTATTCTGTCAGAAAGTGCAATGTGCTCTTTGGGAGCTGAGGGATACCTTGCTGGATTTGCTTCTCTGTTGCTGGCCACTCAGTCTCTTTCACTCAGATCGATTGACTGTTGAAGCACAGGCCTTAAATCACAGTGCCATGGCTCTGCTGACTCCACTGCACTTCACTCCTTGACCTAGGGCGGAAAAAACTCAGCAAGAAACGAACGGCTGTCACAACATCATCTATCACCACTGCCCCCTTCATCTCAGGACACAGTCTACCCATGCAACCCCCCCAGGACTTGTGCAAGGTTGGGCACTGTGTTTCAGATGCATTATATCCAAGTGCTCTCCACAGGCTTCCATAAAGCATTACATCATGGAGAGACCACGCAAGCACAAAGAAATGTTTTGCAACATGTTATTAGAGTTGACACGGAGTAATGCATTGGTGTGGAAGTCTTATCCGAAAGACAAGAGTAAGAGGTATAGGCTGTTATTGTTTGATTCATCTAAAAGGCCACAATCTTTTACTAGGTTATTAGCCTTATAAATGGATTTTGACATAATAAAAATGAAAATTGTGTAATACAAATGACTGATGTGTAAAGTGCTTTATTACGTGTCATATCTTAGGGCGTTTTCAGACCTGTAGATCATTTGCTTTGTTCTGAAACAGGGACTTAAAGTGTTAGTTCACCCAAAAATTCTGTCATTACTCACCCTCATGACGTTCCAAACCCATAAGACTTTCGTTCATCTTCGGAACACAAATGAAGATCTTTTTGATGAAATCCAAGAGCTTTTTGTCCTTCCATACACATCTACGCAACTGAAACTTTGACGCTTCAAAAAGTTCATAAAGCGATCAGAAAACTAATCCATATGAATCGAGGGGTTTAGTCCAAATTTTCTGAAGAGACTCTATAGCTTTTTATGAACAGATTTAATTTACGCTTTTACTCACATTAAAACATTGATCAGCGAACATAAACAGAAACTCAACTGAACCTGAATGACGCACGAGAACAAACTTCTTGCAGAAGCTCAAACACAAGAATGAACCTCATTGGTTCTCGCACACGTCAAACATGCAAACATGCTTCTGTTTACCACAACTGATGTGTGCGTTGTTGAATTTACATGTGAATTCATCTATGCACACATCAGACATGTGACGTGATTATAAGCCTAAATTCAATCTGTTCATCAAATAAAGTGTCTCTTCAGAAAAAAATTTAAATAAAACAATTGAAAGTGGGGGGAAACTCACATTATGAAATAAACGTTTTTCTCTAATACATGTTGGCCAAAATTATTGGCACCCCTAGAAATTCTTATGAGTAAAATATCTCTGAAGTATATTCCCATTCATATTTACATTTTTTAGCACACCAGGGTGACTAGGAGAATGAAATTGTCCTGCCATGACTTCCTGTTCCACAGGAGTATAAACATGAGAAAACACAAAGGCCAAATTCCCGTAATACTTCATCACAATGAGTAAAACCAAAGAATATAGTTCTGATGTGCAGCAAAAGATTGAGCTTCACAAAATAGAAAGTGGCTGTAAGAAAATAGCTAAAGCATTGAAAATCCCCATTTCCACCATCAGGGCAATAATTAAGAAGTTCCAATCAACTAAAGATGTTACAAATCTGCCTGGAAGAGGACGTGTGTCTAAATCATCCTAATGCGTGGTGAGGAGGAAAGTTTGAGTGGCTAAAGACTCTCCAAGGATCACAGCTGGAGAATTGCAGAGATTAGTTGAGTCTTGAGTCTCAGAAAGCCTAAAAAAATGATCAAACAGCACCTACATCCCCACAAGTTGTTCGGGAGGGTTTTAAGAAAAATCCTCTGCTCTCATCTAGAAACAATCTCCAGCATATTCAGTTGTCAGACACGACTGGAACTTCAAATGGGACCGGCTTCTATGGTCAGATGAAACTAAAAAAGAGCTTTTTGGCAGCAAACTCACCAGATGGGTTTGGTGCACACATTGATAAAAAGTACCCCATGCCCACGGTTAAATATACTGCTGGATCTTTAATGTTGTGGGCCTATTTTTCTGCTGGAGGTCCTGGACATCTTGTTCAGATACATGGTATCATGGATTATAGCAAATACCAACAGATAAAAAATAAAAACCTGACCGCTTCTGCTAGAAATCCAATAATGGGCCATGTTGGATCTTCCATCAGGACAATGATCCAAAACAAACATCAAAACCAAGACAAAAATGTGTCACCGAGCACAAAATGAAGCTTCTGTCATGGTCGTCCCAGTTCCCTGACCTGAACCCTAAAGAAAATGAGTGGAGTGAACTGAAGAGAAGAAACACCAACATGGAGCTGGGAATCTGAAGGATCTGGAGAGATTCTGTGTGAAGGAATGGTCTCTGATCTCTTGTCAGGTGTTCTCCAAACTCATCAGGCATTATAGAAGACGACTCAGAGCTGTTATCTTGGCAAAAGGAGGTTGCAAAAAGTTTTGAATAAAAGGGTGCCAATAATTGTTGCCAACGTGTTTTGGAGAAAAACATTTATTTCATAATGTGATTTTCCCTCCACTTTCAATTCTTTTCCTTCAATGAAAGGTTATAATTTTGTGAATTTTTTGAATGAAAGATCAAAAGAATAAACAATGCAGATTTATTTTCACAGCCGCCTTTGCTCATAATTACTAAGGGTGCCAATAATTGTGGAGGGCACTGTATTTGAATGTATCAAAGTCTTCATTTCCGCTCTAACTGATACATATACAGTTTATCAAATAGAGAAGAAATCAGGGATAGCATTCTTGCAATGCACCTGTTTCGGAGAAAAGCAACAACAAGATAAAGATTTGCTCTTTTGTTTTCAACTGCGATACTACAACTATTGTCAGGGTGGAGCAACAGTATGATATTGCTGATCAAATTATATAAAGTCAATATGTTTATAGCAACTTACCTAAATAATAACATATCTGGTTTAAAGTCAGTGTGTAGTGGAAGTTTAAGCCGACTTTATTTTAGTATTGTGACATATTTCAGAGTGAAACGGGGCTTAATATTAGTGTATCTCTTAGTCATATTAAGTATAACATTTATGGCAAACAAAATAATTGAGGTTCATAGCAAGTCTGGTCAACGTATAAATTATAAAAGGCTGACTTTTCATTGTGTGAAATTGTGTATGATGAAATGACGATGTCATGTGACTTATTATCAATAGTGTTTGAATTTGAACACTTTTGAATTGCTTAATTCTTCAGTCATAAGAATATATGTGGTATTTCTGCATGAGTGACCGATTCAATTTAGAAATGAAGATAATTGCAAATGAACTTATTATAAATGACTGTAGCAATGCAAGATGGTCCTCATTTTAATTACTTTTCAGAAAATAGATGGAGCCACATTATTTCTAAGAACTGAACATTTTGTCCTGGACAACAGCAAAGGCTTTATCTATTCTCACTTTAATTGTGAAAGGCAATTTTGGCTGTCCCAAACTGTGATAAAAATGATTAGTGATTGTCTTATTGATTGAGAGAAGTTGTACTCATAAGAAAATTCTGGCTACATTAAAAATAGTAAAAGCACTAATTAGACTAACTCAAATTAATTGCATTGAGCCATAGATTTAGATTACGTCTTATCGTTACTTAATATTCATCAATGAATAGTTGTCAAAAACATTCACAGAGAAATTATTTAACATGGCAAAACAACCAGTTTATGCTCCAAATGACCAAAAGACTAATTTCAGATTACTCCCGCAGGATTAATTAATAAAAATTTTAAATATATGAGATCAACACAGATAATAATATCTTTTGTGGTGCCTTTTGTCTTCATGCAGTAAAGGTCCCCAAAGTAGACTGAGGACTGAGTGAGTGCTTTATTTTGTTTATGATCATTTTAGATTGTGTTATGCTATCATCTTTTTTTGAGTACACCTATACAATTTCCTAAGTACTTACTCCCAGAGGTCTCTTTGATCTCTTTTATAACAACACCATTGACATAATGTCTACTGAGAGCATTCAGGTGGTCTGCAAAAGTACTTTATCGCCATGAAGCTGGCGCCAACTTGAGACAGAACGATGGGGTTGTTAAGGTGCAAAGTTCCCTCAAACCTTATTGAATCTGCCAAGAGAATACCTACTACAGCCAGTTTGATTCACAATCCAATTTCATCTTCAGCAGAAAAAAAGCCCAGAATATACTGAGGCTTTCTTTAGGTGAGGAAGAACAATTAAAGAATTCAAGACCGGGAGATAAGGGACAGAAATCGAAAAGACAGAGAGGAAGGAAAAGAAGCAGCGTGAGCTCATCTTGATTGAACACGGGCCTAATGGCCTGGACTCAATTGGATGAACAATCGGACAGATCTACCTTAATGTACAAAGAGCCATCAATCTCTTTTTTAACTAGATTACAGCACCCTTTAGGGTTGGTCAGCAGGCAGGGGAGAGGACTGCTGCAGACCAAGCAGGACTTCCTGGCATCAAGCTGTCGGATCAGCTATTGTCTGAATACACCCCTCCCTGTTTTGCGACCCTACTTCCTATTTCTAATCTACTCTGCAGTACGCCATGTCTCAACTAATGAAATGGCATTAACTTGGACTAGAGCCTATCACTAAAACCAAGCACTCACATTGATTCCTATTGACTACATTTGTCCAGCACTAAGGAGAACGCATGTACGGTGCCTGCATTTCTAATAGTGTTGCACTGGTTTTCTGATCTTTTGTGAAAAGTATACAGAGGCAGGTAGTTTTTAAAATAAAGTATTGATTAAATAATACTTTGAATTACTGTAATTACTTTCGCATTATTGGGTAAAGATGTGTTTAAACTGCACTAAATAATCCTGGTGGTGTTTACCAAGTGAATAAATCAAAATATCAGCCAGTTCATTTTAAGAGCCAATGAATGATCACTGTGATTAAACAGAAGCAACACATTGGAAACACGCTGTCTGAGGTGCTGGGAGACTCTGACACAGTCCATAAAACAAGACCTATAAATTAAGATTCAATTTATTCTGGGTAGAATTTATTGCTTTGGTGATTTACTGCAGCAACCTCATTTAGGATGATCACATCAGAGGGCTCCTCAGTCTAATTAAATCTGATGAAGGAGGGGGGTTTAGTGCAAAAGTGTAGTAAAAGTGTACCACCACACACTGCAGTTTGGTAGAGGAAGAGGTGGGAGAATTTATTAAACTATCATATTTTAATTTACAAAAAAGATCCTCCCAATAATTTTTCCATATACATACATACACACACACACACATATATATATATATATATATATATATATATATATGAACAAAATTAGTGATGCCAGATCTGGTCATTTTATCTTTCTGCACTCTAAAAAAAAAAAAAAAAAGTGCACTAAAAGTGGTTCTTGGCTCGTAATCATAGGGGAACCACTTTTGGTGCTATGTAGCACCATATCTTTAAAGGTGCTCTACAGCACCTTTATCAAATGGTGCTATGTAGAACCCATAAGAGGTGCCATATTTTTTTTAATACTTCAGCAAAAATGGTGCTAAACAGCACCAACAGTGGTTCTTTGGCTCGTAAAGAACCTTTAAAAGGGCTTAACAGGTTCTTTGTACAGCAGCGGTGCTATATAGCACCTTAACCACCCCAAAGAACCACAGAAGAACCGTTGAAGAACCATACAGGGGCTTAACCAGCTCTGTATATGGTAGAGGCGCTATATAGCACCTCAGTCATCCCAAAGAACCCGTGAAGAACCACTGAAGCACCAAGATTTGGTGCTATACAGTACTTAAAGTGGTTCCCATATGATTACGAGCCAAAGAACCACTTTTTTTAGAGTGTGCTGCAATCCTTACTTATTAAATCCTTACTAGGCATATTAGGCAGGTAGGCACATATAGTCTGTTCAATATATATGGGTAAATGACATGACGGGTCTTTTTTTTTTTTGTCCAAAGGCCTTAATAATAATAAAAAACAAAGATATGACATTCAAAGTATGTAAGGTAGTACAACTAGATCACTTTTATTGAATCCAAAACGTTTTAATTATATTTTGCTACATATAAAGGTATTTTAAAGATTTTAAAGTGTCAAGTCAAGTCACCTTTTTTATATAACGCTTTTAACAATGCAGATTGTGTCAAAGCATCTTTACAGTGATAAATGGTATATAATTTTGGCTGTACAGCAGCTCTTAAAGAAAATGGTGTCATTATCCATGTTAAGTAAATTCAGTATTGATTCATTCCGATGTAAGAATCAATAGTTATTAATTTAGTTAATTTATCTATATCAGCACTGGAGTAAACAGTGACATCATCATTAAGCTCAGTTCAGTTCGCATACAATGGTGTCAATGCAGGCAGATCAAAACACTGTTTAATATCAAATGTCAAGTGTCCCCAACTAAGCAAGTCAAAGGCGACAGCGGCAAGGAACCCAAACTCCAACAGGTGACATCAGGTGGCAAACAGGTGGCAAAATGGAGAAAAAAACCTTGGGAGAAACCAGGCTCAGTCGGGGGGCCAGTTCTCCTCTGGCGAACAGTGCTTTATTATGATTCAGGCAGCTATCATAAGTCCGATGGGATCGCAACAGTCAAAGTATTTATTCCAGTTCCATCCAGTTGAGGATCGTATTCATCACGCAGGTATGGACGGTTTGTTGAGGAACTGTGCCACTGGCTGTCGTGTCGATGAGGCCTTCACAGTGTATGTGTCAAAAGGTCATTCGGTTTAACCGTCCAAAGGCCAATACAGCCATTTCATTTGTGATTAAAATATCTTAAAATGTAATAAATGTATATATTTTTTATTCTGGCATGATTTTAGATAATCATATATCAACATAGTGCAAAATGGTATTAAAATTATGTGTAGAAGTCGTTGCTTTGTTATGAAAAAGAATGTCCGGAAAAATGAATTTCATTGATGTCATTCGGAGTAACCAATATAAAGGGAACATTTTGGATCAAGTCATGCAGTCAATATCATGTGACATCATTCAGATACCTGCAAAGGATCACATGGTCGTGAAGCAAAGTAACTAACTCTCTCTTAACTATTTGAAAAATTCATGTATTTACTTGCTCATACGCATGTCCCGAAATATCAGGTCATTTGGTACAACCGCTATAAAACATGAAAAATGTTGTAATATTTTCAAAACTTGTACTAAATATAATATGTTTGATTGTCCTTTTGCTAGATAGCTAGATATCAGCCTGTTAGCATTGTTTAAAAATATCATCATTCAGTATTACCCAAAGTGTCATTCGGTAAAACCGAAACTTTGGTTAAACCGAATGACTTTTTTGGTAAGAAATTTTGTCCATCTTGTAAAAAATGACAAAAGCAGTGTTAATTGATTACAAAAACCACATAATGTCATTGTTAACACTTAATAAAACTTCAAAATTAATTAAATCTCTATTAGGTTTTTTACACTTTTAAAAACCTTATTAGTCAATGACCCATATATATATATATATTTCTTTAAATTTTTTTGGAAGATGTATTATCAATGTTGTGCAAGCTAAATAATTATGCAAAAACTAGGTACACATTCACATTTATAAATTAACAAAAAATGTACATAAATAAAAATGTAGGCCTACGTATAAATGAACAGAATGTAATATAAATGTTCAAACAAACAGTATGCTGCATTGCCTCCATGACCTAATACTTCAAAGTCTAAATCTTATGTAATATCACAAAGCACACATGTAAGCTTTACACTGGACTAAACTGTAGTTTTAGCACCAATGCATTATATAAATTAGCTTTTGTCATACAGTAATTAGAAAGCAACAATGTTTTTGTTCCATCAACCAAAAAATCATCATTCAGACACAAGCCTAACTGTTTATAAACCGACACCTGCACTTCCTTTTCTATACTTTGCTCCAGTACTTTACCACTTTTACTGCCATTTACAATTTCTTTATTTTATTTTTTCTTTATTGAAGTCTTTTAATTAAAACTATTTTTTTTCTGCTGTTAATCAAATCCCATTTTGATGGTAATACATAGGCTGCACAAAAAACGTCCTTTAATTTACCACGCAAGCTAAAATTAAAATTCTGCCACCTAAACAAAAGCTGTGGATGGCAAACTGCCCCCCTCCCCCTCGGCTCTCTCCCTTACTGCCTCATGTGCTCTGTGTCTGTCTACTCTGCAGAGTACATTCAACTCGCCCCGAATACATGCTCACTGTCTAACGCTAACCTAACCAAACGTAACCCTAATGTTCCTCGTTAAATACATCTCTTTAGCTAAATCCGGAAGCGATAAAAAACGTGTTATTTCGTCGCTAATGTAAATGGCTATTACATTAATAACAGTGCGTTATCTTGGCGCGCGTCTCTCACTGGACGCCTTCACGTCAGCTGGTGCTGTAGAAGTAATGAAGTGGTGAATCCACAGTCTACAGTTTTGGGACCTACTTGAGCACCGGCGTCCGAGCGATTCGCCGAGACAGCGTGTGTTCTCCGTGCTGTTTTGAGTGTCAGTAACTTCTGTGCCGTGTACTGCCATCATCCCATCATCTCATCATGCCTGGCAAGAAATGAATCCTGATTCAGCGCTCGACTCACACAGAATCGCGCGCGGAGAGAACTTTGCTTCGCAACTCTTGTGTGGATACGGCACGCGCCACGGCAGCGCGCGGAGGATCAACAACTTTCCTCAGAAACAGCGCTAGCGTCCTTCCTATGTTGCTTCAAACCCGTCCATGTCACCAATTATTGTCGCTCTAATTGGACGAGAATGTTTCAGAGACCATATCTGCTCAAACTCGGGGAAAACATCGTTGGTAAGCCTTGAGAAGCGGATAATAAATGACTTTTATGCACCTCAGACTCGCGTCCTCACCAGGTGGACTGTGAAGAGACAGAAGAGGAATGTTTATCCGAAATTTATTGCCGCTCAGTTTGGGGTTTTTGCCGTTTTTGTTCAGTCACTGTTTTCTCTCAGTATTTCTTCCGTTATTGCAGGTAAGTTGGACTGAGTAGTTCAGTCGTTGATGATAATTCATAGTCAAGTACAATAACGGACCGTAGCGAAAGTGCACGTGCATAACGATCACAGTGTTTGACTACTGCGCTGAGATTGGTCAAATTTATGAATATATCTAGCTCTTAACATATATACTTATGTATTTGTATACTTAATCACTGTCAGACCCCATTGTATTTTAGGAATTGACAACTATTAAATCATAAATGGCATTTAAATACGTCATTTATATACCTATTATAAATCATTAACCTACGACAGTTCAAATTAATATGCTTAGATTTGATTTGGAGAATAGTTTTTGAAGATTTCACTTGAATGCACTTGATGGTTGAAAGATGGTTGAAATTTTGATCGTACACATCTAATAGTAGTATTTACTATAAGACTAGTGCATTATTATGCACTACTTTTTATTTTTAAAAAAGTGCATCCCTTCTCAGTTCCAGCCTTGATTAAAGTCATTGATATTGAACTGTTTTCTGGAGACATGGCTTTTGGTCCTTTACTACTGTCCCCTGTGGCAACAGTGCTCACAAGACTAGCAAAAGTGTTTCCAGGATGGCCTATTAGGGGGAGGCAGTGTCAGGGTTCACCCCTCAATACTCCCACTCCTCTGGGGGTCTGAGGCTCTGCGGTGTGGGTGGGTGCTCTCTTTGAGAGACCTCAGCCTCCACACACCCTTCATTCTCCACTTCAGTGGGAGGGAGCTCCCATTCGACAGTGTGCCGAGAGAAAAAAGAGAGTGCTTGTGTTGTGGTGTTCTCTTCATTGTAAATTCTAAGTACTATTGTGAAAAAATTACAATGCAAGTTTTTGCTGTACTAAACATGGCATGGTGATGGAAGTGACAAAAACACTAATCGAATTAGTGCTTTTTTCTCTACCCTAGTTTGCAAAAGGGGAGCTCCAGAAGTCATGCTCCCGAACCACAGTGGCACAGCTGGAAGGGAGCTGCCAGTTGCCATGCCAGTGTAGGCCCTACCCACCGTTACCGCCTCCACCCCCTCCTCCACCACCCCCAAGGCTACTGGCTCCAACTGGTGAGTAGCTCTACCCTGTAATGTCACTGCAGTCCTGATTCATAGTTTTTAGAAACGTGACACCTAGAGGGCTGAACATCTATAGAACTGCTGCTCAGGTCTGTCAATTTTACATATGTTTCAACCAGTGAATATTTACATCACCTCTCTAAAGAAGAAAAATAAATATATGTGAATAAACTTTTGGCACTTGCGTTTGACACTTGCTTTCTTTCAAACACGGGCATTCTTCCAAATATCTTCCTTTGTGTACAGCAGAACAAAGAAATCTATCCCTTTAACGTGGCTTAATTTACTAAAGGTGCAGTCACATTTACCTTTGCCTGGTGAAATTTCACTGGTAAAAGTTTTATGTGAGTGCAAAAAATTCTGGATGCAGATTTCGTTCATGTTCAAGTTGGTCAAGCGATTATGCTGCATGATTAATAGAAAGCTGCTTTGTTTGAAAATGACTTAATACACTGCTACGCTATAGACAATGGACAACAGATCTTTTTTGCCTGCAAAATTTTGCCTAGATTGTGACCACCTTAAGACAGTGATCTTAAAATGTCAAATTCAACATACAGCACTTATTGATCATGTCTGTTATATACAGGCAAGCAGATGAGCCCAGAATATGAATGCAACATGCTAAATTGCACGTTAACAGTTTTCTTTATATTGTTTATCTAAGGGAAAATGCTTAAAACAAAACTGTGTGTGTTGTGTTCATATTCAGGGTTCATCTGCTTGTCTTTATATAGTATGTTTTATTAGGTGTACACTGAATTTGGTCCTCCACTATCAATGTCTAAATGCATGAAGACAAATTAAGCATTTTCTTTCATATGCATTCATATTCTAGGTGCATCTGCTTGCCTGTATGTTGTAGGCATTATCAATAAGGTGTATATTTTTTTAATATCGCTGTCTTAGTTCATTAGTACCTAGTACAAACTGCTAAAAATAACTGGTGGACAGAGTAGGAAAGCTTTGTTTAGCAGTTGGTTCATAACATTGGCAAACGTTGACCTCTGCGAATGTTTGAAAACGAACACAGTAGGGCTGCCCCCTAATAGTCAACTAAATGTTAGTTGACCAAAACTTTATTAGCTGGCTTGTCGCAGGAAAAAAAACTCCACAGGAAGTGGCAACGTCACGTAGTCTGTGAGGGACAGATTGTTAAAGGGTTAGTTCACCCAAAAATCACCCTCATGTTGTTCCACACCTGTAAGACCTTCGTTCATCTTCGGAACACAAATTAAGATATTTTAGATGAAATCCGGTGGCTTAAAGAGGCCTCCATTGACAGCAATGCCGTTCAAACTCTCAAGATTAATAAAGGTACTAAAGACATCGTTAAAACAGTGGACGTGACTACAGTGGTTCTACAATAATTTTATGAAGCAACAAGAATACTTTTTGTGCGCAAAAAAAAATATAAATAATGACTTTGTTCAACAAGTTCTTCTCTTTCGTCTTGGGCCTCTGACGAGAGCTCATGAAAGCAGCACTACGCATGCGTGGGAAGAATTTTCATTTTGGGGTGAACCAACCCTTTAACAGTGGATCCTTGTGGTAATTACAGTATGTCGAGCAGGAAATCCAAACATTCGCCTATCATCCATCACCTCAAATATGGCTTATAATTTGAAACATGCAAGTAGTAGCCATTCTACATAGCCGCTTGCTCTATTGTTAACCTAATTAATTGTTGTGTTTGTGCAGAGTGTGGAAGCTAAAGTATTAGCAGGACTTGGAGGCGCCGGCGCGATCACTTGCATTTTTTCCTGATAACAGCAGAAACAACTTAAAAAAACTCACAATAACAGCAAAACATTGTGCTTTTGTAAAATAAAGAAAACAAACAGGATGCACTTTCTGCCATCTCGGTCGCCATGACCTAGGCAGCAGAACTAGAAAAATCGGTAACACTATTTTAAGGTGATGTAGTTACACGATACTATATGTACTTACTATAGTAATAACAGTAAATTATGCTTAATTATGAGTAAATAATCCTAAACCAAACCCTAACCCTAATAGTAACTCTATAGTAAGTACGTGTAGTTAACTAATATTACTCAGTACTTCTCTGAGTAAGTACAATGTAACTACGTCACCATAAAATAAAGTGTAACCAAAAAATGTTTAGTCGGGGGCAGCCCTAGAACACATTTTGTAAGCTCAAACACATTTATCTGCATCACCTCAAAGAGGTGTTCATGTAGCTTTCCGTGTGTCACAAATAAATCTTGCAATCTAGGATTTCCTCTAACAAGTGTGATTTTATCTCAGTGTCATGTTGCCAGATTCTGCAGTGAATTCAATCCCCAAAATGAATGAATTGGCTGTGGCTGCACGCTTTGCCAGAAAGACAGGCAAGTCCATTAAATCGGATTTTGTCGCCGTTATTTTGAAGGTAGCTTATAAGCAGTTTAATAGATTGCTCTTCTTGCTGAAACAATTTTCATTTCCTGACATTTCCCATTTTGAGAAATGGACACGGCCAGAAAGTACGTTGCTGTTCGCAATTGACACAAAGCTCAATCCGCTTCATTACAGGGGGAGGAAATTTTAGATTTGTCATCAGGGGTCCCTGTCAGGCTCTCAGGAAAGCCAGATCAATGAGGCCTCAGCTTTGAAAGGGTTGTGAAATCAATCTGCCTCTGGAGTTTTAGCCTTCTGGTTTAAGCCTGAGTAATGTACTCTCACAACAACGGCAAGCTCTTGGGGAAAGACATTCATAAGAATTTATGACAAATACATTAGTATGTGCCTTGCATCAATACCTGCCTCATGCATACATGCTTGCTAATGCTACATCTTCAGATATGAAGCGAACAAAATCAATATTTACCATGAGCAGCCTGAAAGACTTTAATATTATGTTTTCAGTCTGTGACATGAAATGTTTGAGGGCAAAATGCAACATAGCTATTAACAACCGTGTGAGGGCTGAGGATTTAACTGTAAAAGGCGGTTTTGATAAGTAACCAGTTGAAGGCTGGTGACAGGCTTTGCCTTTAGGGGCGAAATGGCTTTAACATTAGCTTATTAAAATTATTCATGAGGAAGTTGCATTTAATGAGGACTCCCACACCTGTCGTTATTGAAGCAGCGATAAAAGGTTTAAACTGAGCAATGTATTAGTTGTGCAAAAGGAAAGGCGGCTTCAGAAGGCCTGATTGCAATAAGAAGCGCTACCGCCCTAAACCTAATAGTAGGATTAAATGTAAGTTTGACTTTGACTGAATATTGGAAGCATCCTGCTGGATAAACTGATTCTTGAAGTAGTAACTGACATTCTTACACACCCAAAAGACCAGACTGATACCGATAAAATAAGATGTTTTTTTAAGTGGTCATTTATCACACATCCTCTTATCTAGCTAGTCCAGGCCAATAATTGTCCACAATGGATAATGCTATGCTGTATTGGTCTCTGTTGTATTGTCTCCATAATAACCCTATTGGAGAATACACATAATACTGATTAAACCCAGAGTATTGTCAAATTGTACACATTTTTATCACAAGATTAATCTGCATCTATTTTTAACAGAACTGCTAAGGATGTAGATGAGGGGAAGTAGATTAGATGGAATTGCTTCTGGGCTCTTGGAAAAGAACACTCTTTTAAGCCCAAAAAAGGACATGTGTGGCAGTCAGAAATGCATGGCGAACTCTGCTAACCTTACAGAGGTGCTCAGAGACATTAGGATTGTCATTGTGACAAATTATAGTAGCCTAAAAGCCACAAGAGCCCATCTTCACAAGCTTTTACATTAAGCTGTAAAGAATTTGATATTATTTTTATGGTGCTAACCTATGTGTCAATCAAGATGTTTGCAGTGGCAGTAGTGGTAGCAAAAAAGGAAGTAGGATTTTATCTATTTTTACACTACCCTTTCCATCATCTAACACACACTAACTTAAAATTAATCTTTAAAAACATTAATAATATATATATTTTAAATAATCTTTAGCAAATCTCAAATTGTACATTACAATGTTAGCATTTAAAACAATTGATTTTAGATTTTTGGTGGTTTTTGTTTATTTAAATAATTTACATGTTGTTTTTTATTTATTTAGGTCAAAAATATAAGAATATGCATTGTTTATGGGTAGTTGTTTTGTGGTACATGATGTTATTCTTTAAAATCTAGGCAGAAAGTCACTGCCTAAAAAACAACAGGATAACACAGAGAGCTTTGAAATGGCAAGTACTTCTTTCCTCTTGTCAGCCGTTCTCCCTCCGGGCCTGTCGACTTGACTCCCCCTCCTGACAATCAAAGTAAGGGAGAGAAAAAGCAAAGCTAATGTCTCCCTGTCCAGAAGGCTGTTTTGTCTTGCAAGTGTATGTGCCTGTTTATGCTAATTCAAAGCATGTCAACATTAATTAAGCGTTTCGGTATCTTAGGAAGTAATTAAGTGTAGCCAAATCAAAAACACATTGTGACACAAAACACAAATAAAGCGAAACAAATTCATCTCTCTGTATCTTCTCATCAGGTGACAGCACTTTTCTGAGATACCAGGCAATGTTTTTGCTTGTACAGCATGACGGACTGCAGAAAATTCTCCTGCTTATCACACTTCTGAATTATTCAAATGTGTGCAAGTAGGATAGCTTGCTATAGGGAAAATTGCTGTGTCAGAAGTGTAAAATTGCCCCACACAGTGAAAAGGCAGTTAGTGGCTCTGCTTCTGTGTAGTACTACATTACACAACAATGTAAAAGAATAGGTGCACGGTTAAAGACTGATATACTTAATTTAAGATAACGATGGTGACCATCCAATGCTAATGTGGTCCCTTCACTCACAGTGAGCTATTATAATGCCATTTTGTTTTATTTCTCAGTGAATATGTCGTATTTGCAGGTGAGGTATACAGTGTTTTCCAAGGTGCTGAAAGGGTCATATATGTTGCCTACATTTTACATCGCTACATTTTGACTCTCTGTTTGCTGTTGCTGTTGTTAGTTCACTGAGTAACCTTCTGTTTTGACTAGTATACTTTCAAATAAAGCCACTTAGTTTATGTTTAGTATGTCAAGTATGGATTGCAGAAACTGGTGAGCCAGGCTCATTTTACACTTTTTGAATTCATTTAAATTTTAGGTTTCAGATGTTTCATTCTTGGGTTGTTCATGGTAGAGATGTGTGAGACTATTCGACTAGTCCAGTGGTTCTCATGCACTTTTTTTAGTCCAAGGCCCCCCTCCTCTCCGAATCAATACGGCAAGCCTCCCCCCTCCCTTTATTCACAAAAACATTTGACAACTATGCAAATATATTTAACTCTGTTCATGCAGAAGTATGTTGTAACGATCAGAGAGCCGAGAGCGCACATACATGGTTTGTTTGTGCATCAATAATAACGGATTTGCACATCCCTAATGTACTACTCCTGTATGTCACTGTAATCATCTTTACCTTCATTACAAACGTCATCCATCAAAACTTTTTTAGCGACACTGGTTTTCTTTATCCAACTGAGAGATGTATTTTGCATATCCTATGTTCATTCCCGTTTGGGTGTTTTGAGCCAACGTTCAGTCTGTATTTCACACAGTGCAATGAGAAACAGCTTGGGCTGCTCTGAAACAATCACAGAAAATGTATGAGAAAGGTGGTACTTTGTTAATTTAATTTTTCTTGTTATAAATTTAACGTATTAATAATAAAATTATATTTATATTTAAATTCATTTTAAGTTATCTTGCGGCCCCCCTGGAGGATCACTGAGGCCCCCTAGTGGGCCGCGGCCCACAGGTTGAAAACCACTGGACTGCTGCTAGTCAGCTTGGTAATACTAATACTACCATCATGTTAATGTTACTTTTTAAAATTAATATATTAAAATTAATAATTAATATAGCGAAAAACAAAATAATTTCATTTTACCTTAGATTTTTGCATGCGTTGGTTTTCTCTGTGGTACTCGCGGCGGGTTCAGAAGATGAGCAAGGTGAGGGAGTATTTTGAAAGCCTACACAGCTTTTCCTTTATATCAAACTAGCATGTGTACAGATACTTTTCATACATGAGAAGCGTGTTTAAACCCAGACATGCCAGTGGTTGCTGTGGTAACGAACAACAGTGCCTTAATGTGCTGACTTATGTGGATCAACTTTTATTTCCGGAAATCTGTTTATAATAGGCTATTAGGTTTGAAATTATTGATCCTGCGCTGACTATTGATTCAGTTGATTTGAAAAAATATGTCTATAATGACTAACGTTGCTTAAGTGAATGCTTAAGTTTAATATACAATGATCATAATGTAAGGCAAGCACACCGCATGTATCTGACCTATTTTTAGCCGCATTCATTATGGGATTTGACTGTTCATAGATTAAGTAGTCTATTTCAAATGGATTGCATATACTGACTGTCTCCAGGGGGTCGGTTGCAAATTTTCCGTTTAAATGTTTACGAAATTAGTCATTGTGCACATACCTTGTCTTTTCAAACAGAGGAAAATTTAAAGCTACCTTTCTTCATACAAGATCTTTTCTGCTGTACAAGGACTAGACCATAGTGCAGAAGGATGAGGGGTGTAACTCCCACTGACATTTTCACTGACTGTGAATTTAAGAAATTCACCTGGCATAAAGTAGAGGATCTAGGAGTCAGGAGCCATTTACCTCCACTCACACACTCGTACTTTCACCTTCTCCTCTGTCCAATGTGTTGTTGAGCTTATTTGCTGGACTTTGGTAATTGAGGAGCGTTAGTAGATTGACAATCATGCAATTGCTGTGTACACAAGATGGTATGCTAAGCTGCAAATAAGTTCAAGACCCTCAAATAGTCTTAGCTTCAAGGGGAGGCCATAAAGCTTTTTTATGTACTGCTGATTAATGCTTTCCAGTTTAGGTTAATTACATACTACTGAGGCTGATCATGATTCTCATGATGCAGCATTTTGAATTTAGTTTGAATGTTTTTTTGTTGTTTTTTTGTAGTGTGCCTTTACTCGTACTTGAAAATGCTATGTGAGAATGTAATATAAATCATAACTAGGTGTTTCATCAACTTTCAGATTTTTCTCTGCAATGAAGAACTTTAAGTGCCATATTTAGGGTTGTGTGTTGCCAACTACCTCAGTTTATGATACAGGTGTGCATTTCTGTTCATTTGTTGAACAGACAAAGGCAACACCAAGATCCTAAAAAGTTTGTATTTTATAGTGTAGAGCAGGTAAAGCCCTAGGTAGGAGTAACATAATGGGCTTTTAAAGCTGTTGCCATCAACAATGCTATCTGGGATAGGCACAGATCTCTGCAGATAAAACAAATTGCTGCCCTGTTTAGAATCAAGATTTAAGGTTGTGAACTTTGTACATTGTGTCATGTCTTTGCTGAGTTGTTTTGCCACCTGTGTGAATAGGCCTACTTCAGGATACCTGGACACATACAGTTAAGCCCAAAATTATTCATACCCAGGACAAATTTTTAATTATGGTGAATTTTTATTTGACAAATAGGCATCTTCTGGCTGGAAATGACAGAAAAGATGACAAAAGAAAGTAAGACATTGTGTTAAAGATACTAACTAAGAATATTAGCTATATATATTTATTTTTTTATTATTATTATTATTTTACATTTTGACAAAACATTTTATTTCCACAATTATTCATACCCTTTCTCAATAATCAATGGCAAAGCCTTTAATTTATGTCCAAACAACTCAATTTTTGTCTCGTCAGACTACAGAACAGAGAAAAAGTCTTTTGGTAATCTATTCTGTGATCTAACGAGTTGTCCAATCAATAAGTCATTTCACTTGGATATATATCACAATATGAAAAAAAAAGGTTTGTCACTACTTCCTTTTCATGACAACTTCAAACTGTAGAAAAGAACATCAGTAATCAAACCTAAATACATTTTAAAAAATTGTTGAAGAGAAATATAGAAGCATGTTGCATACCTAATCACTAAGGGGCGGTTCATACAGAACACGTTTTTGCTTTGAAAAACGCAAGACGCTGCCAGTGGAATGGGGAAAAAGAGGCGTTTTTTAAAACTGATTTTTAGAAACCGTTTTTAGAAAGCCGTGTCATGCATGAGATGCTGCAAAAGATGGAAGACATGAGCAACTGTCAATAGTAAAATAATGGAAAAGTCGCGCAGTGCAATGGAAAAACGTTTTCTGTGTGAACGGCCCCTAAGGGGGCTTTCAAATCCAAGTGCATTTGTTCCAGGCACCCCCCGCAGCGTTGGTCTGGTTTCACACTCAATTGATTCTATCAAATCCTGAAAGACACTTGCATCTACTGTAAATGTGTTGTAAGAAGGCGGCTTTCTGAGACAGTGGATTGCGAGCCATTCATTTACAGGTAGTCACGGGTTCGGTACCCCACTGCGCTCCTGGGTCTGCATGAAAGCTTTCACATTACCAATTTTTCATGCAAACCGTGCCCCGTTTTGAACTAAACTGCCAGTGTGAAAGCACCCTAAGTACTGATAGAGTGGATTATTAAAATAATTTAAATAGGATGTCTGATTCATTTGGGATAGGAATCTCTGTAGTTACTACTATAAGGCTGGTTGGTCTATTGTTTGGATGTGGGCATTATATTTATTTATAACATCTGTATATAATTAAGAGAAGGAATCAATTTAGACAAGAATCGTGGCCTACTACTAAAGCGGCCCTTCTGAGCAGTTTCTGGGATCGGGCTTTCCTTATTGATTTAATTAACTTTTTATGTTGGATGGGATGCCAGCAGGCAGTTGAACGACCAACTGTTATTTCACTCAGAAACTTGGCAAAAGGTCTAAATCCATAATGAAAGTGCACCAGGCAGCACAATGAGAAAATTAGCTTACGGTATTCACCAAAGGTCAAAATAAATGAGGAGAGGTGTTATGACGAAAAAAACAGACATTCACAGACAATTCTATCTGGCTGGGATTAGATTACAGTGCTGTAGTCTGAGGAAGCAAATTATGTAATTAATAAAGGCTAATATTTAACTCAAACATTGACAATAATTCAGTTACTGTGAGAAACACATTATTTTTGTTATGTTTTGAAAATAGTTTTGAAAAAATCAATAAAATTGTTGATAAAATCTTAGTATGAATTGTACATGTGTAAATGTACGAACAGGAGATATTGCAATAGGAGTCAAGCAATATCTCTTTCTAGCTCTTGCTCTTCCACATCAAGCCCAATGCCTCTGGCAAATGTCAGGAATTGTGGTGGAATGTCAGGAGTCACGGTCTGGCTCAACCACATCCCCTCCACTGAACGGACAGGACGTGCTCTCAGGTCTGGCCCTGCACCAGGCTCCTAGCTTTAATTAAAGAGGGCTTTAGGATGTGTGCCAGAGACTTTGGAGAGTCGCCTTCATCGATCACCCTCACCGTCTCATCTAGCTTTCCACACCCCCACAGCTTTTGAATCATCTTTGTACTCTCTTTTTATTTTTTTCGTTTCACCACTCATCATCATTGGATGATGGAGTGATGTTTTTCCTGCTGAGTATGACTAACTAGGTAGGATGGGGGAAGCAGCAGTTGCCTGCAGGCTCTGCACTGACCTTTGCTTAGATGCACTTTGTCATGAGTGTGGATGAGCCACCCACAGGGATGGAGGCCCACGATTGCTCCCTCCCTCCACCTGCAGAATTTCCCGTTGTACAAGTAGAGCGGAGGCATTCCCTACCTGCTCTTGCGATCAAACCCAAGAGGTCTGTGGCTCGGGCGACAGAGGTATAGAGTGGGGGGCTCTAGGTCTGCAGAATGAAGGTCTTGGCATCTGAATATCTGCAAAATCAAAGCCAGTGACATCCACTTTTTGCTTGTGTAATATCTGATATCATTCAAGTACAAGGAAATCAGCAGATGGTACTGCAACCAAAGAGAGAGTGAGAAGAAAAAAACATGAGCCCGTACTCTAACTGAGCGGTAAGATTTAGTCTAGAGTTGAAAATTCTTGTAAATTACTTAAAAGTCCCTGACTTTGCTCCTTGTGTGGCAGTCTACCAAAAAATGTGCAGAGCTCAACTCAGATGGAGTTATTGTTTGTTTTTATATCTGGCAGCCTGTCAGTCCTCTTATTTTAAAATCAGTTTTGCCCAGGCAATCCAGAGCCATGTAACTCCATTAAACAAGAGAGCAGGTACAAAAATAGCCTAATCTAATAGGCCTGGTTTGCTCTGCCTTCATAAGACCGACCCTCTGATATGTCTGCTGCTCCTTTATCATTGACAGGAGATGATGTTATTCACATTGTACACAGTGCATCAAACTTTCACATCTGTGCTTTAACGTTGGATTACAATATTGTTTTCATTTGGTGGTTTTTCTTATAAGGCATTTAGTATAAGTTTTAGTGTAGCTGTTGAAACATGGATGGATCAAATAAATGAAGCCTAAGAGTTTACTTTAAAAACATTAAACTGACCATATTGACCGTACCGACCCCAAACTTTCGGATGGTAGTGTATGTTCACACATATTTGTAAAAGATTTTATTTTATGCAGTGTAGAATATAGAATACATAGAAACGGATGTCAATTGAACATTCATTCTAATTTTATAAACAAGATTCATTTGCAATGATCTTATCGAAGTTTAAAGGGATAGTTCAGCCAAAAATGAAAACTTATCCTCATCTTTATCCAAACCTGTATGGCTTAATGTAAAAAAGAAGATATTTTGAAGAGTGTTTCTCTTTTTGTCCATATAATGGACTGAATTGACTTTCATTGTATGAACAAACAACACAGAGACATTTGGATCTTTTTGATCGACATGAGGGTGAGTAAATGATAACAGAATTTTCATGTTTGGGTGAACTAAAGGGGGTGGGAATCTTTAGGCACCTCACGATCCGATCTGATTCCAATTCTGGGAGTCACGATCCGATTCCAAAACAATTCTTGATCTACTTTTTTTTTCTTATTTGTTTACCGACTTGAAAATCTAAAAAAAAAAAAATTATTTAATTTTATATGTAATTATAAATACTTTTTAAAACAATTACAAATTAAAAAAATAAATTAAAACAGTTGTTTTATGTTAAGTATTTCAATTATATAAACTAATATAGCTTCAAAACATAAAAGTAAGTAGTAATAAAAAAAACATTCTATTCAATTTTTTGTATTTCTATTCAAGAGCTATGAGTGACTTTTCTGTTTCTCAGCTTTACTGTTTGATTATTACTGATGACATTAGGGCTGGGTATCGATTCAGATGTCCCAATTCGATTCGATTTGATTTTCAAGGTCTCAATTCGATTTGATTTCGATTCCCGATTTGATTTTCGATTTCGATTCTCGATTCGATTTTCAGATTCGATTCTCGGTTTTTTTATTCATGTATAGCCTACCTATATTGTAATAAATAAGGTTTTGACACCCAATATTTTAGATACCAGTGAAATTTAACAATTCTTGATTCCATTTGAGACCACAGCTAAAACTACTAATATAAATTTCAAAGATTATTAAAGACAAGTAAATAGTCATTAATAAAAAAGAACAAATAATTAAACTACAACCAATAGCACAAATAAACACTGTATATAATCTTCGCTGTACAAAATAAATAAAGGCTAATCCTTATTAAAGTTACAAAAACATTATTCAGTGAAGATCGGAGGGATTTTCTCTTTAGTTTGATTAACATTAAAACACAGACAGCTTCTGGAATTTTAGGTGGCTGTCACTTTAAAACTAATGCACTGATACATACAATAATGACACGCATGCGTTCTTTCTCTACTGCTTACCATAACCGTAACCGACTATGTTTACCGAGATACTTGCAAAGGTGGAGATTTTGAGATAGATTTGTGTGACTTTGTCCAAGGAGAGGTGAAAGAGAATTTTCTTATTTGCACGCTGTCTGAGGCGCACAGCTCTGAGGTCTTCGGGTGTGTGTGACGCGCAAAACTTCTCACACAGCGCGCGCGAGTTCTCTTTCACTTGAATGCTAATATTGGCAAAGCTTGAAAACGCGTGCAAATGATAAACTTCATGCAGCGCTGGCCCGATCGGAAAACTGACAGTTCCTTCAACTGTCCGGAACGTCTTTCACGCTGAAAGGCATAGCTGCAACCGCCATGTTCAGCACTAAATGAATGACAGCCGGCCCCGCTGTAAATCACGCAAGGTTAATAAGAGGATGCCATCTAGTGGTGAAGACTAGTAATAAGATTAACGTCAATCAGTTATGTCCAATGTTTGCAGAAATAAATACGGAAAAAATCGATACGTTGCTTTTGAAAATCGATATCGTATCGACCACATTTTAAAAAACGATTCATCGAAAAATCTATTTTTTTGCCCAGCCCTAGATGACATCATAGACAGCGGGATATCTAATAAGCTGCATTCACACTAATGCACGGATCTCTTTTGAAATATAAGATGCGGTTTGTCCTGTCTGTTTAATCCCTTAAGAAATAACTGACAGTAGCCGCGTTTCAAATACAGATTTGCGCAAAACGTTTGCGATATTTTCTAAATGTTGAAAAAAAACTATTGAGACATGACTGCGTTTCCATTAACTGATGTTATGCTACTAAAACTCTCGCGATGAGTCATTTTCCTCTCGCGATAAGCAAGAAAAATAATTTAATTGTGCGTGCGTGCGATTTACTAATTTGTTCCTTCGATTTACTAAATTGTGCACGACTTACTAATTCGTTCCCTCGATTTACTAATTTTTTCCTGCATGTCATGTCCGGGCTCCGTATGAAATTCTCAGAATCATTCCAGAATCGTTGGAGATAGAATCATGATGCATTTGCATCGATTTTTTTTTTTTTTTTTTTTTTGGTGAACCATCCATGTAAGAGTCTAAAAGCCACCTATTGGACCATGGTGTCCCTTTTCCCATGCATGTCCCACATATTCCCTACAAATGCACAAGGGTCTAATTACTGAGTTCACTCAAGCTAGACACTCTTTGCCACTGGAGTTCATCTCTTTGGGGCAGTCATCTTTTCTCAGTAAGCACGTAGCGTGTGTTGGGCCATTTGAGACTAAAGAGTCTTCCGAGGACAGGCCTTGTCTTCCAGGCAGCCACTACACTCATTACTGAATATTAGTCATTTCACTCTTTGCTGTAAGTTATCAGACTGAGAGCACGTGCAGAAGACACTGAGGGCCCTATACAAGCAGACAGATTTTGAAATAAGGGGAAGTAAAGTCACAGCTGGGAAATGTTCTTGCTTTTTAAAGTCTTAATGTATTAACATTAAAGTTGTGTAATCAACCAGTATACATTTTCATGTAGATGTTTTAACAAATGAGCAAGTCCACTATGATATAATAATAATAATAATAATAATAATTTTTATTTATGTAGCGCCTTTCAACACCCAAGGTCGCTTTACAGAGATAGGTTAAGGAATAGGACAAGATAATCATCAACATAAAAGCACAACACACAGTCACTTACAAGGGTAGGGTAAAGATGAACAGAAAAAAAAAAATTATTTACAGACTGTGAGCAGAGGAATAATATTCAGAAAAATAATGTGTTTTTAAGAGATTTTTGAAGGAGAGAAGGGTGGATGCTTGACGGATGTCTTGAGGAAGGGAATTCCACAACCTCGGAGCCACAACACTAAAAGCCCAAGCTCCCATAGTCACCAGACTAAACTTGGGGGTGACTAACAGTCCTGCACTAGAGGAGTGTAAGGAACGAACAGGAGCATAAGGCTGAAGTAAGTCGGATAAGTATGTAGGGCTAAGGCTATGGAGAGCTTTGTAAGTAAGAATTAGTACCGTGAAGTTTATACGCAGGGAGACTGGAAGCCAATGAAGATGATATAGGATTGGAGTAATGTGTTCATTCTTTCTTGTATGCGTGATCAGGCGAGCAGCAGAGTTTTGAACGTATTGTAATCAAGATATAAGTTCACTGAGCTCATCTTCGCACTCATCTTGACCCGTTCACTTGCCCTGAATCTTTCTGCCTTCTCTGTAATGTATTTTGATTCGTAAATGCGTACAAATATTTCATCTGTAAAGAATCTGACTTGGTAATCAATATAAGAGTTACTTTATGCTCTGTTGAATTATTTCCGCAGTTATGCATTTGTGTTTTTCTGTCCGTTCGGGGTCATCAATCAGGATGATAAACAGCAAAAGAGAAGCCCATCTGAAGTTGCTGATGCATTGGTCTCGACCCAGGGGAGAATTATTCAGTGATTTATACTCCAAAGCTGCTGGCTAATACCTCACAGCCCTTTAATTAATGGGAGGTTTGAGAGAATAATGAGGAGTAACAAAGCGATGTTTGTAGTATTTCTCCTGTGTAACAGTGTCACAGTGTACCAGTGCTCTTTTACATTGAAATAATGCTGATTCTTGTGCTGAAGACTGTGCTCATCTGGTAAGAAATCTAAACTAGAGATGCACCAATACAAAATTTCTCAGCCGATACTGATAGCCGATATTCAGAATTAGGGATGGTAAGATTCACTGATTCGCATCGGTGCATTGGCATAAAAGTTAATGATGCAATGCATCGATTTAAAAAGTGTGCATTGGATACAGTTTGGCATTTGTATCGCGATGCATCGTTTCTAACATATCTGCATCGTAAAAAAACAATTTATTTATATATAATTATTAGTAGATGCGCTATACGTTTATTTTTTAGAAAGTGAAGAATAATTTGTGACCAGTATTTTATATGTAGATTGATTTCTCCTCTGTAAACTGTTTCTCAAGCATGTTCTCTCATCACCACTGCTGCTACCTGAATATGACGTATCACAACACTACGGAGACCGAGTCACATAGAATATAGATTAACATGGCACTACAATGTTTGTGAAAGGGCCATGCGTTAGAAGTCAGAAGGCACTTAAGTTAATTTATGATTTGCTATCTGTCTGAACCAAAGACTATCTATACCATATTTAGGGCCCTTCCGTGATGCAGAAAACATGGATGGAATCGCAGAATCTATTCATAAAAATGGAATTTATAATGTATAATGCGGAATATCACAGAATTTGTCAAATTTTGGATAAATCAAAAGTAAAAAAGACTCTTTCAATATGATTCTTGCATGTTCTGCTTGAATGCCGCAAACGCGTGAATATGTGTACTACACATACTGAAGCACACATGACGTTCGCAGTGTTTTTTTCCAGTGTATTCATCTGACGACATGAACACATAAACTCCAGAGCTGCTCTGAGAGTCACTTCATGAGCATTTCATTTTTAGAAAAAACTAATGTCATATCATAAACACACACAGAAACTTCAAGATCACGGCAACCCGTCAAAATAAAAGTTCAGTTTAACTTGTAACAGAAGTATAGCCCTATTACTATTGTAGTACTATGTACTACTATTGTATGGTATAATGTATGTCTTAATGCAATACTACTACTACTACTACTAATAATACAATATTAATTATTACAATACAAATACAATACAAATAATACAATAATAAATATTATTACGATTTTGGAAGGAATAATCACAATTTTTCATCCATGTTTTAATTTTGAAAAAAAATAAATAAAACAGAATTTGAGAAAAAATAAAAAGTTTGCAGCCTTACATATTGAATTGCATAGCATCATATTTCTTTCCATTGCATCGTATTGCATTGAATCGCATTGTGTTGAATCAAATCGAAATCGGGTGCATCGTAATAGGCAGGGCTTGACATTAACACCCGCCAACCCGCCAAATGCGGGTAGATTTCAGTTGTGGTGGGTAAGACAGCCACTCCCACTAGCCACTTTGGCGGGTTGAATATAATTTCAGCCTACAGCCTTTACAATCCAATTACAATTCAATCACAATTCTTTATCGATTAACTTGCTGTTAGTGAAGGCGGGATAGGCAGAATCACGCTGAATGACACACAACAGAAGCGGTCTCTCGTGTGCGCGCTCTCTCTCTGTCGCGCGCCCGATCAGTTCTCCTTGCGCCTGAATAGTCAAATACACGCACACGCAGATGTTAAAATGTCCATCGTGTGGAGTATCTTGCGTGAATACAGTCGGTTATGGCTTAAGTGGACGTAAACAGGTGGGTAATAACTGGATATGTGTCAGTATATTACGTCCATGCATTCAGCAGCTCAATTAAATACCTGTCTGTCATAAATGTTAATCAAACAACAAAAGATGTTAAATATGTTAAATAAACATACTGTATCTGAAAAAAAGAGTTTAGGCTATTTAATTTACTATTGTATTTGTAACTTGCTAATTTGCTTCTTTGTTCTTTTTATATAGCATAACAAAAATAACTTATAAAATTATAAAATTTCTCATATTATGGTCATACTACCCACCCCTTGCCCACCCATGCATACCAGCTGATATACAATGTAGTCATGATTTGGGTGGTCAATCTGCATTTGAAAGTTTGAAAGGGTTTTAAATCAAACTAAATCCCAAACACTGTCAAAAGCCTTAGTTTCAGAACAAATACACCTGAATCTGAGGCTCAATTCTCAAAAGTATTTAGACAGAAAGGCAAAAAGTGGCAGAAAGGGAGCTATAGAGTGGTGGAAAGTGAGAAGACTAATAGCTAGAGGAAGGGAGAGTGAGAGAGGAGAGGCATAAGCCCTGTGTGCTCATGAGGGCAATGAACTTGTTAATTAGCCTTCTCCTGTGCATTTTTATAAGTACCATTAAATCTGCTCAGTAAAGCAGGTTGCCACTATCAGTTCCCAACCAGAGAAAACTCATCTGAACTTTAAAGTGGAGGGGAAGGTAGAGCAGCCTGAAGCACTAATATGTTTCTGGATGAGACGGCTGTGTAATGGTCCAAATAAAGCGCCTCTCGGATATGGAATGATAAATGGAGTAGAGCAGAATGCTGCAGCCTTGTGATTGGGCCATCAAGCAGTATTGGTGTGAGAGGCCAGTTTGAGAGTGAGAATAGTAAAAGTACTGTTCTCTACATTAGGGATGGGTGGGATGGTAATAAATAGTTAAGATACACTCCTGATCCAAAGCCTGAAGTCTGGAACCCATGGACATGACCAAAGCCTGGGATTCCTCCTTTGTGATGCTTTGCCCGGCCTTTACTGCGGCTGTCTCCAGTTGTTGTTTGTTTATGGGTCTTTCTGCCTTTAGTTTTGTCTTTAGCAAGTGAAACACATACTCGATTGGGTTGAGGTCATGTGAGTAGGCCATTGCAGAATATTCCACTTATTTTCCTTCAGAAACTCCTGGGTTACTTTTGCAGTGTGTTTTGGGTCATTGTCCATCTGTGCCGTGAAGCACTGCTCAGTCAACTTTGCTGCATTTGGCAGAATCTGAGCAGACAGTATATCCCTATACTCTTTAAAATTCATCTGGCTGCTTCTTTCTTCATCATCAATAAACACCAGTGACCCAGTGCCACTGGAAGCCTTGCATGCCCATGCCATCACACTGCCTCCACACTGCCTGTGTTTTACGGATGATGTTGTATGCTTTGGATCACAAGCTGTTCCAAGCTTTCTCCATACATTTTTCTTCCTGTGATTCTGGTACAGGTTGATCTTTGTTTCATTAGTCCAAAGAGTGCATTTCCAGAACTGGGCTTTTTTATTTTTATTTTATTTTTTTATTCTTGAGGCTTATGAATGGTTTGCACCTTGTGGTGAAGCCTCTGTATTTGTTCTTGTAAAATCTTCTCTTGATTGTAGACTTTGACAGTGACACACCTACCTCCTGGAGAGTGTTCTATAATGGGGGTCCTGGGGTTTTTTCTTTACCATGGAGAGGATCCTGCGTTCATCTACCACAAACTGTTGATTTGGCCACTCCTAATGTTCCTGCTATCTCTCTGATTGATTTTAGTTTTTGAAGCTTAACGATGGCCTGTTTTACTTGCATGGAGAGCTCCTTTGACCTCATCATGTGGGTTGACAGCAACCAGATGCTTCCAAATGCAAATTTTAAATAGGGCTGGGCAGTGACACAAATTTCACGATTCAATTCACAAGATTGCAATTCGATACGATTCAATTAGATTTGTATCGAATACATTAATTGGGGCCTATCAGGTACAGTAGATGGCAAATTTCCCCAAGAAAAAAAATCTAACTATAGGGTAAACAGGGACCCCAGTTGGTACATCACTATAATATTAAAGGTTAAAATTAACTGATTTGTAGGCTAGTTACATTTAAATTGCACATAAGGAAGGTTTTATAATAATAACGTTATAAAAATACGTTTAATGACTTAATTATGTTTTTACTTGTTTTTTAATAGAAATATTTGAATGGTGGCTGTCATAAAACATAACAAATTTATTCAAAAATACAATAAATGTTGAAGCACAGGTTAAGTAAAAATACAATGAATATGCAGTGTAGTGCATATATTTAGCATAATGCTATAGTTCATTTTTCTAGCTGGCTAACAAGCTGGCTTTTCTGAGGTAAATGTAACATTACGTGAAATTTGTTTTCAAGCTGATTTATTGATGTCTTTCAACATACCTTCTGATTTTCATTCATGTTTATTTCATGCTGTAACTATTAGTAAAGCGGAAGAGATGATCTGTAAATGTGCGCTCTGCCCTGACACTCTGCTTAAACTGAGGCATGATCTGCCACGCCAAATTAAAGAGCGCCAAACTGTATTTGTTTGAATTTCATAATAAAATTGACAGAATTTGAATGCTGAGACTTTGTTTCATATCAGAAGTAACAAAGCACAAAGTTTATTGCAGTTTATTGGATGGGAGGTACGCTACAAATCTCAGTTCATCCATCAAATGAAAACACTTGAAAGATCTATTCTTGGGATTTAAGAATCGATATCGGTTCATCAAGCTGAGAATCGATTTTTAATCGAGAAATCAATTTTTAACCCAGTCCTATTTTTAACACTGTCTCTCTTCCAGTGGCTCCCTCCACTGTATCCCCCATAATACCCTGGAGGAGAGAGATGGAGATCTTAGTACTGGGGACAGTAAGCTGTGCATCTGTGGTCTTCCTCCTCCTGACTGTCATCATTTGCTACAAGGCCATCAAGAGGTAAGACTCAATAGTTTTAGATATTTTATGCCAACTGTGTTCATTTAGTTGATTCTACTTGTCATCATTTTCAGAAACGTGTCTAAAAAACAAAAACTGAAATTAGTAAAATGTGAGAATTGGGTAAATATAAATGTAATGAACTATCCCTTTAGGTCAGTGTTGACTTCCTTTTTTAAAGCACCAAACAAGCCTACAGGTAAACAAAGAAGATTCCATTAACATTTTATCTGTGTCAGCTTCACACTTGCTTAATGTAACAAGATAAGAGAGAAAAGATGATATCTTCTTATCTGAAACATGAATTGTGAATGTTGTTGTTTTAGTTGAACCGACATGAAGCTGTAGCCTTCCTACATTAGGAAAAACAATGACAATGATTTATTCACTGCTGTCACGGTAAAGGAATTTCCCTTGTGGTGATTTTGAGTGGCACAATATCGCAATATGCGATATTATAGCTTTTTTTTTTTTTTTTTTTTTTTAAATGTATTTGTTTATATATTTTTCTGGCTATATAAATAAGAATTACAGTGTAGTCAGCAGACACAAAGACGAAGGAGATTCAAAAACAAAACAGGCCTTTTTAATAATCCACATACTCTGAATGAACACACAGGAGAATAACGCAAACCACAAAATGCATAAACGAGAACTGACCAAGAACAACTGAAACACGGGGCTATATAAACAGGGGTAGAACATTTTTGAAAATGATTAAAAAGCATCTTAATACCAGGAGTAAATTGGGCCTGAGTCTTAATTAAAGGAGACCTATTATGCAAAATTCACTTTTATAAGGTGTTTGAACACAGATGTCTGTCCACAGTGTGTGTAAACAACAAGCCTATAATGGTAAAAATCCACCCACTCCTTTTTCATAATCCCCATAAATCATAAACAGTCTCTCCAAACGACTGGTTCCAGATTTCCCCCTCCTCTTACGTAAGGGAGTTACGTAAGCCCCGCCCATGACTGGTGATGGAATCTGCCCAATTAGCTTAGCTCCTCATCTGAGTGAGCTGTACACAGTCTGCAATGTTTAACTCCTCTCTAGAGCATTTAGCAGCAGCATTCAAGTAAGAAATGTATTCTTATTAAAGCTACTAAAGTTATTTAATCAAGAGCATTTACAGCATATACAGAAATAGGTACTGTATATTACGTTGCTGTCACTTTAATAGACCGATCTAATATACACATGCGATTTCTTTCCCTGTTGTTTACATTCACAGACATAACCGACTGTGTGAACTTTGTTTTTGACATAACCTTGTGTGTATTTGATAGTTTAAGAGCAATAAGACATGTAAAAGAAATCAGTTTAATACTCACAGGATGCGCCATCTGACAGCCAGCTTTCTGAACGCGTGCTTCGGATGTGTTATGGCTTCAAATAGAGATGATAATGGAAACCAAACAGATGTTTTGTTAGTTTTTGGCAGAGTATCAGAGGCACAAGTTGTACAGGCTTTGCCCTCTTCTGGAAACAGGGTGGGGAGCAGCTGCTCATTTGCATTTAAAGATACATGCATGAAAACAGCATGTTTTTCCTTCCACTCAAAAATGGGCATTTACAACATGGTATAATAAATGATCTTTAGGGTGTTTTGAGCTGAAACTTCACAGACACATTCTGGGGACACCTGAAACTTGTAAAAAATGATATAATAGGTCCCCTTTAAGTAAAAAAGAGCCAGTTGGCGAAAAAAGATGCATTCTTCACTATTGTTATCATTATTAGTTTATTTAACATTTAATACACATGCATGAAGTGTAAAACAAGAAGGCCATAGCCTTATGAAAAAGAGAAAACACGTGAACATCGCAGTTGCGGTGGTTGCTTGCATTCCTCTGTGGTTGGCTTGTCTGCAGGTATTACAATATTGTGGTTATCGCTGCAGCCCTAATGTGTTTTGCACTGATGGCGCAGTAGAAGGCATTGTGTGTCAGCCTTAAGCTGCTCTTTTGGTTTGGTACCATTGACATGCTGTCAAGGGAAAACTGAGAGGCCTTTCAAATCAGCAGCAGACAGGGAAGGGACCTCAGACAGCTCAAATCACTCACAAAGCAAAAAAGGATAGAGGCTTCCAAACTCTCTCACCCTGGGCTATACTATGATAACACGATAACTTATTTTGCATTGTGTTGTATCAAATTTCTTTTTCTTTTAGTTAATCATAAAATCTGTCAGGTTGATATCACAAAATTGACCTTTAATATATGCTATCACTTTCTGCAGTATCTTCAACACTTTTTTGTCTATTTTTATGAGCTGTAGTGTTAACTCAAACATTTTTGGCTACATCACATTTTGTGAAAACCTGACAATGAAATAAAATCCCATATGATGTCAAGACTGGCCATAATGAGAAGTTAGACACAAGAGCCACTGAGCTATCATGGAGTTTTATTTGCATTAGTACAGCATGCCACTGTACCTTTTGACCATTTATTATTAGGATTTATTGCTACAAGTGACACAGAAACAAAACATTTCTCCTCCTTATATTTGTTTAACTGTTAAAGTTTTTGGGTGCTCATTGTGAAATATACTAAATATTAACAACAATTTGCAAAAGTGAGTTGGCTCCGGTTAATAATAAATCGTTAGATGCTTCATCCTTGCTGATTGTTGGAGTTGATATCATCAGCATTGCTCAATGCTGCAAAAACAAGTTGTAAATAGAAACCTTTGATGCTCTCAGGAGCGCAAACGCCAAATCTCTTTCACAAATGTGCTATTATTACGGGGAAAACTGATCCTAGACTAGCAGTTATTGGCAGCTTTTCACTCTAAATACAATCAGAAGCAGCAGTAGTCCGTGGTCTGAGTGAGAAAATTCCATGCTAGTCTCAAGTCTGTGACCAGGGGAAGGCTAAACCTTGCCCAGCTCTACACATGCTCCACCTATGCCCACACTGCTGACACAGGTAACTGACCTAACACAAAATAGATTTCTTTATGTACATAATTTCTGTAAGCATGAACATATATATGGGATTATTAGCAGAAATTGATTTGAATATACAATAAATATTACAATACATTAGGGCTAGACGATTAATCGAAAAGTAATCGAAACCGAAATTCAGAACCTCTAACCGACGTAATTTTCCCATGTCAGTTATTTAGGTTTTTTAATCCTGTTAATACTTTCCCCTTAAAAACATACTACCGCGTGTGTAGTCATGTGACTCTGCCCCGCAGCATGGAAGCAACACGGAGGCGAACGCTGAGTCAACACAAACAGACAGCGCACGAGCGGCCCTAAAGTGAGATCACTTCACTAAACTTTGTCAATTGCATGTGTTTTAAGGCTTGCCAGTTTGGACATTCAAGCAATTTTACACGATCGGATGTGTATTATTATATTGAGCTACCGCACTCGCGCATCATGTGAAGATTGTGCGCACTGAGAGGAGCAGAAGCTTGTTATCAACACTGTCCTGTGATTTATCACTAAAGTAGCTTAGAAACTCAGAAGTTATAACATATATTTTTCTACTTTTGAAGTAACTACTTACAACCCACAGCTTCACAATTAATAGAGAGGTGGTATGACTAATTCACACAAGCAATCGCTCTCATTACGTACTGGTACTGTGCTAATTTATCTGTATCTGATTTACAACGAGCAGAAATCTTTAAGAAATGTTATGAACCATAGTTAAAATAACTGCTGAAAGTGAGCTGTTACGTCAGAGCATCTTTCATTAGGAAAAAATATCCAACCTTTAATAGTCAAGCGTATTTACAGTACAAACCTTGTAAGTGAATTATGAATAAAGTAAATAATCGCTCATTAATCGTAATCGAGGTAAATTGTTCAGTTAATTGAGATTTTGATTTTAGGTCATAATCGTCCAGCCCTAAAATACATATAAGCCCCTATTATTATACTGCACTATATTGTATTAAAAGGTTTACCATGCATCATCTTGCTCAGAGTGACAGTGTAAATGCTTGGAGATAAAGCTTCATGTCTTTAAATCCATATTTGAAGCATGTATATTGTTTCCTGGTATATTTTTGTTGACCAACATACACTTCAGACTTCTTCAGAATTCAGAGGAATTCTTAAAAACTTAAAAAGCTTCAGGTCAGCTCAAATTCTATGGCTCTTTACTAGCATGACAGTTTGTGTATGAATTAAGTGTTATTTGTATATATTGTTGAGCTAATTATAGTTTAACGTTTTAGTCGTTATTTTTACTGCTTTGAAATGCATGCTGTTAATGAAAACACTGTTGAATCTTTTACAGTTCCTGTACGAATAAAAACAGTATTATATAACACAACATAATTACGTAACCACAATGAATAAATGTACATGGCGAATTAAGTTGTATGCACATGCCTTACAAAGCATAAATCTGCATTCAGATTTCAGAATAATTATTTTGACATTTGTAATGCAAATGTTGAGGTGTCTCGTCCGTCAGCTGATCTGATATTCGCTACTGTAATGAAGATACAACTTTTAATAAAAAGTAGGGGAAATTCCCGTCTTAAACAAATAACCATTTAAATGTTTAGGATGTTTGTATTGTAAGAATATACAGGGAGACTTCAGATATAAAAACGCTGACTCATTAGGTAATGTTTTCATTAAAATCAAATGATTTCCTATTAATTCAATAGAATGTGAGGGAATACCAGAAAATACCAATAACCACACTAGAGAAAACCCTTAACCAGAACACTCTTAATGTGGTGGATCAACACAGAAGGCAACCAACAGATATCATCCATAAAACATAGAATGTTCATTTTTGACTGATGAGAGTCAAATTTCCCATGACCAAAAGGGAATTACTGCATTAATTATTGACCATTTGGCATCCAGGACCAGAACCGATTGCTTCACCCCCCAAAGAACAGAATCCATGTGGTAACCATCACTGGACTATATCTGGCCTGGTTCATGTCATCCTGAAGCAACTCTCATTAAATTGATACTATTCAGATTTTCCAGTGAAACTAAGTGGAGGTGGAATCCAAGCTGTTAATGTTAAAACATTCCAGTCTTCTGGAAATTAATCTTTTATTTATGAAAGCTGTGGAACATCCCCTCCTGGCTATTAAACGGGGACTTGTTATGAGCTCTCTGTTTTGGAATCATTTCACTTGGTGAATTCGTTTGTTATACATTGCCTCTTTTTTGCCTGAGAACTTGGTATAAGGAAGCCAGCTCCCAAAGGAAAACCCAGCTGGCAGCTATTTCTCCACTAATGAGCTTGCCCAGTCTGCCAAAATGAAGAGAGAGAGACATGTTTAATGCCTTTCTTTATATGCATGCGAACACATCATTTAGCTATGCCCAATGACCGATGCACCACAAATGGTGCTTCTTCAAACACTCGCTAAAATGTCCCAGTGAAGGCTTGGATTATTACCCCAATCATTGCTTTATGGCTTCTGCATGCTGAAGACCGGTGCGGCTTGCTTATTGTAATGAGTTTAATGGAATTAGAGGCACTGGAGGGGAAAGCTAAAGCAGTTTTGTTGAACAGTTGCTCAGTGCATTTACTGAAGAATAGATTTTAGAGGAGGGAAATGTGGTGCTTCGTGATTTTTGACCGCTGTAAACAAATGATAAAGCATCCCGGTCATTGAACAATAGTGCAATTATGATAACGAAGACTCTAAACAAATGGACGTTCAGAACCCTCAGTCTGGATAGGACGTGCAAACACAACTTCAGTCTGTCTTCTTTCTCCTCTTAGCTCTGCTGGGCATGCAGCACTGTTAAATGCTGTCATGCATAGTTACAGTCAACACATCTTAAAATAACTTTTTGGGTGAACTTAAGTCACATTTGAAATGCTGATTAGACTTAGGCTTGGATTTAAAGTGCTCTAAGAGACACTGGGGCTAAGAAGACTACGATTGTCTTTGAAATATTAACGCTCATAACAATAGTGCTGTGATCATGTGTAAAATGTATTTGCAAAAATCAGGCTTTGTTTTTTTATCCCCAGGGTAAAAATGTGCACATACACCATAGATGACTTTTCTTATTGATTAATATTTGAGTATATTAGTTGCACCTGTGTTTGAAAATGATAAATGTTTGTAGGGAGTTCTGTTATTGGGCAACTTCTGTTATGAGGTACCTTTTGAACTCTCTCTCTCTTTTTAATGCCTGTGTTGTAATTTCTATAAAAGAGTATACAAGACTTTCATAAATATGCTCTGGTTAAGCTCAGGCACTTAAATAAGAACCATGGTGATATTTTGTTTAATTCATTTGCCTACTTTACATGTTAAAAGAGAAAAATGGAAACATCAGTTTAATCCAAAGTATTGCTTTTTTTCCCCCTCAGTTCTACATTTTATTAACCTATTGGAGCTACAACCATGACAATGACAAACCTGATCTCGAACTCAAATCTTTTCTCAACCCTTTGGAGTATGTGCACAGTTGTGGTATGTTTTGATGGAATTACTGTATTACTGTTGCTTAAGTATGTCATATAACAGAGGCCGGATACTGATGCTAAACCCATAGATATTTCAAAAGATGTATAAATTGTCAACATTTGTAACATTTATCTCGAAAAAAAATTTCACACTTGTGTTGTTCGGAGTCAAAAATGATTGCCATAGGAAATGAATGGGAAATAGGTAAAAATACAGAGAATCTTTTTTGTTTGTACAATCTACAAATCATAAAAAGATGCAGAAGAAAAGTACACAGCAATGAAGGGGTGACACTCTAAAATATCAAGAGTGCAGAATGGACACATTTCACCCACCCCACAGACACATATATGAACTGTCGTGACTGTAACACAAAGCAAGTTTTTGCAAATGCGTGAAAAAAAATCAATAATTTAGCCACAATGCAGTAAAAAAATGAACAGCAAGGAAGAGGTTACACTCTAAAACATCGAGAATACAAAACAGATACACCCACTCAAACACACACTCACACACACAGACAACACACTATCATACACACACAAATGAACTGGTGTGGCTGTAGCAATATGGCAAAATTGAGCCAGAAGACTGAAATAAGAGTTGAAATCATGTTGATATAGCTATGATAAAGCATTCATGTTCATTTTTGTTACATTTTTGCTGAATTTTGATGTTATGTGTAACAAAATGTATTTCTCTGTGTTGAGGTTTGACTAGTAAAATTATGCAAAAACTGACACTTCAAATCAACATTTCAAACAAAAATTCTAAACCTTGACAAAAAGTCTTTGAGAATGGTTAAATATATATCCAAATTAGGGCTGTGACGGTCGGCATGACAACCGCGCCACCGAGTGTCACCGGTGGTAGTGTGACACATATATATATATATATATATATATCTCAGAGGTCGCGTTAACCGAATTTTTTTTTTTAGCTGTGACGGAAAAAATATGAAGCCCGTCTGTCATTTTGACAGATTACTGAGGCTGATGTAGCTTGTAAATGTAATTCCCACCCCTGTCCAATTGGTGGTGAGTGCGCTCCAGTGTGTCAGCAGAGCGCGAGTTCAGTCTTCAGAATAAAACGATGCGTTTGATTACACACAGGCAAGCACCCAGTTTAAGTCCATTTTATAATAATAAAGTTATAAAGTTCGTATTGTTTTAAATGGTTCGTTTTGTTATTTTTCTTGCTGACTATCAAGTTTATGGTCAATGAATGGCTTTTCTGAGGTATAATGTTAAGTGACATTGTTTGCAACACTGACTGAACTGACGATTTCGGTAAGCTACTGTGTCTTTCAACATATTTTCTATATTTTCATATTTCGTTCTGCAAAGAGGAAAGGATGATCGTGTTCACTCACGATCCATGACAACTGTTCAAGATGAAAACTGAAAAGTGACGCAGTCTATGTTCAACTTTCTTTTCATAATATAAATAAATGCATAGCCTAGGCCTATTTACTTATCCTGTAAGTTCGCAAAATCAGAAGCTATTAAATGTCTTATCATTAAAATATAAAAATTAAAATGACGGGTAATAATTGATTATGACAGATTTTTTACTGTCCGTAAAATGACGGAATAACGCAACCTCTGAGATATATATGTTTCTAATCTTTTATTATCTTCGCAGCGCGTCAGTTATGCAGTGATGTGCTATGATATCGCGGGGCAAATGAATTGCAATATTAACTTAATAATAAAAGTAGCATGATAATAAGAATAATTTAATAGCCCTGCGTGCCTGTCCGCTAATTCGCCACTGTGAAGGAATAAACGGCTTTCAGCCATGGCATCAAAGCGATTAACTATTTTATCCAAATTCTCATGCATGGACCGTTCAGTGTTCAGTACTGCAACGTCTGAGTCTCTCCTGTCTCATGGTGTTTCTTATGTGTTTTGCGCAAGCAAGAAACGTTTACTGGACTGTGGACTAGCTTTGACTCTGAACAGTGGCCGCGTGCAGCTGAATTTTTATGACCACGGACGGTGCACACGTGCACGCGCCAAACGCCTCTTTCCGCGCTCATGGGCAAAGGAGTATCTTTGAAAGGCTCGCGCGCTCAACTGTGCGCGAGATGGAGTGGAACGCGGTAAATAAAGTACCCGGGCCTTATAACGCTCCAAATTGTAGTGGACTGGAGCTGATGGCTCACATAGTAAAAAATATGTTGCCCATGCGCTCTACCCATAAATTATCCAATTAACAGTGACGTCACATTCGGATGTTATACTGCCACCACCAGGTGGAAAATACAGGGTTGTAACACATTACAGATGTTTTTTGTTGTTGTTGTTGTTGTTTTACTCTCACCAGATGGCACTAATCTGCCTTCAAAAAATCGGATTTCAAAGGCATTTTCTCTATTTTAACATGAAATTCAGCTTTAATTGAAAAGTAATAAAAAAAATAGAATTTTTTTTTGTTTTTGTTGATCATAATTATTGCATAAATAGTAATTAGTATCATGAAATTCTCTCAAAGTACAAAATAAAAATTATTATTGAACAAATATTACATTGATTTTACTGAAAATAAAATGTTACATTTCAGGCATTCAGTCACTTTTGACCGTGAACAACACAAGTGTGACCCCTAAATGAACAGTACCAGAGGGTTAAGATATGATGAGGACATATCCATTGAACCTACAGTCCTGTGGCAACAATCTCAGCCTGCTCTGTTTATTTTCAGAGGAAATTAATACATTCTGGTTCCTATTCCAAAGAGCCAGGTTATAAAATATTTACCTCTACCTGTAATGTTTTTTGTAGCTCCCTGCCATGTGTGTACTACACATCATGTATTATTGAGGGCCCACATTTTGAGGTGAGGATGTGGCTGTTTTAGGTGCTGCAGTGATATTCTGGGCTGCTTTTCAATGAGAAAGCAGAAATTTGCACCACTGAGCATCCAACCAGGAAGAAATGTTCTTTTTTTTTTGTTTTGTTTTTTTGGGTGGGTGTTGGTGGTGGGGGTGGGGGGTCTTGCGTGCATCCAGACCTTAAAAAAAAGGGGGGGGGGGATTTCTTGTCCTTTTATTTCACATTACAGAAATATTTACAACTTCATCATTTGTTAACACATTTTACATTTCATTTTCATCCCATTATAGCATGTCTCTAAAACCATTATATCATGTCTCTGAAACTTTAACTTCTTCGAAATCAGATAGGATAGGTTGAATCAATAATTGCTTAATCTCTGTCAGTGCAGTATAAAGTTTTTTTTTTTTTTTAGGCATCTTCTGTACACAGGAAGAGAATGGCTCTTCAAGATATTGCTTTTTTTCCCTAACTTGAGCTATGCTTTAGAACTTATCCTTCCAGATCAGCATTTATTTCAGTCTGAAAGACATTTTTGGCCCACATTTTCCCACAGGATTTATTTGTCGACCTCAGAGGAGAGGTCACGTAAGACCCAGGCAACCGAACAGTGTGCTGAAATGTCTGGGAACGGCCACGAGGACCTCTCAGGTACTGCTGTACATCAGTGAGAAAAGGTGGTAAAGAAAGCAGAAACAGAGCGAGAGAGGGTGTGCGAGTGAGCACGCTCAGTGCTGAATCAGGGGAAAGATAAAAGAGTTTTTAGCTTCCCGTCCTGGCATGTTACATAAGCCGAGTGGTCCACAGAGAAACTGGGCGACTGTCAGGGCATCTGCACATGGTGCAGTAGAGCAAAACAACTCGAGGGACATCCACACGACTGCTGGAGCAGGTTGGATGGGGAACAGAAACAAGTTTTCAGTGGAAAATTACTGTTTAGCTGAAAAAGCATAAACAGTAATTGTATGCAGTAGACTTCCAGACAGAGTGTTTGTGAATTAAAAAGACTAGCATGATGTGATCAGTCCAAAGAGCCTTTTTCAGCTGTCATATGCATTTCTGCCTGGACTATTCATTATTGAGTCTGCATTTTCCATTTGCATCAAATTGTTCTTAATTTGTCCAGCAGTTAAGCGTGTCAAATAGACGAAGACTCGTCCTTACGTGTTCTCGATGTATACCAAAGGATTATGTGACTTTTTTTTTCTTCCCCGAGCATTTATAAGAGGGAAGCAAGACCTTGTTTTCTTCACATTTTTTTCTTGCTATTTCCCTTTTCCCCACTCCACCCCTCAAAAATCAGATGAGGCAGAGTTTTTCCCATGTGTAAATCATGCAACGTGAGAGAATGTCTTTATAGGAAAGCCCTGCAGCCTGGGGCATCTTGTGACAGATGGCCCCTGCAGAGCTACGGGATTGTCTCATCAGTCCTGCCCAAGAGACAGAGACTGTGTTTATCACAACAGATGAGCGCAAGCTACCTCTAAACATTTAATCAATCTGGAAAAGGACTAGAAGTCGAATTCAGTTGAAGGTATAGCTGTATTTGATCCTCAAGGTTTTAGATCTTTTTTAGAAGCTGAAGAAGAGGAAACTATGTGTATGTCATATTAAACAACATAAATAATTATCATTTAAAGGGTTTGTGCACACAAAAATTAGTATTCTGTCATTTACTCACCCTCTTGTCGTTCCAGAGTGTATGGCTTTTTTTCTTCTGCCAAACACAAAAGAAGATATTTTGAAGAATGTTTAAAAAAAAATTCTAGACATAAATTTAAAATTTTGGGTTTTGAACTATCCCTTTAAAACCGTTATACATTGGCATTCAAAGTTTTTTTTTTTTTTTTTATGTTTTGGAAAGAAGTCTCTTATGCTTATTTGATCAAAAACACATTAATATCATGAAATATTATTAAAATTTAAAATAACTTTTTTTTTGGTATTTTAATACATTTTTAAATTTTAATTTATTCCTCTGAAGGCTGGAGCAAAGACTGCTGAAAATTCAGCTTTACTGTCAATGTCACATCATCCCTCAAATCATTCTAATGTGCTGATTTGGTGCTCAAAAAACAATTACTTCAAAATGTTGAAACCAGTTGTGCTGCTTAATATTTTTGTGGAAACCATTATGCATTGTTTTTTTTTTTCAGGATTATTTGATAAATTTTTTTTAAAAGAACAGCATTTATTTGAAAGAGTCTTTACGATCACTTTTGTTCCATGTAATGCACCCTTGCTGAATAAAATTTATTTCTGACCCCAAACTTTTGAATAGTTGTGCACATGCAAGGGCCCATTGGTGGTGGTTGTGTTGCATTATTGCTTGTTTGCATAAAGCAAGTTTTGCTAAAAATTGCCAACTCCTGATGAAAATGAACATCCTTAGATCATAATTAACAGGTTTACTATCATTCTGTCTCTGTGATTTAAATTTCACGGAGAAAGTTCACTCTGTGAAACAGTTCACTATGTATGCACGGTATGGCTCAAATATGGCCTTGTGTCATATCGATAGAACACAAACATTTTACGACATTCAAGGGATGGATGTTGAAGCTGTAGCTCAGCTCCACTCTCAAATGACATTTAAAATGGTTCAGCTGAAAAAAAAAGCTCTTTATCTTATTCTGTCTGCAAAAGCAGCCTTCATTCAACAAGTTATCTCATATGTTTATTTCTCTGGAAGAAACGAGTCAATTTTAATGAGCTCAAGCTCTGTTTATGAAATTAGACTTGTCCTCTAGACAGACCCCAGAGAGCTGCAGATAGTAGAGATGGGCTCTGTAAAGGTCAGGTTGTTTTCTTTTCCGTGATCATTTTCATTTTTCCTGACCTAATCATTGATGTGTTGTGGAATCTCTCATTTTGGTATTTTAGAATTATTGTTCATTATTGTTCAAGTTTTTGGTGTGTTTTTGTTGTAGAACTCGCTGGCCGTGCACTTTTTATGGGTTTTGGCAGTGTTGGGTGTAATGCATTACCAAGTAATTAATTACTGTCATTTAATTACTTTTCCTTTGAAAAAGTAAAGTAAGGAATTACTCTTAATTTTTCTATAATTTAATTACAGTATGCTTTTTGATGTAATTGTTAATACATTAGCTAATGTTTAACTAATGAACCTTATTGTAAAGTGTTACCACAATTCTGTATAAAACAATAGTGGATTTATAATCAAAATTTAATAAATACAAAGTTCTGTCATAGAACTCTAGATGGCGCAGGCTAATAGGTCCTTTAATTCAACCTGCCCGTAATCACATCAGTATCTACAGGGCACAGCTGATTTGAATTGAATTCAGTATTTGAATTCAAAATTTGCCATTGTCTATTTGCACATATAGCATGACAAATAATTAACTGCACTTGAAGCTTTCGTAAAATAAAAAATGAAACACCCAAAACTGTATAATGTACCATAACGAAGACCAACTGTTGTGCTGTGTAATTTCCTAGTTGGCAGTTTGATAGAAGCTTCACTAGTTTGTGAATTTGGTGAGATTCACGATGTCACTGCATTGTCAACTTTAGTGTTGTTTCCATGGTAACAGGCTTTTTAGTGTATTTCGCTTAAACTAATTCGGATTTTCTAAAAAAGGAAGCTGACTAATGGCTTCTACAAAGACATATGCTAGCACTTAAACTCTGAGTTATATTGGGGGTGTCTTGAAATATTTATTAGGTATTGTTGAAAATCAATTTCACTATGGAGAATCTGACTGGCATTTTTTACTTCCGGAAGCCAGCCGTTGAGCCCTATTGTACGGAAGTGTCTTTTTAGAGGTGACGTGGTTACTTGGCATCAGGGTGCTCCATTAGCTTATTGAACATTGTCGATTGCTGCATTCATGTGACCGCTTTTCGTACGTCTGTTCCATCAATGCATCCTTACTTTGTGAATGCTTAAGCATATGCCCCAACTATTTCAAACCTTTATTGATATTCATGTTGGCATCTTACAGAATGTGTATCCCCAGCATCCTTCTCTCTACATAACCAGCTTTTACCTCAGGCCCTCTATACCATTAAGTCAATATGTGACTGACATGATTTAACAAAATATCTACAGATTGGATCTGCATGCTCTGCTGTTTGGGCATCTCTGGGTTTTAATGCAGTTATGAAGGCAATTGGCTGCAGGCAGGTTGCATATTTCAAATTGTAATAAAGAACGGACAGGCGGGGCGCATACCACAGCTTTTTAAGTCTAGCAGCAATTACGGCTTGCGGGAAGTCATTTAAACTGCAGAATAACTCACTTTGATGACCTGTGCTGCTGTTTATCAGCCCAGACTTTGTTAGTGTCTCAAGGAGGGTCCAAAAGTGTGACATGCTGAAAAATAAAACAAATACGGTACACAGAAAACATTTTGATAAAAATTTAACCTGCTGTATAGGTCGACCAAGATGGGGCAAGATGAACCTTAATTTTTTTTCTTGATCATAGATGGCACAAAATCTCAGCATTTCTCGCTGCATTTTTGATGAATGGCTACGCTATTTTTAGTTTTGTCATTTCATCTGAATATCAACATTTGTGAGATTTAGTCGAAACAGATTTGAGGTTAATTGATCTAATGTTGTGCCTCTGGAAAATAGTGATCTGTGACATTGTATTATGTTGATTATCAAAGTTTTTTGTGTCTGTTTGTTAATGAGGGATTTGTAGACAAATTAATGTTATAGATTTGTGGAGTAAAAATTATTTTGATGTGAAAGATTGGTTAAGATGGTCCCCCCCCAGAATTGGCATAGAAGGCCCCAAGTGGCATGTTGTTACTAGTGTTATTTTTTTATTGTAATAGTTTTTGTAATTCATAGGGTTATTATTCAGTAATTCCATGAATCAGGTGTACATTTCAGACATATTTTCTTTAAAAGGCTAATTATCTCATTTGAATTGTTGCCATCATGACATATCTTCATGTAAAAGATGGGCAATTAAAAATGTAAATATTCACATGCCTGTATATAAGTTATAGAATAAATTTCCATTTCAGATGGACCTCTTTTATTGGGATTCTGTTTTGTCTGACATCGGTTATTCAGTTATTCTACTAAATTGTCAAAACAATTTAAAATGGAATAGTTGATTTAGTATATAACATTGGCACTTTAAAAATATATAAATATTAATAAGAATATCAAAAATCATTTATACATAACCCTACTATTTGTGTTTTTCTTTCCTAGTTTTCCTTTGAGCGTTGTATGTCATTTCACTTAGCCCAGGCCTCTACAACATAGCATCCTCACTCTAAGCAAAAATAGTTGTTTGAAGTGTAATCTTTTTGTTCTCTTTTCCAGGAAACCCCTTCGAAAAGAAGAAAACGGCACAAGCCGAGGGGAGTATGCCATGAGCTCACGCTGTAAACAGCAGGTAGTGGAAACCAATAACACTGGAGTATAGTCGCCATGCTACAGCAAGGCATGAACAGCTGAACATTCTGTACCCTACAGCACCACCATCTCTCTGATTGGGTTTATGAGATGGACGCAAGGTATATTATGAATTTAAGAACTGTAAACCGCATGACTGCCCTTCTTGGGACATAGAAAGATGTTTAAAGAAAAGACTAACGCGAACAGGAAATTACTGACGTGTACAGGCAAGTATAAGCAGGTTTTGAGGAGACTTGGAAACTCCTAGCAATGCTGGCAGCTGCACGAGAATCACGAGACTCAACCTGGTGGCCTCCTGGGGCCCCTTTGATGACAATATACAACACCAACAACAAAATAAACGCATGCACTTTCTGTTGAATGCAATGATGTTTTGAAATTCCTGTCTTCTCTTGTCTTTAACTGTCTCTGCAGTGTCCCTCATTGAACATTAAGGGTTCTTTCACCTCATGTAGGTTGTGTGAGTGTTAATTGGTTAAATGAACGCATTGTCCCCTTTGTTTTGCTACAGTCTGTTAGAGCATCCAAATGGGTTGGTTCATCCTGCACTTGTGTACCAAATATACCCAGACACCCAGAAATTGATTGTGGTTTGTGTTACTATGCAATTGGAAAGGATTGAGCTCTTGAGGTGCATGTTGATGATACAAAAATGCAATGCTAGCATTAGCATTGCCAATAGTTAGCTGATTAAAATTTGATCATTCTATAGATATGTATATGTTTTAAACAGGCTAAATATGGCTGATGTAGCCTACATGTGAAAAATATCAGTTTATAAATAAATGAAAAAGAACAAAAGGGATGATTGGTTAGTTTTAGGTGTGTGTCAATATTAAAGTGAGTTATTTCATGTTATGGCTGAAAAAAAGCTGATATTAAAATCTATACTTTTTTGTCTAAAACTAAAATTTATAGTTTTTGTGAAGGTCAAAGCAATGTTTGGATGCTTAGACAACATTATGTACAGTATGAAATATGGATAACTATTAATTTTGAGATGAATAATTGAATGGTTCAGATTTTAAGTCATAACATGTGAGACTTCTCTAACTATTTTAAGAATATAGAAGTTTGGCTTTCTGTGTTACATATTTATGTAATGCACACAATATGATGGATGTGAATTAGTTTACCTTTCAGTAGCCGCACATTCCCGTTCGGTTGCTAATTACAACTGAAGCAATTCTCAATTTTTTAGGACTTTTAAATGAAAGTGGTCCATAATTTTGTACCAATTAGATATATTGCAAGAAATAAAATGGTAAAATGAAATTAAATTTTAAAGTTGAAATGATTGAACATTTATTAAAAAGTTAAATAACTTAAAGCAATGAGAAATAAATTTTTACATTAGTCATTTCCTCTAACAGAAATCAGTAAGGTTAATGTAACAGAAAACAGTGCACTAGTGCAACTGGATTTGATAATCATGTCATCATTTGTGGTCTGTTGTCCATCTCGAGTCTTGGGAATGCTTGCAAATGATTCTAGATTCACATCAAGTCTCTTCTTGACCTTTTTTTGGCAAGTCTTAAAAACTAGGATGCTACTTATCATGCTTTTACTAAGATGGTTTATAGCTATTTTTTAAAGTGGTTATACTGTGATTTTATGTGGGTTAGTGGATGCTTCAAAGATGTATCAAGGTGATTCATCAAACAAGCTTAACTCTAAATTTAGCTTGTAATGTCACTCACAATCAGACCCTCTCTAATGTTTAGTTTACTTTTGATTAGAACTGTATATCTAACATGTATAAATATCTTTTTTATAGACAGAAGCTTGGTGTATTTAGAAAACAGTGATGCAGTGTTCATGCATACAGTAACACTGAACTATTAATCATTATATAAAACCATATACAACTGAGCAATGATGTTTACATAAAATACAAGCTTGTGTAAACAAACATCCCTCTTCATATCCTGTAAAACATTCTCACACTCTACTGTACAGTCATTCACCCTTCAACCAGATATATGTACTGAAGATATATGTGTATTATACTGTACAAAGGTACTCAGAATTGTATTGCATGAATGTACATATCAATATTTGCCTTCTTGACAGTCTATCGTGTGTACAGAGTAAGAGAAACTGTTTATAGGGATAAGTATAAATCGATGTGTCGTCAGAACAGAATAAGTGTTATTGTTTGTCTGGAACAAGCCATTAATGTATATTTGAGTAATCAGAGGTTGTTGCACAATGTATGCATCACATACCAAATGTAAAACTATTATATATTGTGCATTGAACTAATTTAATTGCAACTTGCTGACTTTTTTTAGTTTTAAATAAAATTGTACTACTGAATCGTATCTGGTGCTTATTCGTTCTGCAAAAATAATTGGTCTGTCATAATTTAAATTGCAAGAATAATTCCATAATTCTGTATGCGTATCTTTCCACTCTGAAAATAGCATCTATGATAGGCTATAATGAGTATATGTTTATAAATCTGTTTTAATCTGATTTCATTACACTGTTGACACCTGATATCTGTAAGCCTTGGAACGTTTTGTGGCTTTAATTATATTCCATTAATTGCTATCTGAGATATAATTATCTCTATATAATTATTGTACTAAAAATATCCTAGACCTAGCAACAACAACAACAACAACAAGGCCTTGTAGAACTAGTATTCACTTTATAAAAGGAAGAGATTTCACTCACACTGTTGCATATAAAATGTGTGATTTTCTTTTAATGTAATATTTAGGTGTATAATAGGTTAATAATAAAAAGGTTAGCAAAGACAGTTAAAACCTCCATGTCAGACAAGGGGGAATCCGTTTATGAAGGAGTTAAATTGGGAGAAATTGCGGGGAGAAAATGTTGTCTGCTCACCTCTGTCTGCCGACACACCTTGCTTGACAAGTAATTTAGAAAAGTGGAATATCAAGATGTCTTTCCAATAAGATATTTTCTCTGTGCTGCCAGATAAATTACCCCAGTGTGGATAAGGATGATAAATTGCTTGGAGAAACTGAAGGCCGAGTCTGCTGTCAGTCAGTCAGTCAGTCAGTCAGTCACTTTCACCTGAAAAAATGTGATGCTTTACAATGTTTACACTGTCAATTAGTCAGGCACCAGTACGGCTTCACGTCAGTCAAAATAATTTGTCCGTGGCTTCATATTATTCAGACCCAATGCTCTCATTGTACATTACAGGTCTCTGAAATGTATGTAAAACACTGAAGCTCAGAAATAAATAGTTGTTAAGATATTGTTTAGGTTAAATTCATTTGCTATTTATTTTTAGATATAATAATGAACATGTAGATATAAAAAAAAACATGTAAATTGCACTAACATTTGCATTAACTTCTAAATATAATTATAAAGTTAATTTCTCCAATTCATTTTTGAAATATAATCATTTACACGGTGGCTGTCATAACTTTTTGACAAATTTATTTAAACATACATTAAATAATAAGACATTACTAACAGGTTAAGTAAATATAGACTAATGAATAGGCTAATATAGTGCATATATTTAGTGAAATGCTCCCTTCTAGAGTTGATTTCTCAAATAAATCTGAAAAATGACTTGCCTGTGGTAAATGTAATGCTATGTGTGATTTTATTCTCAAGCTGTTTTATTGATGTCTTTCTGCAGTTGAAACACTGGTTAAAGGGTTAGTTCACCCAAAAATGAAAATTCTGTCATTAATTACTCCCTCATGTCGTTCCACACCTCCACAAGACCTTCATTCATCTTCAGAACACAAATTAAGATATTTTTGATAAAATCTGATGGCTCAGTGAGGCCTGCATTGACCGCAAGTTAATTTATACTTTCAATGCCCAGAAAGTTACTAAAGACATATTTAAAACACTTCATGTGACTACAGTGGTTCAACCTTAATGTTATGAAGCGACAAGAATAATCAATGGTTCACCACTGGGGGGCGATGATCTCTGTGAACACATCAATCAATTCTATAGGTTTTACCTGATCTCTGATCAGTTTTATACATTTGTAGACATTTTAATTAGACATTAGTAGGCCTATAATAGTAGTGAATAGTCTCTTATTGGCCTGTTTAGCTTAGACATCCATGGAACAAACAAAGCAAGCCCTGGAAATTTATAAAACAAGGCATTTTATACATACACTTGATATTCAGTTTTATTATATATTTTACTTTCGATAAAACATTTGCAATGGGTTTTTATTTGCATGAGTTTTAATAACAAAACACTGTTCTGACCAGGATTTGAACCCAGTCGAGAACACTATCCACTTCCTTGTTTGGCACAAACAACATGTAACATGTAGATCAACAAGTGCAAGTGACCAATAAGTTACCATGGTGACGGATTGTTTCGAAGCCTTGACACAATTCGGCTTCAACTTAATTGCTTCAACTGTTTCAGTGTTTCACTAAGCCTCGCTCTGCCCATCACTAGTTCACAGAGATGAAATTTCGAAACGTTTTAAAACACTTATGACGTAACGAAGCCTTGTTTACTGATATCACGTGACTTTGGCAGTTTGATACACACTCTGAACCAGTGATTCGAAATAAAAGATTTGTAAAGCTTCGAAGCTTCATGAAGCAGTGTTTCGAAATCGCCCATTACTAGATATTGTTGAATAAAGTCGTTATTTATGTTTTTTGGTGCAAAAAAATATTCTCGTAGCTTCATAACATTAAGGTTGAACCACTGTAATCACATGAACTGTTTTTCATGTGACTATTAATCCGGGCATTGAAAGTGTAAATTAACTTGCTGCCAATGGAGGCCTCACTGAACCATCAGATTTTATCAAAAATATCTTAATTTGTGTTCCGAAGATGAACGAAGGTCTTACGGGTGTGGAACGACATGAGGGTAATTAATGACAGAATTTTCATTTTTGGGTGAACTAACCCTTTATTACATAAACATATTGATCATCGTCTCTTCTTCTTCTGCACATTTTACTGGTATCAAACAGTGTTGCATTACCGTGCACGCCCCCTTCTGGATTGGAGTGTGGATTGCCTGTGACCAACTGTATTCATTGTGTGACTGCATGCACCGAACCGTGACGGTTCAGGACGAATACATGTACCATTACACCCCTAATATATATATATATATATATATATATATTTATATATATATATTTAAGACTAGTCATCTATATAAATATAAATATTTAAAACTCACAGTTTTTATTTAACTATTTAACTTTTTTTTTTTTACAGGCATTATTTAAATATTTATCTATTTACAGTCATTCATGAATTCATCAAGTTTTCATGTGCATAGTTCCTTTCCCTCCAGGCAGACACGCATTGGCCGCTGGCAGAATAAGGATTTGGTTTCTCACCTTTCAAAGCTTCCTCACAATCACCATCTATAATAGGTGACCCAGTATTAATGCACTGTTGATGTTGTTTTTTGACTCTTATGAAGCCATTCCTTGAGAGGACATATAACAGCACAAACCCATGTACATGTTAATAAGGGAGGCATCTCTAAATGAGAGAAGCTAGGAGAGCTGTTCTCTAACTTCTCCATCAGACGTGCCATTTGAAGATAATGCAATGAGACGGCTGGGGCCATTTGGAGCACTGATGCGTCTCTTCTCCACCGAGACTTGACTTACACGGGAACAAAGCCAACCCGACAGCCTGTAAATCGCTCTGCTCAGCTCCTGCTCATGGGAAGAGAGAGAGAGAGAGAAAGGGGTCCACTTTTAGATGATGACACAAATCTATAGATATATGACTTCATCATGACAGCCCTGTAATCGATGATTCCACCGAGACATCATATGGAAATGATAGATCAAATTAAACTTTGCTCAGTGTGCATGCACAATATTTGTAATAAGTAAAGAAAACACTAAAGAAGCTTTCTTTTGTGTCTGTGTCATTGTAGAGAGGGCTCTGACTGTGCATATTATATTGTCAGGATTTGTAGCACTGCATTCAGCCTGAGTTGGGACAATAACAAACTCAACCGTGGATCCCAAGCTGTGGCACAGCTGAAGCTAAGGCCTTTTGGGCCATATGGATCAAATGAAATGGACTGAGGGGGATAATCCTTCTGCTGTCCCCATAAACAAAACCAATGCACCACCGCTAATGTGGCTGCACCCATTTGCATCTCATTGGTCCAAGCCTCAGAATCAACAGCAACAACAACATCTGTCAAAAATTCACCTCTCTGTTGTACAGGCTGTTTTTGAAGAGATGTTTTCAGACTTGGTTTAATGGTGAGAAACCCCAACAGTTATTGATTTCAGATCAGTCTTAATCCACCCAGATTTGTGATGTAACTATATTATGCATTACAGTATACATTACAGTTCTATTCCACAAAATTGATTGGATGAGCAGCGTTCCAAGAGCGCTCATTTAACAAGGGGCTATTTACACAGAATGATGCACTATATACTATGCACTTAGACATTACTCATGCACTATGTACTCATCTATGCAGTGTATGACTTTTATAAGGGTTTTTTGTCATTCAACATCAGAGTCTTGACAGCCCCTCCTCTCTGCTTACGTAATTAAAGCTGCAGTTTTTGCCTCTTTGTCGCCATCTCTGTTTGAAACCTGCAATTGCAGTTATTTGCGGAATTATCATCTTTATGTGGGTTGCATATCGGCACGGCTTCTCAGCGCAGATGAATCTGTTTCTTTGCTGTCAGTCACTGCACCATTGTGGATACTGTTCTTCGGAATCACAGATTGTAGTCTTGGAAGTATGATCAAAATAATAATTTCCACCAGAAATTGTCATCTGAACAAGTAAGTAACACGTCTGCCACTTTTTTTTCTGACCAACTGAGGAAAAAAAGCATTACAATAAATCACGCTGCCAATGGTGATTAAATCTAATGATCGCTTAACTCAGATCACGTCAAACTGTGCAAATTATTATTATTGTTATACTTTGTTCTCAAATTGTTAATGTCAACAACATCAGCATTACGTGACTATGTGTATTTAGTGTGTATTAGCGTTACCTGTAGATTTAAATTTCTGTAGCAAACTCCACAGTCCGAAGTCTTTTGCTTTTGACTACCGGTGAATCTCCAGTTATCTCTGATGATTGTCATTTGGACCTTTCTGGATTACAATCCGCCATCAAAATGATAAGTTTAATTATTGCAGCTGCTGAAAGAAAAGGCTATAAATGATCAGCATCCTCACATGTCATATAGCCTACTAGCTGGGCCTCATTCTTTATGTAAACAGACGTGACGTAATGACAAAAAAGACTAACGGCTGCATGCTCGAATTTCCCGCGGAATCCCACCAGTACCGATCTTATTAGAAAACATTATTACAAGCTTACCGTTGTGAATCGGGCTAAGGTAAGGAGATTGTGCCACTGTATAAGTTTTGAACTCTGGCTGGTTATGTACTTGCTCAAAAATTGATTTTGGATCATTTTTAACCAAAAAAAGTTACGGGTTGCACTTTTAAAAAACGAGTATCTAGACTAGCTTTTTTCATTCCACTAACTTGTATTTCAGTTAAGTTGATGAATCAAGGAATCATCCACTTAACTGATTTGTTCAATAACACAGATAGAACGAAATAAGCAAGTCTTTATAAGCAAGTCTTTGAATCATGCACTTAAACGATTTGTTCAGGAATGAAAAACACCACGTGTTGCTCAGGAACGCATTGGCTTTGGCTTAGTTTGGAGCTATTTTCATTAGTGGAGCAAAAATACAGCAGCGAAAATTTGCTACAATTTGAAATACTAAATATCTTGTTTATTGAACTGTTGTATAAAAGCAATATCCTATCAGTCTCAATTGTGGGTACACAGCTGAAATGTTCTGTGAGACACTGAAACAAAGGTACACTGTAAAAAATGATTGTAATTTTAACTTTAAAAAAAAAATGCTACAGTAAATACATGTTAATTGGTTAACAGTAAGTTCCCTTATTAAATAGATCTAACTTTAGTAAAACACTGTTAAATGTGACATTTTTTTTAAATAAAAAAGAACAAATAATCAAATAATTTACAGTGAAAAGCCATAACTTTTATTCCCAGAATTCCCTGTAAGACAGCTCGAATGTGATGCTATTTAATTATAATTACGTTTTCTTCAGATTTTTTTTATTCGTTATGTACATCAGGGTTTTATGTTTTCTCAAAATAGCTAACTTTGATTCATTATGTGCCATTTTTTTTAACCTCCTGTGTTGTGGTGGTCGTCAGTATATGTTAAAAGTACAAATCAAATTTTAGTAGCAGCACAGCCTTGATAATTCAGCAGAAAAGGGTTTTTGGATTTACCAGGCTAAAATTTTATATATATTTCTTAGTAAATTTTAAAGTTTTACATTGTAAAATGTACAGGTTGTTCTGTGCACAGTGTTTACAGTATATATTTTAAGATGGGTTTAGCTTTCATTTTATTACCTTAGGACTGAGTCACACTCTGCAGTTTTGGAAGTCTGGGAGAAGTCAGCCCTTAAATGGCTCTGTAGTGTCAACCGGCGCTGGAGTGTGATGGAGAGCCCCACAATACTCTTTTGCCAGCACTTTTTGAAGATTTCTGGCCACTCATAAGTTTGCACAAAACGAATGGCCACTTACCCCTCTCCCCCAGGCCCCTCTGACAGCGAGGTGTGTAATCAATGTTCAGTGTTGACCTTTCTAAGGCCATTCATCCACATAAATGCCGTAAAGGAAAAGTGATGAACAAAAACAAAGCGCAAGACAGAGTGTTGTGGTTTGGCCCATCTCACAAATTTTAATGATAGTGGACAGTTGTGGGATAGAGTGATGGAAGGTTCCTGGGCTCTGAGAGGGAGAGAAAAGGAGAGGAAAAAGAGAGAAAATGCTTCCAAATCAGTGATGAAATCATATGTGCTTTCTTTGTGTTAGTGTCAAATTTTCCTCTAGGTTAAACTGACATATGCATTCCTATTAATATGCAAACAAATATTACACTATATAAAATATTCAACATGTAATATATTCAAATACTAAATTATAAGCACATAATACTAAAATGTTTTTTTTCATGAATCAGTGTCAGCAACAACCAATTGTCTTATCTGGGCCCTCTAGTTTTCTCAATTTATTTGCTATGGAGTTGCATTGCCACCCTGTGGTTATTTTATAAAGACATCAAATAATCACCTGAGCAAAACAAGTGGGCCCGGTAGGACGAACACTTGTTAAAACAGATGAAATTGCGCTCTGTAATTTTGATGACTCTGAAACCTGTGAATATTGTTCACTTTGGCTTGAGTATATATTACTAAAATACACATATTTGAATAGTTATTGAGCCTGCTCTAACATATGTGATTTGAACTAAACTATTAAGGCATGATATCTGTCATACATATCTGCAATCAAATACAACAGAACCAGTTTGTTAACAGCTCAAAACTATTCTTTATAATTTTATCTAGGAATGTATTTACTATGGTGAGTGTGACTTACGTCACGTTGTACTAGATTGGATTCAAAGGAAGCAGCAAAAAGATATGGAGATAAAAAAATAAATCATACATTAAAAACCGCCATTTTAAGCATTTGCCTGATGAAGAGGAAGAAAACATGAGCCAAAGCAACAAACACAGGAAAAAGTCCCACACAGTTTGTTTTTCCATTCTGCCCCCTGCTGGTGAGAACTCAGGCACACTTAGAGGTCATTCCCTCCTCAGTGATGTGTATTTATTGCTAACCCCAAGGAATTCCATAACCTGCAATGCCACCACATCCGCCAGAATTAAGTTCAATGAGCACATGAGCTAAATATTTAATTTATATTAAAATAAATATGATGCATTTGAACTATTTAAACATTAAAGCCAGTTCTTTATGAAAGGAAAGATTGTTAATTTATGTAAGTTACTTCAAAGATCATTTCACTTTCAAATGAAAATTACCCCAAGCTCTACTCACCCTCAAGCCATCCTAGGTGTAAATGACTTTCTTCTTTCTGATGAACATAATCTGAGAAAATATCCTGACGCATCCAAGCTTTATAATGGCAGTGAACAGGGGTCACGAGTATGAGCTGAATAAAGTGCTTCCATCCACATCCATCCATCATAAACGTGTTTATGCTCCGGGGGGTTAATAAAGTCCTTCTGAAGCGAAGCGATGCGTTTGTGTAAAAAAAAAAAAAAATCCATATTTAACAAGTTATGAAGTAAAATATCTAGCTTCCGCCAGACCGCCTTCCGTATTCAAGTTACGAAGAAAGTGTAAACTGGCGTTGCATCAGTTACACTTTTTCCGTAAGTTGAATAGGGAAGGCATAGGACGTAGCGTAAGCTTTTTGAAATGCGAGAGTTTTATACTTTCTTCGTAACTTGAATATAGAAGGCATTCTGGCAGAAGCTAGATATTTTACTTCATAACTTGTTAAATATGGATATATATTTTTTTACACAAATGCATCACTTCGCTTCAGAAGGACTTTATTAACACCCCGGAGCCATGTGGAGTACGTTTATGATGGATGGATGTGGATGGAGACACTTTCTTCAGCTCATACTTATAACCCCAGTTCACTGCCATTATAAAGCTCGGATGCGTCAGGATGTTTATTAAAATATCTCAGATTGTGTTAATCAGAAAGAAGAAAGTCATATACACCTAGGATGGCTTGAGGGTGAGTAAAGCTTGGGCTAATTTTTATTTGAAAGTGAACTAATCCTTTCAGGAGGCACTTCGAGCTGAGCATATAGCATTGGCTGGGAAAGGAGTACACATACTGGGAATCTGCTCTCAACAAGCAGTCTGGCCATCTGGAAAGAGCCTTTTTTTGGCTGACAGCAGAACTGACCTGAAATAGTTCAGGTCGGGGTAACACCCACCTTCAAGGGCTTAGAAACAGCTCCTGTGTTACTATATTACTGACAGCATTGTCGCTGACAACATTATGTAAATGTACTTACTGGTAAAAAACAACAACAAAAAAAACAAAAAAACATGTACTGTATATTTCTCCATTTTCAGACACTAGGGGGCATAGCACCCACGGAAAAAACACGAGAACCCATCAGGCAGCGTTATTGTGTTTTTAACACATAGTCTGACAAGCATAAATGACACAATATCTTACATGACTTTGTGGACTTTATGGACCTTTTTTTAGTTAAAGTGAGTTTGAACTGGATCTTTTTATTTGCTTTCATAATCATTATTCATTATTCATTTACATGAGAACCTGTGAAGTTTTGTGTCATTGATGTGAAATCAGTTATACAAGCAGTATGCTTTAACATGTAGTTTAAAGGTACACTATGTAACTTTTTTGTCTTACCCTGCATCACTATTGTAAGCCTATTATAAGTGTTTATATTTTAGACCTAGCGGGATGAAGTTGCTCCGGCCACTTGGACGCGTATGGTGTGGGAGTGGCATTTGCAGTAGCAGTAACATTAAGTGGCATGGCATCTTACACACAGAATCCATTGGCACCTGCTGCTGTGCTTAGTGGCACGCCAGGTTTTCATTGGCATGTGCCAGCGGAATGTCAAGAGATACGCTTGTGCCACTAAAACTTGTGATGTGCCAGTGGATAGTGGCATGTGCCACTAAAACTTATGACGTGCCGATGGATTGCGTCATGTGCCACTGAGTGACAATGTTGCGGAATGAGGATCATGTCGCCGTATGTTGCTGCACCTCCAGTAGTGACTGACAGATGAGCTGAGCAGCTATACTGACGTAATTGTGACACAAAATCCTAAATAAATAGCCTAATTTAGTGATTCATTTTAATAATTATCAATTAAATGTATTAACAAATCAGTGATATTTTTTAAACATGTAGTCAGTTTGTGGGACATAGTTATCAAAACAACGGTGTATTTACAGACATTGTACACGATAAAAAAGAATCTTATAATAATAAATATAGGCCTACATACACAACGGGCAATGAGGCTGATATTAAACATATGGAGAAGCCTAATGGTTGTTGTAAAAATGACTCCGTAATGTAAGGAACCCTATGTATGACGTCAAAGTACCGCGAGAGCGTTGGAGAGCATACGACTCCTTATGCTTTTGAATCGCTCTCGCGGTACTTTGATGTCATACGCCGATCGGTCTGCGCAGCGCCGATGCATCTCGAATAAGCCTGTTTTTTTTTTTTTAATTGTATAAATTTCACATATATTCAACAGATATAAATGTTTCACAAATAATGCTTTGATAAGTTACATATCACCATGAATCAAAAACACTTTTAACCTTAGTTATTATATATTACGAACAATAACATTCATATAAAAAATATTAGAAAGGAAAAAAAAAACGAACAAGCCTAAGTTTTATCCACTAGCACATGCCAATGACAACCGGATGTGCCACTGGATGTGTTACAAGTAGAGCAGCATGTGCCAGTGGCTTCTGTGCGCAAGATGCCATGCCACTTAATGTTAATACTGCCTCTCTGTCACATTCTCAATGAGAGAAAAGCACGCTAAATCTCGAACCTGGGGGAATTACCCGTTGTTGTTGTTTTAAACGCCCTATAGAGGAAGGCAAAAAGAGAACACGACAGTGTCCAGAGCTTGTAATAAAATGAGAAAAAAATATGGCGGAGATAACCAGAACCGAGGGATTTGAAATGTTGCAAAGGTGATGCGAAGACGGTGTTTGTATTACTCAACTGGTAAGTAAGGTATTTTAGGCCACGTTCACACTGTCAGTTTTTGGGATTGACAACCGCATTTATTTACAGGTTTGAGTCTTGAAATGTCTCTTTCTCACAACCAACTTACAGTAGCGTCTGGAACACTGTCTGTATGAACGTGCAGCGAGAGTCAAGCCCTCTTACTAGTAACCATAACGATAGTGACCAACGTAATTTTAAAGATGGCGACGTCCATAAAACTGAAAAGTCTTATCACAGAAACACGCAATCTCCAAACCATCGATCAAAACGTGCTAACGTTTTCTGAGGACATGTCGATGGTATATAAATCATGCCCGAAAGTTAGCGTTCGTGGGGTCATGTCAATCAAGCCATTCAGAAACCTAGAAATTTGACACAGGCTGATCTCTCACATTCAGTTCTGGTTGACGCGCGAGTTGGCTTGACTGAAGTATTTGTGAGTTTTCATGAGGATTTATAGTTTATGGACTGTTTTGATTTCGATAATCACATCTAGCAACGGAAAAGCATCGATGGCATCGATAAAAGAGATCTTTGAAAGCGAAACTGAAGTCATTATTGCCTCGGCCAGCGACGCAATAGGGAGGACGCACGAGAGGAGAGGACTCTGCGTTTGGTATGTATAAACTGTATTACTGCATTTACAATGCTTATACTCATTTTTGACTGAATTATTATTATTTTAAAATGTGAAAGAACAGCAACCAATATGATAAACTATTATTTGACCAAAAAAAAACTATAATATAACTATAATACCTATACGTTTGGGATATGGCAAGACTACTTGCAAAGTGCACAGCTGTCTGCAAGCATGCAAACTTGAATAGAATTGCCATTTCAGTAAATCTACATTTTGATATTGTGAAATGGGTATTATTATACTGTGCAAAAACTGTGTGTATAAACAGTAATTTCTTTGTTTCAGTTTCTGTTGAAGATTAGTGAGCAGCAGCAGCAGCTGGCACAGCTGGCATCACATCTCCAGGAGGCAGACGGGTGATGCTGAGGTGATGTTCAACACGGGTGACAAAAAATGATGCACATATAAGGAATCATACAAATCTGGAGGATGTTCTAGATTGTAATAGAGTCTTGTGTCTCCTGAAAGAATAAAACTGATTAAAATCATAAAAACCACACTTTTTTTTGTTTATTATAGCACAGGCAAAATATACTATAATATATATCACTTTCAGCAGTGTTTTATGTATTTTCAAAGAGCTTTCTGTAAAATAACACTGTGATATTGGATTTATACCATTGTAAATGGTATGGGGAGACTTTTTATTTAGGTATAATATATACAATATATACTATAATTTTTTTTTAATCACTTTTAGGAGTGTTTTATGTAACTTCAAAGGGCTTCCTGTGAAATTACACCAAGATTTTGTATTTAGAGCACTGTATGTGGGTATGGGAAGCTTTTCAATTTGGGTATGCCAAATCCAGGCGGAAATCCCCAAAATGGTCCCAGTGCTTAGTAGGTTAATGATCAGGCTAGTTTAATATATGATGGTGGTCCGATATCTGGAAATCTGATCTTACTATCTGGGCTTTGCTTACAATTTGACCCCACACACACTTTGAAAATGTCTCCTGCACCCCTGCGTCTCAATGTGCATACTATCCATCCTAAATAGTAGGCTATGTGACATTAGTAATATTCAATAGCTATTATTTAGGGTGGATATTATGAACACTGGGATGCAGGGAGTGTTTTTTGCGACGTGCTGGGGAAATGATCGGCTGGCATCTCCCTTCAAGCAGACCTGATGCTCTGATTCATAATGAGAAGCAGGACTGCTGGATATTCCTGGATATAAACACTTATGTCATCTCTCAAAGATATTCAGTCACATTCACTCATATTTTCCTGTCGTCATCGTCATACAGTCGGTAATATGCACAGTATTACAAACCCATAGTAGTATTGTTGCTGTTGCAACATTAATGCAAAGACTGATAGTTGTGTACAGTGTGGTGTTGGAAATTAATTATGTCTTGGTTTAATCATTTTAATCGGTCAGGATTAGTTATAACATATGCTTGAATGCAGGATATAATGCCATGAGATTAATACTGTATATTTTTAACATATTAAACTCATGACAATATTATGTATCTCTCACGACTTTATATCCCGCATTGAAACATATTGGGAGTTTAGTTTTTTTATGAATAAATTAATGTTCGTCGTACGGTGATACGAGCAGGGGAATTTCTGAATGAGTAGCTGTGTAGCCTATACTGTATGACAGCTGGTGAAATAAAACCGCCCGACGGTAAATTCGAGCAACGGTCTGAGTGGCCATATAAGCTACAAACAAGTAGAAAATAATTACTTTGTGGATTATACAACAGCAACTTGGAAAACAGACAAAACAGAAAAGGTAAGAAGCGATATTTGAGAAAAGAGCATATTAATCTAATAGCCGCAGAACCATAGCGGAACTAACTTTACCCTCTGTCACGTGACTTCCGATTCTTGTGAAAAAGGCTAATCGAACCGCGAGTTCATCCATCAAAACTTTATTAACCAACAGCAGCAGGTAAACACGCGCTAGCCGGAGTCTTAAACTGTTGCACACGCATGTCACGTCCTTTGTGACGTCTTGTGCATGGCACAGCATTTGAATTTGGAAAAGAAACACAAAACTGACAGGAACCGCTCCGGTGGAGAACAGTGACTGGATCTAACACCTTCAGATGACACACAGCTCACATCTCTGCGCAGTAAGTTACAGAAAGCGAAACCACACACAAAACACCTTAGAAGAGCAGCTCTCTCGCACTGTATGACGTGACAGACAACTAGTTGCGCTGTGTGAACAGAACAGGATTGGACAACTAGTTGCCTGTCTCGTCATACCGCAATGCTAAGGGGTTTCGTGTGTGGTTTCACTTTTGGTAACTTACAGCGAGGGAGATATGAGCTGTGTGTCATCTTAATGTTTTAGATCCAGTCACTATTCTTCACTGGAGCCGCGACTTCATCTATAAAAATGCCATTAACCGTCAGCAGCTTTAATGTAACATGCGCTCGCCGGACACATTTAACCGTTGCACTCGTGTCTCACGTCCTTTGCAGTTTCTTGCGCATGACAAGGCATTTGAATCGCGCATAGAACACAAAACTGATGGGAGCGGCTCCAGTGAAGAATTGGACTCTGTCCTGCCAAAATGATAAGATTTTTCAGTTTTATGGACGTCGCAATCTTTAATATTACTTTGGTCACTGTCGCTTTGGTTACTAGTAAGAGAATACGGGCTTGACTCGTTGCACGTTCATACAGACAGAATATATTCAATATAATATACTCATTGCTGTGTGAACGGGACATTTCGAGACTCGCACCTGTAAGTAAAGGCGGTTGTTGATCCCGAAAACTATGTGAACCAATGTTCATTGCAAAGCATTATCTAATCTATTGTGAAGGGTCATTCATTATGGGTTGTTGTTGTGCTGTGCTGGAATTTATTTGGTTCTCAAATTTTTGGTCGCTCTGGTGCTTCCCACCCCACCTCTGACTACCAAATATTTTAACAAAAATGTATAAAACACCTGCAATTTTACTTTACATGCAATTGAAACATTGAAAAATATAACAGTAAGAGAGAATAATAGATCAGAACATAACATTTAAACAAACAAAAAATGTAAATATTTCAGTGGTGCTTTGTATGAAAAATTATAATCAGTGGCTGCAGTGAGCTCTTTTGATGATGCCTCACGAGCTCAGCGGCGCATTCACAATAGCATCTTGCGAAGACCAAAAAATACTAGATGTCCAAATCCGCATTTTGCCCCAAAAAGGTAGAGAAAAATGAAGTTCAAATGCTGTCATTAGTTAACAACACTTTATTGGTAGATAAGAGTCATATGGTTGGAAATTGTTCAAACGTATGCATTGTCACAGGTAACTTAAGTGCTGACTGAATCGGGGAAATTCATGCCATTTGAAATTTATATAGAATTTAAAGTTCGAAGAATGTGATGCATTTCTTAATATTGGTTCACTTTGCAAGCAAATAAAACAGCAAAATCCTAGAAAAAAATGTACACCTGACTAAGAAAACCAGTCAAATGTAAAAATACAAAACTATACACATAAACGTCAAGTATACTTCTTAATACGTTGAATACATTTCTACTACACTGCAATAAGTAAAATTATTTTCTGTCACCTTCTATCATTTTTGACACCAGTAACACCCCTTATAACTTTTTTTTAAGCATAGGCTATAGACAAAATAAAATACTATGTTCCCACTAAATCTATTTAATACAAAATTCTGTTAATGTCTGATAATTACATATAAACATTTATGGCCTTTTTACACTATTAAGCAGCACATTTGTTTGTTATATTTGTGAAAAAATGGACTCAGAATGTAAACGCCATTTATTCTAGAATTTTAGCTTCGTGCAAGTTCTTCAAACAGAAGTATATGATTTTCTAATGTCATTGTTCTCTCTGTACTAACTAAGACACACTCAAAAGCAGGCTTAAAAGTCTATCTCTCGTTCTTGATGATTTAGGAATTTGATCAACCTTGGAGGAACTGGAAGCTTGCAAATTTTCTTCAGTCTGTTGATCCCGAGCAGTTTGCGGATTTTCAGTCTGCAGAGCTGCATGAGTGGGCGTGGAGGCGCTGCAATCAGAACCAGCAAATGAATACACAGGTGACTGAAGTCATTTGCATAAATGAATAATTTAAGCAAAAGATATGGGTTAGCATACTTGATTTCTCTTTGATGCATTGCCACTCGTGATAACTGTCCAGATGTTCAATGAGGCGTGCACAGAGTTTTACGTGCCCAACATAGTCAAGTAGCACATCTATAATCGGTCCTGCCCAGTGGGAGTAGGTTTCGGTGGAGATCAACTCGCAGAACTAGTTTAAAAAAAAAAAAAAAAAGTGTGTAAAATGTGGTACTATACACAACTCAGAATAAAACAGTTATACTTTATGTATTGGCTTCAGGCCATTCACCTGAACACAGGTCTTTTCCATAGTTTCATCTGAATCATATCTTAGATTACGCCTAATCTTTATAGGAGGATGAGGATTTCTGCCATAAACACAATTGAAACATGACAAGGCATCACAGCCATTATCCATCAGATACTTCAGTAAGGTCAGATGCTTCAAACAGAACATAACAGCAGCTGGAAAGGCAGTTGGGTGAGTTGGGACATAGGCATTGACATTAGCACCATGTTTCACCAGCATTGTCACTGTCTGTATGCAACCCTGCCTCAGGGCCACCAGGAGCGGGTTGAACGTGTCCAGGTTTGGGTTAGCACCAGCCTCCAGGAGCATGGTGGTAGCTTCGATGTTGTTGTTCATGACCGCGAAGTAGAGAGCTGTGCTGCGTCGATCTTCATACATCATAGAACGATCGTCAGACAGTGTGGCATTGACATCAAAGCCGGCCTCGATCAGTAACTCGAGAATATCATTTCTGTTGCGCTCCGCTGCTAAATGGAGAGGGCTGATACCTGAACGTCTCACTCTGGCCTTACTTGTGGCTGGGATCAGCATGGATACAATGCTGAAAATGAGAAGTTTCGTGTTCTTGAGCGTTACCTTGCTAGTGTGCACCAAAAGACAATTGGATGTCATGTTAGACTTTGACAACAATAGGGTGAAATGACCATTACAATATGGAAAAATTATTTCATAAGAAGACTATTAATACATGTAAACCTTTCTAAAAAGCTTGTATGTATAGTGATTAGCAATAATGATATTTTAGAGAAACAGTTCTAGGGTTGGGAACCGAGAATTTTTGTAAAAAAACATTCACACAGTTTTTGAATTCCACTGCGCTGCATTTCGCTTGTTTTTCTATGAAAACATGCATGCACAAGATGGACGTGTTTGACTGTTGTGCTCCCGTCTTGCATCTTTTGCAGTGTCTTGCGCTTTCTAAAATCATAACGTTCGAGTTCAAGTTTAGAAATTCAACTTACTCACCATGAAATCAAAATGAACAAATTCTATTTATTTAATCGATTTATCCATGCATATCTTTAATCAAAATAACTTCTGCTCCCTCTTGCAACGATATCTCTTGTGTTTCCGATGACATGTCTACTGGCACGAGGACGGGACAACTCTGATCGCTAGATCAATCAGATCATCCAAGGCAGATGGTAATTCCAGAGTGTAGATTTCATTCTGTATACTGTCAGCCAACCCATGCAGGAACATGTCCCACTGCGCCTCCTCGTTCTAGTTGCATTCAGCAGCTAGTGTGCAAAACTCAATGGAGTAATCCGGCACAGATCGATTACCTTGTCGCACCTCTGCCAACACCCATGCCGCTTCTCTGCCAGAGACAGCCCAGTCAAACGCCTTCTTCAGCTCATCCACGAAGGACTGAAACGAGAAGCAGCACTGATGTTTCTGTTCTCACACTGCCGTTCTCCATTGAGCTGCTGGGCCAGTCATGATTACCAAAGCCACTTTAGATCCCTCTGACAGGAAGGCAGATGGCTGGAGAGCAAAAAAACAGAGCCAGAAATGGCAAAAATGCCAGAAATGGATGACACGATTTTGGCTCACCAGAATAGGCAGCTTGGGGTGGTAGTTGAGGTTAGGCGCAGTTGATGGGTTAGCTGCCTTGGCCTTCAATTGCTGGAACTGGGCAGACAACTCTGCAACCTGCGATACCAAAGCCCGAATCACTCAACTCGTTGCCATGATCTGTTCCTCTTGGCCTTCCATACAAGCGTTGTTGCTGGCCAAAATGTCTCTCAGCTCGGAAGCACTCACTGGATCCATCTTGGTCAGATCGTTATTTCAGGGAAAATAACAGCTGGATCCAGTAGCGAATGCAATCAAATATGGTGTTTATTAAACATCCACAATCCAAGGATCAAACTGCAATGGTCTGGAGAGGCAGACTGCCGACCGGTAGTCAAAGAAAAATCCAGGAACAGCAATGACCATGGGTAACAGGAACAGAACTGAGAATAATGAGCAGAAGAAAAGCCTGGACATGCGCAACAACGATCTGACAAAAAATGACTGAAAACACAAGGGTAGATATGGGGGAGAACGAAATGAGTACCAGGTGTAGTTGGCCTGATTAGATCGTCAGCGCAATGAGTTGCCCAGCAACGCTGACAGCCAACCAGGCCAGAGACAGAAACACAAAAAACATGCCAAAAATGAACACACAGACCTGTGACCGTGACAATGAGATCACAGCAATAGTAAACCACAACGATCCAATCAATTCCCCATAAACAAAACCAAGGTCAAGAACCTGTTTCACTCAGATATACATCACAAAAGGGAAAAATAGATTATCGCAACATCCATTTCATGGCGACTTGCCTGTCGAAATGCATGTCTCACACTAGACGCTGCAGAAGACACAAGACTCAAGTACAATGGTCAAAGACGTCAGTCTAGTTCATGTTTACATGAAAAGAAAAGCAATTCAGTGGAAATGCGTAAACGTATTCTGTGTGTGAATGGCTAAAGCTAGTGTTATACTTTCCGTGTGCGCGAGGGTCCGCGTGATGTAAAAATCATCTTTGCGGACATCTGCGTACCTCCCATTTTTTGTGACTGTGTGTACTTGTCACTAGGCTACAAAAGCACCAACTGTGCATGCACTGGAAAAACAACAACTGTGTGAAGAAGTCTGTCGCTACCCGCATCTCCACAATCCATCCATAAAACAATATAAAGACAGCCAGATGTGCAATAATAATGTTGAATAATCAATGTTTGTTTACTGTTCAAGCCGATCTATTATGCTGTACACGCCGATCTACTGCGCATGTGTGGAACACGTCCACCAAGCGGACCCCAGCATGCACTTTCAGTAGTACAAATACAAGTAGTCTGCATCCGTGCTGTCCGCAGCTGTCCGTGTACGCATCTGAAATAGAGTTTAACTGAGGATTTAACTGAGATACCAATATAGATTATTCAGAAAGAGTTTCCTTCAATATTCAACAGCGCTGCACACCTCTACTAAATCTACAGGGCGAATAGTGAATAGAGTAGTCAGATTCCCATGAGTTGGTTCTTTCTAGAGAATCAAAAACATACAGCGCAGTGTAGTCCAATTCCTAAACGAATGACTCTTATGAATCAAAAACATACAGCGCAGCAAATGTAGTCTGATTCCCGATGAAATAACTCTAAGTTGTTTTTTTTTTTTTTAATGAATGAAATACAGCTTACAACTGTAAAAGAGTGTAGTAATTGACTGGTTGTATGTAGTTAATGATAATAATTTTGTCAGTAGTATTAAAGGCTATAACAAGTAAACACCTTCCGCAAGAATTGTTTTACATTTATTTATTATTAAAATTATATAATCATTTGACAGGAAAATTTTGAATTATTTATTCCTTAAAAATACTAAAATATTTGTTAATGGAGTTCTTAAGGAATTGAAATAGTCAAGAGGAACCAGAACCCAGGATCATTAAATTCTTTACGATTCCCATCCCTAAACATTTCATGCTCTCATGAATTATGCTATGAGATGATTAGTTTAACTGTTAGGCGAGAAAAAGACCCTACACACAATAAACTAGAGTTAACAAGACATGACATGCATGTCAGATGAAAGAGCACTTATCTTAAATGGTATTTTGCAAATAAAACCATTTGTTCCTACTTGAGTTAGCTTGAGTTTACAGCTTATAGGTTACAGGATTAGCACCTTTTTGCCACAGCATTGCTGTAAAGAACCCATTGAGACTTACTTAGTTTCCCTGGTATTTTTGTGGGTACGCCCAAGGTCTTTGCTGAAAATTAATGCAAGATCATGAGATGTACTAAACCTAAACTCTTAAGAACCAATGGCCTTCGCATACAAATAAGTTGTTTAGATAAACTGTGACCTGAGAACATTCCTCCCAAAACAAATTCATTCATTCGTACTAATTCCTTATTAAGTGAAATCTTAATTCATACTCATCATTGCCACGCTGGGCAGCAATATGGATTGGCATCAGTCCTGTTTTGCCCGGCTTGTTGGCGTCTGCATTTTGAGATAGAAGGAACTCTACAATGTCATCATGACCATTTTTACAGGCTTCATACAGCGCTGTGGCTCCATCTGTGGCCTGGCTGTTGAGATCTGCACCTGATTGAGGTAAGATGCATTACATTTGAGATGCATTACATCACAAAGCAACAATGGAACAGAAAGGAAAATGACAAACAGTGAAAGATATTACCATGTTTTAAAAGCATGCGAAGTGCATCCACTTTTCCACTTTGGGCGGCGACAAAGATAGGAGTAATTCCGTACATGTTGGGCATGTTGACTTTGGCTCCAGCTTTCACCAGCATCTCACAGATTTCCACATTGTTCCTGCACACACTCTCATGGAGAGCGGTCCAGCCTTGAATACAGTTCTTATTCACAGAGGCGCCATAATTCAGTAACATGGCAACCATTGCTGGGTTCTCCTTCTCACAAGCTACAGATATGTATAGAAATTATACAATTTCTATCACACCACTGAAGGTTATATTAAATGGAAAAACAAAAGATCTTTTTGTGGATCTGGGTTTGTAAGCCAGGCTTTTAAATAGAAGTAATCTGAATGTAAGGAGCTAGAATGAACAAGAATTCAAATAACTATTTTTAAAATGTATATATATCAACAACAAGATAAACTGAATGTTTTGAAAATTTGGATGGATGGATGCATGGAATGATGGATGGATGGATGGATGGATGGATGCATGGCTGGGTGGATGGATGGATGGATGGATGGATGCATGCATGGATGGATACCTTTGTAAAGGGGAGTCTCCCTCTCCATATTGGAAATATCAGGATCAGCCCCATTCTCCAGAAGACTCTCCACACATGCAAGGTGATCCCTGGCCACAGCGAACATTAAAGCAGTCTTCCCTTTCAGAGTGCGCTGGTTAACCATGCCAGGTTGAGCTGTGAGAATAGTGTTCATGATAAAAGCCAGAACAATCTGTTAGAGCTCAGCTAAAAAAAGTTACATTGAGTAATTTTCAAATGAGTGCACTCTACCTTTCAGGAGAATTTTAATGCATTGATCTTGTCCATAATATGCCGCCTCGTGCAAAGGAATCCATCCATCTTTATTTGGTGCAAGAACATTGCAACCAGGTTGCTTAACCAATAGTTTCACTGTTCCTACATCACCGTCCAAAATGGCCTTAACAATAGGCGCAAGCTCCCTAGAGAAGACACCACTTTTATTTTGATGCATGAAGTGTTGCAGGTGAGGTGATATTCATTATGGCTCTTGCTTATGTAAATATTAAAATGTACATAACATATCAAATGTTCCATGTGCAGCCTGATCTCATTAATTATACCGTTTACAAGTTTGGAGCCAGTAAAAGTTTTTTAATGTTTAAAACAAAAGATCTCTATTTCTAATAAATTATGTATTATAGAACTTTTTATTCATAAAAGAATCCTGAAAAAAATGAATCCCAGTTTCCACAAAAATATTACTGTTTTCAACATTGATAATAATAAGAAATGTTATATGATCACCAAATCAGCAAATTAGAATGATTTCTGAAGGATCATGTGACACTGAAGACTGGAGTGGTGACTGCTGAAAATTCAGCTATATGCCAGAGGAATAAATCACATTTTAAAATATATTAAGATAGAAAACAGTTATTTTACATTGCAATAATATTTATCAGGTTGATTGGAACACTTTTTCCAAGTCTTCTCAATGGCAAAACATGTCCCACTCACCCTGAATTCCCTACTGTTTTTACAGTGTTTGATCAAATAAATGCAGCCTCAGTGAGCATAAGAGACTTCTTTCAAAAACAAACAAAAAAAAAATCATACTGACCCCACACTTTTAAACGATAGTGTACATTTTGATATACTGTACACTGAAACATACATTTTGGATATTCTGACCACAACATAAAAGTTAAAAAGTATAAATATTTATGTATACATAGCTCTAGAAACGTAAAGTCTTACGTCATAAATAATATATATATATATATACATAAAATGTCTTCTGCTGCTGCTGAAGCCCATCTGCTTCAAGGTATGATGTGTTTTTTTTTTTTTTTTTTTTTTTTTTTAGTTACTGTTGCTTTTCTATCAGCTCGAACCAGTCTGGCCTCTGGCATCAACAAGGCATTTTCGCCCACAGAACTGCCGCTCACTGGATGTTTTCTCTTTTTCTGACCATTCTCTGTAAACCCTAGTGTGAAAATCCCAGTAGATCAGCAATTTCTAAAATACTCAGACCAGCCCGCCTGGCACCAACAACCATGCTACGTTCAAAGTCACTTAAATCACCTTTCTTTCCCATTCATCTCGACCATGTCCACATGCCTAAATGCATTGAGTTGCTGCCATGAGATTAGCTGATTAGATATTTGCATTAACGAGCAGTTGAACAGGTGTACCTAATAAAGGCCCTATTATAGGCTATAATATATTTTTCAGTTTCTATGAAAGCGTGCAAAGAATCACATTTTTCTTACAAACGTTATAATGAGATCATACTGTCATGTGGGTACAGTAGTTAGGTGATCACTCACTCTTTAGGCTCAGGTGCGACTTGCATAGTTCCATCATATCTTCGATACGCCACCATTCGCTTGCCAGAACCAGTCACAAAGTGACCCACAGAACACACACCCTGTGGATTTTCTCTTTTGGAGAAAAAAAAAATTGCATTCAGATGGGTTAATTTAATGCTACCTATTGCATAACATTTTTAGAATTCTAATTAATTTTAAATTAAATTGCCTACATGTTATCTTTGAAATTAAACCAAAATCCACAACTGGAAGCCTAGAGTTGGATCCTAACAAGTGTATTGGGGCACAGCAAAGGATAGTGTCTATTTTTATGCATGGTGGCATGTAAACTTTATAAAGTTGGCCTTCGAATGAAGAGGAACAGGTGTGAAGCAGTTGTGTCAGCCATCGGAGAAGATGCAACAGGCATCTGTAAGTGATATTGTGACCCTCCCCATGAGCTGCATCATCAAAACATGACATGTGAAATTTCATGAGGCAACATATTAATGGGTATGTTTTGATCTTATGTCTCTCTGTTTTACATTTAAATGTAGTCTTGTTGTTAAGTTCCTGTATTGCATAAATCACATACTGAAATATCTATTTTAAAGAAAAAGTTTAGCTTGATGGCAATTTGAAAATTTACACGTTGAAAATCTGTGCAGATATTCTATTAGTTTATGTTGGGGAGAGCTTTTTGACTTTCTCAGTTTGTGTAAATCTACTTAGAGTTCAGAGTATTTCTTTTTTTCCACATTAAAGGGGAAAGATTTGTCACCTTGTTTTTTTAGACCATGAAATTAACAATGTCAAAGAAGTGTTTTTGGTTGTGAGGGAAAGATAACCTTGCTTTCCAAAGAACCCAGCATTAAGTGGAGCTGAGAGATGAGCGCATTACATTGATGCGCTCTCGATATTTGTCATTAAAATAACCGTAGAAACTACCTTAAATTAACTATCAAAATAAGGATAAGGTTGTGTCTGACAGTTGCAATCAATTTTTTATTGGTTAAAATGAATGGAATATCTCGTGTTTTTCCGTGGCTGCTCAAGCCCTCAGGATCGGTGCTTATGGTTTTATAAACAAGGCCCAGTTCAACGGTGGATTTACAGATCATTTGAAAATGAAAGATGGAGCGGTCACAGCGAAAATGATCCCGGTCATGAGTTGGAACCGCAGGTGATGAGTAAAACTGCATCAAATGTCTGTTTTGTTGGCAATAGGCGCCTAAGTGCATATAATGTAAACAACATGAATGTAGTGAATTCATAAATTCATCATTCACTATATGCTATATTCATTATAGTGATTCAAAAGTTATCCAGGGATAATGCGATGGTGTATTGTGTGTGTTTAATACATTTATTTAGCTGACCATTGATAGCTGGTACAAATATGTGGTTTTGTTTCATTAATACAGTGTATACTTTTTCTTAATTTACCCCAAAAGAATGGAAGTGAAATGTGACAACATGCCCCATAGGTGGGAACACAACCATGACAGCTTAAAATGTTATCTGATCTAATAAAAAAATATACATGACAAACTAAAATATTTTGTAATTAAAAGACCATTTTTTTTTCATATTAAATAATAGCATTTTTATAGACATTAAAAATTAAATAATTTTGGAGTTTAACAATGAACACACTGCAAAACACAGCTATAAGGCATTGGTCAAAACAATACAGGCAAAAAGATGAAGAAACATATTCAGACATTCAGAAAAACACAGAGCTGAATAAAACACTCCACTCACAGCTCTCATAGATGAGCCAGTACAAATGCTGTAAATTTCTTGAAATAATATTGTCTAACTGTTCATGTTCTTCCTCTCAGCCTTTTTTTTCTCAACAGAAATTCATAAAAGTTAATTATGCCAATTATATCAGTAACTGTATAGAATAGTATAGTTCTAATAGCGGGGCATATTGTAATGCAGTCTTACAACGTACCCTATCTGCGCAACTGGAATTTAAACCTGGTTAGTATCTTCTGCTATCTAAACTACTAAATAACAGATTGGAGATTTAAATAATATCAGATTTGTCTAATTTTAAATAAATACAAACAATGTAGATGAAAAATTAACTTAAGTAAGAAATTTACTTATGCTATTGTTATATGTTCAGCGATATCTCCCAAAGATTTCTGAATTTTTGTGCAATGTTTTCTATATATATTGTCGATATGATAACTATTAAATACACAAAGTTTCATCATGCTAGCATATGTGGAAGTATTTAAACCGTGTGTTACATCTAACCCCGTGTTAGACCCCGTTTGTGCCCCACTCACCCCTACTCATTAAAGGTCAGTGTGAGTAAGGTTTACTAAGCACTGGTTATTTTTATACTTGCAGTGAGAGTTGATTTATGATGGTACTTAATTTCAACTTGAATGAAACACGTCACACTGTACCTTGGTGGATTGGCAGGACACGCAGCTGGTTCTAGTTGCTGCTGGGGACGATATGTTGGTGGAGCTTGGCGTAGTACTGTTGGCATGTTCAGAGCAGCGGGATTGTTAGAGTTTTCTGACCTCGGCCCAGAGCTCTGGCCATCAGCAAGGCTCCGCTCGATTGCCAGCTGCATGAGCTCATCATCAGACAGGTTGCTATAGAGACTGTAGTCAGCAAATTCCAGGTTGGTTCCTCTGGTACCTGGCATGGACACATGGGCGGCTGCCATGATGGATCCTAAGACAACCAAAACATTCATTATGTAATAAAACTGGACTAATGTGTTTTATTGCAAATTTCATGTGCTGTCTTGATTAGGAGATACAACTAAATTATTAAATCTGTCAGATTTTAGATTTTTTTTTTTTTTGTAACACTTTACAATAAGGTTCATTTGTTAACATTAACAATGGACAATATTTCTACAGCATTTCTCTGTAGGGCACAGCTGATTGGTCCCTGCTGCATCAGTACAGTAGCCAATGAGCTCACTGCTCAACCTTCAAATACTTGGTCAGCATTTGCTGTAGCAGTTGCAGCGCGCTTTCAAAATTTCTCTGAAATTCAACATCTAAGATAAGTAAACAGTCTTTTTTTATGCTATAACACTATGCATTATTACTCATTAAATTGAAATAGGCATTCAATTTTGTATTCGCTTATTTCAGTGGAGCTTACAGCAATTCTTAGTACTTGTTCAGCAGCAGCATGTAGCCTATAGCAAATTCAGATTGCAATGTTAGCAAATACTATTAACAGCAACAGCATGCTAGCAGATGTTGCCATCAAGAATAAAAACACTGTTGTATCTTGCTTAATTGAGTTGAGCGAGATGAGTCATGTGTTGGCTAATGAGTTGATTATGCAATGTGAACATTTATCATTCAATATGCAAACAAATGTACTCACTTTAATTACAATATGGAAGTATACGCGAACAGCTGCGTGTCTGGCAGAATTTGATTTTGGCCTTTTATACTATCTGACAACTACACGACAAACAGCGATTTATGCTAATGTGGGATACTTTCATCTCAACATATTAGTAGGCTAGAGGTAAGTAGATCATCCACCCACATAGCAAACAGTCTTGGCCTGAATGTGGCCTTAAGCTGGCACTGCTCCTGTTGGCAGTGACATGCGTCCTGTCAGCCAAAGCTGGGCCATGTCTGGCAATGACGACACATGGATGACGGCAAACAGGCTGGCCGGAATCAGGCTTGTGACCATGAAGCCACATTTTAAATTTAAATAATTTTATAAAGGATTCCAAGATTATTTTTTGAGACATTTTAGCAAATGTACTGAGAGTGATTCATAATTAAATGCATAATTGAATAATAGTGCAGTTTAAGGCAGATGACTGATTTACTTCATTTGAAATTATAATATTTCATTCCAGTATCTCAAAGACTATCTTAAAATGAATAAAATTTCTGTAATAATTTAACCATTAATGCAATGTCATGCAATATTTATTTAGTTTGCAGTTGGACATATAATGAATTTTATGAATATGCTGTGGCTCAAATGACCATAAAATACACCACATTTTATTTGTGCACTGTAATTCAAATCTTCTGAATCCATGTGATTGCTTTGTGTGAGAAACAGACGCAAACTTATTCAATGATCTTTGTCTTCAATAGCAATCATAATAGTCAAATCCAGCATTAATTAAAAATTCAAAATTTGCCGCCTCAGGGAGCGTTATATCAATTGCTCATTAGCTGAGTCCCAATTCAGAGGCTGCATAATTCAAAGGCTGCAATGGAAGGTAGAGTGCATCACCACGGTGCAACAAAGGCTGTCCCAATTCGAAGGCTCGTAGAAATGTGTCCTTGAAATGTATTCTTCATTTTGCGGGCAATGAAGGTCACAACAGATGGATCATTCACATCCTACCCTACCCTAGAATTCATTGCGAGGCAGTAACAACAGGATTTTTTTGAGAGAAACTGCCAGATTAAACTTTTAAATGAAAGTATTGTGTTTAAACTTACTTGAATAATCTAATGTATGTAATGATACAAATGTAAAAATAAAAAATATATATAAAGCGGTTTAAATGTTGACTTATATCTTACCAAGATATAATTTATATATTACCAATTTTATACAGTTTATGCTCTTTATTATGTACATAAATACACCAAGGTGAACAGGTTTTGAACTCTGTTTTATTTTTAGATAGTTGAATATAAAAAGTCCAGTACAAATGTTACTGCCGTCAACAACAGCTGTCAGAGTTGCTAGGTGACAAGAACAGTCCTTCGTAGTCTAGACGATCCCATTTAACAACACACTGGGCCTTTGAAGTTTGAGTCCTTAAATGGGTTGCAGCCTCTGAATTGGGACACAGCTATTGGCTCTCGCGTGCTTCGTCACTATAATTAAACAATGTAATAATCAATAATCAACTGAATTTATACAATATTACCCTGTAGCTACATTGGATCAGCAGTTTGGAAAATGGATGGATGATTCAGCTCCAGGTGCCATCTTCTGGTCAGACACAGGAATTCATTCGGCACTCTCACAGTGAATTATGGGTATTCTCTAGTCGTTGAATGAGTGCACTCAATAACATCCACTATGCAATTACAGGACTTTGCTAATTCCATATTCCATACAAGTTGAGCTTCCATAGGAATGAACTAGACACGCACCGTTATGAATGCCCGTGCGGCCGTGCGCATTTTACTTTCGCTTTCAAATTAGCGCCAATTGCCGGGCGGCAATTGCTTGAATGGTGGGTTATTCTTAATGAAAAACACAACAACTAGAAAAACAGAACTAATCCTTTGCAGGTTCCCTATTAGCACTGGGTTTAAACCCAAAATACTGCAAAAATCTAAAAATATTCCGCCATCATCTTGTCAGTCAGCTCCTCACTCTCGTAATGAATGAAATCTGACTTCTGCTGCTTATCTGTGCTGTGACTCTCATTCGGCTCACGCTGCATTCAGCAGATGCGTTCAGTTTTTAGTTGCAGTGTCTGTTTTCTAACTGAACTAAATGATGGGGGGCGGTGCCGCGGTGGGCAAGTGACATTGACGATGTTGCAGCTAAACACCGTCAACACCGACTATTGCAGCAAGCCTATTGGTCAGAATTTGCTGTAGCAGTTGGAGCGCGCTTTCAGAAACCCTTCACCTTTCCAAGCTCCACATGTATAGATCTGCTATACGGATAATCCATGCATGATATATTGTACAGCAGCATGTCTTACTTGCTCACAGCAGCATGTCATATATGTATTGGCAATAGCAAGTCCTGTACTTGCTCTGCAGCAGCAATAACAGCAGCAGCATAGCAGATTTATTCCACCAAGACCAAACATATCAGCATTGTCATATTTGCCATTACCATGTCAAACACACTGAGAGTTGTCATGACAGAATTAGATTTTTACTAACAAATGTTAATAAAAATAATAAATATTATGGCTGCCCACTAATATTCGACTAATCTTTATTCAACTGGAAGAGGCTTAGTCGAACAAAAATTGTATTTGTCGGTTAGTTGCAGAAAAAAAAAAAAACAGTCCGCGAGGGACAGATCCTTGTGGTAATTACAGTATGTCGGGCAGGAAATCCAAATGTTCGCCAATTATCAATCAACCTCAAATATGGCTCATCATTGGAAACATGTAAGTAGTAGCAACTTTACACTGTAAAAAGTAATACGCTATATCTACTCAATAAAATTGTTGCAACAGATTACAAGCAATATTATTAATTAAATTCAACATATAAGAATAGAGTTAGAATTAATCAAATTAATTCCTTAAAAGTCAACCATTTAAAATGTGTAAAGTTAGCAAACACCATTACAAAAACCACAAACTGACATAAAAAGCAAAGAGTCAAACTGCCCAACTAAATGAAACACTAAAAACCATAATAGTGATCAAACATTTTCAATAAAATCAACATCAATATCTAAACCTCTGTTAATTCTTGTGTTTCTCTTTCCTTCAGTGATTCTGCTCGTTATCATCAGGTTTCTTCAATGTTGGCAATAAAAAATAAAGAGTTCTTAATTCATCTTTGACACTGTTATTCAGATATTTTTGTTTAAATTTTACTTAAATTTTACTCGTTTTAAATGGTTGACATTCAAGGAATTAATTTGATGAATTCTATCTAAATTCTATTTGTTGAATTTAATTTATAATATTGCTTGTAATCTGTTGCCAAAATTTATGGAGTAGATATAGCGTATTACTTTTTACAGTGCTGCTCACTCTAACGTTAACCTAGATAAATGCATGTTATTATTAGGGGCATAACCAAGTGTTTGTGCGGAGTGTGGAAGCTGAAGTATTAGCGCGCTTCCTGCAAGACATGGAGGCTCTGGCACAATCACTTGCAATTTTTCCTGAGAATAGTGCAAACAACTTAGAATACTCTGTCATTTTTGGTCATACAGATAAGAGTAATACATCATTAAAAACTGTACTTTTATTTGTGTAAACTCACAATAACAAAAAAATGTTGTGCCTTTGTAAAATAAAAAAAACCAACAGGATGAGCTTTCTGCGGTTTCGGTCTCTGTGAACTTCAGCACGCCAAAAAAAAAAAAAAAAGGCCAAAACTCGGTGTATACTTGCATAACAGACATAAGAAATATATGTATAGAAATCTTAAAATGTCAAGTGATTGCCAACCAATCCAAGTGGAAACAAATATTCTCAGATTATGTAATCCAAAACGTGCATGTAGGCGTATCCACTACTGCGGAGGTGACGAGTCAGCATCGTCGACTTAATCTCCGCAGCCGAAAACACAGAAAACATTATCAATAAATTATTAAATTGTTTAGACAGTCTCCTTGCTGTTTTTTCAAGACACATTCATAATCATTACTTTTGCTGGTGCGCTGTGGCAAGCTTTATGTGTGCACTTGAGTGCTGATTATTAGGCTATGTATTATATATAGGCAAGTAAAGGCTCATAATTATGATTTATATAGCTTGATAATATACACGTGACTAGTCGACTAATCGCTTAAATGAACAATTACTAGTCGACTGTCATGTCTCAGCAGCTCTTCCAGAGCCTCGTCACGTCTCAGCAGATCTTCCAGAGCCTCGTCACATCTCAGCAGATCTACCAGAGCCTCGTCACGTCTCAGCAGATCTTCCAGAGCCTCGTCCTAAGATGCCTGCCACGCCTGAGCCCTCAGCCGAGATGGCTGCCATGCCTGAGCCCACAGAGATTGCAGCGCTGGCCATTATGGCCACAGCCATTTGGTGTGTGTGGGCTGTGCACACATCGGCTCCAGTCCCTGAGCCTGCTCCAGCCCATGATTTCCACTGCAGTGCCTGATCCAGCCCGTGAATTCACTCCTGACCTTGTTTCAACCTATGAGTCCAATCCAGAGTCCACCTCAGTCCATGAGTCCACTCCAGAGTTTGCTGCAGTCCAAGAACCCAGCCTCGTGACCTATGAACTTCTTGTCTGCACTGATGCTACCATGGATGTCGTCCTTGAGTTCTCTGTTTGCCCCGATATGACCACAGAGGTTGTCCCTGAGTTCCCTATCCGCCCTGTTACGACTAAGGAGGTCGACCCTGAGTTCTTTGTCTGCCCTAATACAACAACAGAGGTCGTTCCTGAACTGTCTGCCTGTCCTGTTGCGGCCCTAGTGGTCACCCCTAACTTCTCTGTGCTTAATGTTTCAGTTTTGTCTGGTCAGCTGTGTTGGCCTCTAGATCTACCTGATCCACCCAGAGAGTCTTCAGTTCCATCTGCACGGCAGTGGTGGTCATCTGCTCCACTGTGGGGTTCTTTAAGTCCATCTGCACTGCTGTGGTGGTCGTCTGTGCCACCGTGGAGGTCTACAAGACCGTCTGCACGGCTGTGGTGGTCATCTGCGTCATCGTGGGTTTCTTCAAGCCCATCTGCACTGCTGTGGTGGTCATCTGCTCCACTGTGGGGATCTTCAAGCCCGTCTGCACTGCTATGGTGGTCGTCCGAAATTTTCCGTTTTTCGCATCCGTGGCACGCATTTTGAGAGACGTTTTGACAATTCAGAGTCACCGTACAAGGCAAGCGAACGCCAAAATCCCAAATGCCATCTGACAAGTTGATCCACGTTGAACACAGCACAAAGCAGTAGCACTGTATGACAAGCAAAGTGCGGAATACAAAGAGACAGAATATAAAGACAGATTGTGCCAGTAGCAAAGCATCAAACTGAGCCACTGACATCCTGAAGTAAACTTTGAAACACTCGGGATAATCACGCAGCTTCTTGATGAGATGGAACTCTTCTCTCTCTCTCTATGCAATCTCGGGATTGGATGGACCCAATGTTTCCTCTTTCTTTTTCTCTTTTTAAGAAGAGAGAGAACAACTAAATTATGCTCACTGCTTGAAGACTCAATTTTGTATTGTCTTGCGAATTTTTTCGCAATGGATTCATTAATATGCATTGGACTCAGTGTGCAAGGTCTCTGTGCGTGACAAATTTTTAGGATCACGAATATGAAAAAAACGCATACGAAAATTTTGCTTTGAATTGATGGCCCTTTGGGTTTGTCCTTCTGCCTGTTATTTGGATTATGATTGTGGATGTTTCAGAGCAGTTAATAACATTTATACACGCACGCACGCACACACACACACACACATTGGGTTTTCATGTTTAATGGGGACATTCCATAGACATAATGATTTTTATACAGTACAAACTGTATATTCTATCCCCTAACCCTAAACCTACCTATCACAGATGACTTTTGGCATTTTTAGGTTTTTTTTTTTTTTTTGCAGTTGCTTGCAGGGATGGGCAGTATTTCAGATATATGTATTTAAAATGTATTGGAAATACAAAACACTATTTTGTATTTTAAAGCCTTTGAGCCATATTTGAGGTTGATTGATAAATGGCGAACGTTTGGATTTCCTGCCCGACATACTGTAATTACCACAAGGACATGCCATTAACAATCTGTCCATCATGGACTGTGTTTTTTTCTGCAACTAACCAACTAATAAAATTTTTGTTCGTGATATGACAATATATATTGTGGCGATGATATAAAAATGTGAATCAATTTAAGTTTTTCTATATCCTATATTTATATATCGTGGTTTGCAAATATATACATGCAGCTTTTAATTGTCAGCAGTTATTGACACATTACAGTGATAAAGAGACATGGACCAATGAGTAATAAAGAGCGGGATGTCTTGATGTTAAAAAAAAGTGTTATTAAAAGTGCGATATGCCACAAAAAAGAACTCATATTCAGGATTCGCACACTGGCAGGCAGCTTTCTGTGTGTGGCTTAATGGTCAAAAACAAACAAATATGTAAAAATCTGAGTATTCATGTAAACAGTAAGTTTATGTTTTGAGTAAAAGTAAACATTTGGAAGAAAAGAATGTGTATCAGTGTCACATATTTGATATGTTTTTCTGTTCATGTCTGAGTTTCTTAGTTATTCTTCTAGTATGTTAATTAGTTCAGTTCTCCTCTGTTCTCCACCTGTTTTTGTCCATGGTTACTAATTGATTCGGTTCCTCATTTCAGGTGTATCTTTTCAATTATCTCATCAGCTCCTCTGTTGTATTTAAGCCCTTAGTTTCTGTCTGTTCATTGTCTAGCTTTGTTTACGTCGAGTGTGATTGCGGTATGTTTCTCCTTGTAGTTTCTCCTGTTTATTGTATTCTATTAAAAGTCTCCTGAATATATCACCTTCATCGTGCACTTTAGTACAGCCACCACTTGTGACAGAAAGCTATACCAAAACTGAAGATGGGTTTACAAGCAGTCCAGTTATTATGCCTTGACCAGAAACAGCAGTTCCTCAAGGCCCACACCCTGAGGTTTGAACAAATGATGTGCCTGTCTAACTTTCCAGACGAAGAAGAAATCCATCATATCGCCAGCCCCTGATTCCTTTACAGTGTCGGATACATCAGCCCCAGAGCTCTGCACAGAGAGCATTGCAGTGCCCCTAATGGCGCTAGCATTTGTGTGTGTCTGGGCCACACACACATCGGCTCCAGCCCTGACCAGAGTCCAGTGATGGCTCCAGCCCATGAGCCTGCTCCAGAGACCGCTCCAGCCCATGAGCCCGCTCCAGCCCACAAACCCACTCCAAAGTTTGCTTCCATTCACAACCCCATAGCTCACCCCAAGAAATTTTACGTCCCTGCCCATAGTGGCCAAGCCTGGCTTCCTTGGCAAGGCCATGAAGATCCTCCCTGGGCCCGTGAACTGCCAGCACTGCCCTGGTCCCCCTGAACTGCCGGCACCACCCTGGTCCCCCTGAACTGCCGGCACCACCCTGGCTTTCTGCATTGCCGGTACTGCCCAGGAGGCTTCCTGTCCCACCTAAACCACCTTGGCCACCCTCTTCTCTAGCCCTTCATGAGCCTCCTGGGATCCTACCCTCCCTCTCCTGCTGGACGAGGATGCGCCTTCCGGCTCATGACAAACAGTATATTGGGTCCGTGCATTCGCTCTTAAAGTGACAGCAGCCTAATATACCTGCTGCTGTCTGTTATTAATGTTAATCAAATGACAAAAGAAAAAGAAAATTACTCGCTTCTCTTGACTTAATCACTTTTGTAGCTTTAATAAATATCTGTGTATTTATTTCATATAGTGAAGACTATGCAGTGTTTTATTTTACACTTGATTACTTTCATTTTTGTGGTATTTCTTCTGTTAGGTAGACCTACCTGGAAAACTCAAAACTGGTATTGAGAACAGTGAAATTTCACTGGTATCTAAAATTTTGGTATCGTAACATCCTTATTATCAAAAAAAAGAAAAAAAGAAGAAAAAAAGACTATATTATGATATAGTTATTGTGAAAATTACTTGTATTGTGATGATAGATTTTGGTCATATCACCCATCTCTTCTCCTTGCTAGATAGCAGGAAAAGTTCCCACAGTTTTACACATGATTTATTTAGTAGTATTCACCTCGAGTAATAGGCTGAAATAAGTATAGAAATGGCTGCTATTTGGTATTTTGTGCACACAATACCTTAAATCAGTCTTTTTGAAATGTCAGTAGTGCTAAAGGGTATCGAATCAATAGATGTCTGAAACACACATGCACATCACCATGTCATCAGTCATTCAATAAATAATTGTTTTTGAGTCAGTGAATAATTGTTGTGAATGATGATGATGGGAAAAGGTGGTGTTTGGTGTTTTTTTTTTTTTTTCCATACTGGGCAGGGAAGGTAAGAGGTGGAGAAATGAAAACATTCTAAGCAGTTGTACACAACAAAATGTTCTTTGCTTTCAGAACAGGTCCAGACAGATTTCAGCACTAATAGTAATAATCCACTGAATGGCCAATTTCACATGTTTTTTGTGTATTTTCAAAATACAAAATACTGTATTTGTATTTAAATACATTTGTCCACACAATATTTGGTATTTATTTTGATACATTTCAACTGATGTAACATGTATGCTCTGTCTTATGCCCCGTCCACACAAAGCCAGATCTTTCCCTATCCAATCTTTTTTTTTTTTTAAATATCTGCGTACACACAAAACCGCTGAAACCGGCTCAAAACGATGTAGTATACATGCCAGACCTAAATGTGGCGCTGTAAATCTGCCACAGAGATGCACTTAAAACAGAGAATAAGACTTGGAGCATGCGCATAAACCTTGCACGCTGTATACAAACTTTAGTAAAGCTTAGAAATAATGCTTTATTTTGGCTCAGTAGCTTTTGCAGCACGAACACAAGCATCTAGAGTCTGCTATTGTTGTTGTTGTTGTTGCTGTTTTGTGCTGTTAGCGGTGTCTGACTAGGGTCGACACGTGTGGTGATGACATCATCGTTTCACAAAATATACGGATAGGCTGTACACACGAAAACGCAAGGGGCAGCGGTTTCAGAATTATCCACTCTGGGACCCGGTTTCAAAAAATATCGGATTCAATTTCTGAAAACGCGGGATTCATCTCGACAAAACACCTATCCGATACAAAATTTTTGCGTATACACCTAAACGCGTCTCCGTGTGGATGGGGTGTTAGTTTAGCTTCATTGTGTTTTAGTTCTGTCTGTGTGACCTAGTTTTCTAGTGTGTTCCCTTGATTAATTATTCTGTTCACCTGTCTTTCAATTATCTCATTTAGTCTGTGTGTATATATATATATATATATACACTCCCTGTTTTATTCAGTTCTTTGTCTTGTCTTGTCTTTGTGGGGTGAATGTGTGTCCCCCTTTATTCTATCCTGTACTCTGTGGATTATTGAATTAAAGACTTTGTCAGTGAGTTCTTCATCTTCATGCGTTACTTATACAGCCACACATGACAGAAGACTGGACCTAAAATAGAAGAATTTTTTTGCTGCATTTTTTACTCCCGTCACTATGGACTTGCCCCAGTGGACTATTCTGGGATAATTTCACCGCATTTGTGGAGTGGGTGCTGGTATGTAATGGATTGCCACTTACCATCTGCCAGGCTGAGGAGGACATCACCAGCCCCACTCCACACCCAGAGTCCAGCCTGCCATCACCCTGCTGCACGGAATGTTTGCATGAGCCCACCACAGACAGTTAACCACAGGCTGCCACGATGAACAAGCCCACGTCAGAGAATAGGGTGGGGCAAGCCATCGCCTCCGAGCCTGAGCCTCACAAGATGTCTGACCAAGTGTGTGAGCCGGCAACATAGTCCGTCATCGTGGAGTTTGAGGGGATGGAAAGGAGCCCTGCCCACACTCCTGCCACTGAGGGTGAGCTGCCGCTGGCCTCTAAACTATTTCATTTGTTTGAAGAAGATGTTACCTTGTCTCTACTGTCCCCGCTTCAAGTCTCCTGCATCTCCTATGATCCCTCCCAGCCTCCCTTTTCCACCTCCTCTTCAAACTTCAGCCAGTTCCTCTGCCCAGTCACCGCTCTCTCCCATCAGCCCCTCAGGTCCTCCTCAACCTCCCCTCTTTGGCATGGATCCACCCCGGGCCTTCTGGCATTCAGCTCCTCCTGGACAGTGGTATCGATCTGCTGATCCCATCACTCCACCTCAGTCCGTCGTCCAGACTCCTCTGCCTTGGCTCCTTCCTCCATCGGCTTCATCTTGGACCATCTGACTTACAGCTCCACTGGGCTCATTCATTACTCCGGCTCCACCTCGGGCAGACGTCGCCTTGCCTGTGCCACGGACTTGCGGGCCGCCTGCTGTGCTCCGTCTCTCCACTCTATGGCTCTGTCTGGCTCCGCCCTCCCTCTGGCGCTACCTCAGCCCTCCGGTACCCTGGTTCCACTTCGCTATGGCTCCGTCACGGCCACCAGGACCAGCGGACCAGACCCTACATTGTGGGGACAAGGATGGCAATACCAGAAGTCTTTGACCTTGTGGGGACATTTTTTAAGGTTTATTTTATTTTATTTTATTTTATTTTATTTTATGTTATTTTTTGTTTGTTTGCAATTTCTTGTTTCCTACTGGGCAGGGGAAGATAAGAGGTGCTGAAATGAAAACAAAGGTTTCTGAGCAGTTGTATACAACAAAATGTTATTTGCATTCAAAATAGGTCCAGATGGATTCAATAATTCAATAAATGGCCAATTTCACATGTATTTTATGTATTGATACACTTAAACTACACTTGTTATTTTGTATTTTATTTTAAATACATTTTCATTTATTTATACCCATCTCTGGCTGTGTGTGTGTAGTCCTGGTAATCCATACATTGTGGGGAAAAGCTCTTTGGGAAAGCAGCTTATATTTCAAACTAAATTGTTTTTTTGTTTTTTTTCTAAAATATACAAATTCACAACGTTTTCTTTTATGGGTATGTTTAGGGGTAGGGTTAGGGAGATAATATACAGTTTGTACAGTATAAAAATCATTATGTCTATGAAATGTCCCCATAAAACATGAAAACCCAACGTGTGTGTGAGACATGATACACTTTCAATGGTTTTAAAATGAATGTCATATATTCTAAAAATTATTGTAAATATACGTTTTTATTTTAAATACTACTTTTTTTTATTCATATTTTTTATGCCTCTTTAAAGTGTGATTGCATGTAATAACTGAAGGGTAGATGGTCACAGTGAACTTATATATATATATATATATATATATATATATATATATATATATATATATATCATAAAATCAATGTAATTTTTTTGTTCAATATTTTTTATTTTGTATTTCGAGAGAATTTTATATTACTAATTAATATTTATGGAATAATTATGATAATTTTTTCCCAGTGGAAGAAATACAATTTATTATTATTTTTGAATTAAAGCTTCATTGCTATGTGCTTTTTCTGTATTGTGGCTTATTTGTAGATTGTATCCTATAAAATTGCTCTATTTTTTCATATTTTTCATATGTCCCATTCTTTTCCTAAAGCGGTTCCCATTCATTTCTGACCGCGAACAACATATCTGTGTCTATTTTTTCCCACTATTTTATTGATTTATTTTATTTATTTATTTATTTATTTATTTTTTGTGGTCTCACAGTTACAAAATGCACAGTTTAGTATCATTCTGATGAAGTAGTGATTTTTCAAAATTCAAAACTTTTTTTTTTTTTTTTTTGGTCTAAAATGAGATAAATAAACCGGAGAGTTAAACCTGTATGACTTTCTTTCTTCTTCAAAACAACACATATATATATATATATATATATTAAAGAATGTTGGTGAAAAAAATAGTTTTGACTTCCAATTTGTATGAAAAAAAAAAAAAAAACTTATAGATTTCTTGAAATATCGTCTTTTATAGAAGAAGAAAGTTGTACAGGTTTGGAATGACATGAGGGTGAGCAAATGATGACAGAATTTTCATTCTTGGGTAAACTTACCCTTTTAAGGTTATATATCCATTCATTCTAATCTCTGTACAATTACAAATGTTGTAAATACCAGGTTAATGTGCATTAAATATTATGGCAAAAAATAAACAAAAATCAGATCATTTTAATCAAATTAAGAGCGTCTCAGTAGCACTGTTGCATAGACATTTTTACAATATTAATGCACCATTGTATACTAAAGTTTTCATTCAAAACAATCCAAAACAACAAAAAATAACCTACTTACCCCTTTAAAAATGTTTCCCCTTCCTTAACTCAGTCAGATTTCCAAAGATATAAGTTTTTTTGTTGTTTTTCCCCAGTGTCTAGTGGCACACTCAACGCTTGCACTGGGACTTGTTTAGCTCTCTGAGAGAGGCCTTTGACTGTCACCCCACACCAACAGTTTTAGAGTATGTTATGGAGAGGACACGTGATATTTTGTATGCCAAGATTATCAACCTCTTAGCTAATACTGTTCTTGAGAAGTAGCAGACCTACAGCAGAGTATGAAAAAGTCTGTGGGCTCTAGTGCACTGACTACAACAGAAATGTGCTTCCAGAAAATATATTATCTGAAAGTACCCAGTATAAGATTTTCTTGATTGAAGTGAATTTATAAAGATAATAAAACAATTTTTTCTTAGTAATTTAAGACTGTATGATGTAGCTGTAAATAATGCTTGAACTTAACTTGACTTTGTTTAGTGAAGCCTTTAGTATCTAACTGGTTAAATTGTTAGGCTGTTTTTGCTGTGTTAGGTTACAAGTGTGTCAAGGCTACGAGACAAACAGAACATTGAATAGCATTGTGTGAATACCTTATTTCTTATTTATAGGTAAAGCTGTTAAGTTAATGTCAAGTAAACATATAATCAAGGTTATGAACTCGCATTATACGTTTTGTTTGGGCTAATGTAACTATTAGCCCTTTATAGTTGCCATTTTAAGTTAAAGGTTAAGTTAAAAGATTGAGTAACATTGAGTAAGATTGAGTAACATCCATTTGGTTAGTCAGATTTGCACTTTTGCATTTGTGTCCCCTTGTCTCATTATAAGGTCTTCCATGGGCCAGAAATTTCTTGGTTACTGTTGTAACTTCTGTTCCTTGATGGAGGGAATGAGACGTGGTGTCAAATGCTAACACTAGGTGTCGCACTTGGAAGCCCCAAACACCTCTGATACAATGGGAATTAGCAAGTGGAATTTCCATGTGCGACTCGCCCTGGACATACAGGTTTAAAAGGAGCTGGCATACATCCACTCATTCAGGTTTGTGCCAAGGAGCACAGTAATTCAGCGTTGTGACAGGAGGGACACCTCGTCTCATTCCCTCCATCAGGGAACAGAGGTTACAATAGTAACGGGATGTTCCCTATCTGTCAGTCACTTTGACGTAGTGACGAATGCTGACACTAGGGGTCCCTATGGAAAATGCCACAACTGCTGAATTGAGTTACGAGGTTTTGGCAATGCATATGTCTGTGCAAACCACTGTGTGCTAGGTAACAAGTGCACTCGCGACATTTTTTTTAGGGAAAAATCTACAGCTAATGCAGACCAGAGCATTGAGGAAGCGCTCTTCCTCCCAGATAGGAGAAAGAACACTACAGAGACCACATCCTATCTGAAGGTAAGGTTAGTATATGGAGAATTCATCACATGGATTTACACCCAGGAAGTTCCAGACATGGAAAAAAGTCTCTGTGGTAGATCCTACATGAAAGGGAGGAACTACTACAAATGCAGCGACTGGCAGCAGAGACAGGGCTCTGCCTAGGCAAGACACAAGTTCACTGTCAGGGAAATGGTATTGTGGAAAATACATCATATGGGATTACCAAGAGGGGATCACTACATATGGACACCTCGCGCCAGTATACAGGCTGACTGAAGGGTATGCATCACAAGTACTGGGCCTGGCGTTGAATTTCTCTGTTGAATTCGACTGCTGCAGGGTGCCGAAAAGTAAGATACATCCAGGGTTTGCCGGACTCGGGAACTCATGTCGACAAAAAGCATACATTATCACCTCAGGGGAGGAGAGAGGCACTGTGTACAAGTGGAGCACCCCATCAGTTGTCCACAATTTACCTACTCTTACCTGACAACACACGAGATGAAACTGGCTCAACCCAGAGATTGTAAAATCTTGCAAACGTATTAGGTGTTGCCCAGCCTGCCACTCTGAAGATATCTGTTAGAGTGGTGCCATTGGGTAGTGCCCAAGAGGATGCAGTACTCCTCGTGGAGGGTGTTCAGACTTTGAAAGGGCAGGGCGTGGATCCCTGTGCCTGGTATGCCAAGGCAATAGCATCCATGATCCAGTGGACCAACCTATGTTTGGAAACCTATGTCTTCCCCTTTTGCTGTCCCCCAAAACAGACAAAGAGCTGCTCAGAGTCTCCAAAGGTCTGTGTGTGGTCAAAGTAAATATGCAGGGCACACACTGGACAAGGCAAAGATAAGGCTGGGTCTGCCTCGTCTCAAGGCAGCTCTTGCATGTTCACTACTTGTTCCCTAAATGGGGTAGTGAGAACTTTGGGCACATGTAGATCAGTCAGGGTCTCAGGATTACGTGTGTAATAGTATGCCAGGCCAAACTCAAGGCAAGTTTCGCTGACAGAGGACACCTGCAGGTCCCCCACCCTCTTTATAGAAGTGAGCATGGTCAGGAGCGCCATCTTCAATGCCAGGGCCCTTAGCTCGACTAACTCCAGTGGCTCAAAAGAAGCTCTCTATAGGCTCAGCAAGACAGCAGAGAGATCCCATGGAGGATTCAACCTCCTGGCACCTCTAAGGAACCTGATGATCAGGTCATGCTTCCCTAAAGACTTCCCATACACTGCATTGCGATGTGCCACTGTGGTGGCCACATACACTTTCAGGGTGGAGGGGGACAGCCGACTCTCCAAACTCTCCTGCAGGAAGGAAAGTTCTGACCCAACTGCGCATCTCTATGGTCAGGTCCCCAACCCTCTTAACCGAAGCCAAAGCCGTCAGGAGCGCAGTTTTCAATGACAAAAACCTGAGTTCTACTGAGAGCAAGGGTTCAAAGGGAGCCCTCTGCAGTGCAGATAAAACCACTGCGAGGTCCCAAGAGGGAACTTGTTGAGGGCGAGGTGGATTAAGCCTCCTAGCTCCTCTCAGGAACCTGATGATCAGGTCATGCTTCCCCAACGACTTACCGTCAACAAGATCATGGTGAGCCGCAATAGCAGCCACATAGACCTTAAGGGTGGAAGGAGACAGCCTTCATTCCAGCCCTTCTTGAAGAAAGGAGAGCACTGACCTGACTGGGCATGAGCAGGGGTCTTCTTGACGAGAAGAACACCACGTGATGAAGAGGTTCCACTTCAGGGCATAGGCTTGCCTAGTAGACAAGGCTCTAGCCGAAGTGATATTAGCAGGTGGTAAGGTACCTAACCCTCCCAGAAGGCTCACTGGGGGAAACGCATACTTGCGCAGGTCCCACGGCCAGCTGTGTGCCAGAGCATCCGTGCAGAGAGTACCTTCGGTGAGGGAGTAAAACAACTGGCAATGGGAATTGACTGGGGAAGCAAACAGGTCTACCTGAGCGTCCCCGAAGTGTTCCCAAATCAGCTGAACCGACTGGGGATGGAGTCTCCACTCCCGGGGCGAGACTGTTGACGAGAAAGCTTGTCGGCCGCAAGATTGAGTCTGCCCGGGATATGAATGGCACGAAGCGACCTCAGATGCTTCTGACTCCACATAAGGAGAATGGTGGGCGAGTTGCGACATGCGACGGGAGCATAGACCTCCCTGATGGTTGATGTACGCTATGCTCGCAGTGTTGTCCGTACGGACCAGGACGTGCTTGTCTCTCAGCAGGGCCCTGAAGCGGTGCAGAGCAAGCTGAACTGCTAGCAACTCGAGGCAATTGACATGCCACTGGAGTCGGGGTCCCGTCCAGGAGCCTGATGCAGCATGACCATTGCACATGGCGCCCCACCCCGTGGCAGAGGGATCTGTTGACACAACAACATGCCTGGACACCGGACCTAGGGGAATACCAGCCCATAGAAACAAAAGGTCCAACCACGGGGTAAAGGTCTGACGGCAAGCCGGAGTGATGGTCACTCTGAGCGTGCCCTGTTGCCATGCCCATCTCGGAACTCGGCCGTGCAGCCAGTGCTGAAGCGGTCTCATATGGAGCAATCCCAACGGAATTACTGCCGCTGCAGATGCCATATGCCCCAGGAGCCTCTGAAATAACTTCAGTGGAACCGCTCTCTTGCCTCTGAACTGAGTCAGGCAGTTCAGCAGAGACTGTGCGCGCTCGCTTGTAAGCTGCGCGAACATGGCGACCGAGTCTATTTCCATACCGAGAAAAGAGATCCTCTGCACAGGGGAGAGTTTGCTCTTTTCCCAGTTGACCCGAAAGCCCAGACGGGCGAGGTGTCTGAGCACCAGATCCCTGTACTCGCACAACTGATCTCAAGAGACACCTTGAACACTGAGGGGAGCGAGAGCTCCCTCCGCGACCTTCGTAAAGACGCAGGGAGACAGGGCCAACCCGAACGGGAGAACTTTGTACTGATATGCCTGCCCCTCGAAAGTGAACCGAAGAAACGGTCTGTGTCAAGGAAGAATGGAGACATGAAAGTACGCGTCCTTCAGGTCGATAGCTGCAAACCAATCCATGGGACGAATGCATTCGAAAATGCGTTTGGGCGTTAACATCTTGAATGGGAGTCTGTGAAGAGCTCGGTTCAAGGCACACAAGTCCAGGATAGGCCATAACCCACCTGTTTTTTTGGGTACAATGAAGTATGGGCTGTAAAACCCTGACTTCACATCGGCTGGAGGGACCGGCTCTATCACGCCCTTTGCCAGAAGGGTCGCGATTTCCATGCGCATGACAGGGGCATCCTTGCCCACCGTGGTAGCACAAACACCCCGACATTTGGGGGGCCGCCGGGTGAACTGAATCACGTAGCCGAGCCTGATCGTTCGGATGAGCCAACGGGACTGGTTGGGAAGTTGTAACCAGGCTTCCAGAAACCGAGCTAACGGGGTCAGAGGAACTACAGGCGTACCCAACGTGGGGCAGCAAGGTGGAATAGACGGCCCTAGCATGGGAGGCATAGCGTCCCTTAGCAAGGGTGGAGTGAAAACACTCGTCTGATTCCAGAGATTGACAGAGAGGGCGTGAGAAGGCAATGCGTTCTCGGGCCGGCTCTGAGAGGAAACTGGCAAAGGAAGAGGGGGATGAGAGCGGTGAGGAGACACGTCGCCTACTGTCATCCACGGCCTCTTGGGACCCGGAGGTAGAGGAAACAGCTCTTCTAGTGAATATTTGGGTACCACTGGCCGTGGGGCCAGTGGCGGAAAACAAGAAATTCTCCCCCGGCCCTCCACTGGGGAAGGAGAGGTCCTGCTACCCTCTCCCGAAGAGCTGACTTTTCTATCCCCGGGTCGCCCGTCTCAGGAACGCCGCTTTCTAGCCTAACGCTTGGCAGGTGGAGGGGCAGAGACGGGTGGCGCAGCCTTCCTACGGCCATCTCCTTGCTGCGGCTGGGGTGCCCAAGGAACCAGGACTTGTTTATCCTGAGCAGTTAATCTGCCCACTGTTCTTCAGAAAAATCCTCCAGCTCCTGCACGTTCTTTGGTTTTCCACCATCTTTTGCATATTTGACCCCTTTCCTTCAGTGATTGTATGATTTTGAGATCCATCTTTTCACACTGGTGACAACTGAGGGACTCAAACACAACTATTACAAAAGCTGCAAACATTTATTGATGCTTAAGAAGGCAACATCCATTAAGAGTCAGGTGTAAATTGTTCTTATTTTGTTATAAATTACATTCATTCATTTAGTACTGCTGTTTAGAGGTTAAATAATATATTTACATGTATAAAAGAAAAGAAAAGAAAAGGAACGGAAAATTGAAAAATCATTTAAGTGATTTTCTGGACTCGGCCAGAATCGACTCTGACTCGGATGTTAAGGATTCAGACTTAAGTCCAACTCAGCCCCCTTTGGACTTGGACTTGATTGGTTAAGGATTTGGACTCGACCTGGACTCGACAAGGGTGGACTCGGACCCAACACTACTAACTTTTAGTCAGGCCTGGGCATCCAAATCTAGCTCATTTTAAGTTTTCTTGTACTGAATGAGATTGTCAAAAGCATTGGCTTTATCACCTTCAGTCTCCATTGCTGTGCTGAGGAGTTTAACTTGGGTGAACAAGGCTTGAGTTTGACTTTTCCCACTTCTTATAATCTCTTGGACAACATTACAGCCTGGAATTGGTCTTTCTAAGCCAATCCTGCTTACCAGAACAGGAACATGTATAGCCAGTCTAGGGTCCTCATTCCCTAGAAGGTTAAGAGTGATCTCCACCCAACCATGGAAGGGTATTGGGTCCTTTTTTTCCCCATCTCTGACGTCCAGATGAAGCTTTGTGTCATTTAAGTACATTTTGTGTGAGGTAAGTACAAGTCCATAATGCTCACCTGGGTTCCTGTGTCTAATAAAATACACAGGATAACCATTCATGGTAAATTTCAGCACACTTTTCCTCATACAAGCTGAGCTACTCTCATTTGGCTGGACTGGTTTGGTAAGTATGGAGAAGTGATATTGTGGATTTGTTTTGACAAAGTGGGAGAGGCTGTACCAGCTTGTAACATTTCATACTGGGATGGCTGTTTTACTTCGATCACTGGATTTCCCTCTTGCAGTGATCAATCCCTTTTTCCCCGAACTCTTGGTTTCCTAAGGTAGTTGATTGCTCTGTGTCCCTCTGCACTGCATATTAAACAATGGCTGCAAGTGGTCACATTTTTCTCTGTGCAGTCTTGGCATTGTGATTGTCACAGTCTTTGAAAAAGAAGTCTACATGAAGAGGATTATGGTTGGGATCTTGACCTGTATTGATGTTGTGGTTGATACTAGGTCTGAGACTGCACCTGTTTGTTCAGCTTGTACAGTGGGATGGCAGATGGTGGGAATGGTGTTGGATGCTGAACGTTGAAAGTGGGCTGTTGGAAGTGATTCATGGACTGTTGGGGTGGTTGCTGTATTTGCTGATGTCTTTGAGGTTGATTTCATCACTTGTGATTTTTATTACATAGCTCAGCAGGGTTTCATCAAAAACATTGTGGTTAGAGAGGTCTCAACTCTCTCTGAACATCACTGTGCTTTAGGCCGATGCCTTGTGAAACAGTATGGAGAAACACATTCTGAGCTGTGTAGTTGTCATATCTGATGTCCGCATTTACCTGTCTAGAACAGAACAATACCTTCTGCTTTAAGCCGAACATGCGGTACAGGAACTGCTGTGGTGTCTCATGTTCATGCTGTTACTCATAAGTTCCTGGAAAAGTTCAGTACTGCTGCTTTCACCTAGATGAGACTGGAGAAAACTTTTTAATTCTGCGACAGTCATGTCATCCTTTGTTTATTACCATATCTTTAAAATTTCCAGGTTTAATTATGCAGAACACCCCTCAGATTATCTCGCTTTCAGTGTAGCCTTCCTTTATGCCTTCATCTATTTGCTGGAACAGGTTGCTGAGATGCCAGGCACACTGTCTCCTATTTGTCCCCCGTGGATCTTGAATTCTTGATGTTGCAACATTGCGTTGTCTCTGATGGAGACCAAGGTGTCAGGTACAAAATAACTTACAAAATAAGTGTAGTGGCTGCTGAATTCCTGCCTTGGAATGCTGGAATATACAGGGTTAGTATTGTTTGGAAGATGTTTGTGCGACATGACTGTGTTTTCTACCTAACTCCTCAAAGTTTGAAAACATTCTCTGGTACTCAATCTCTGAGGTGTCTGTGTTATGAGGTGCAGTGGATGGCTGTGCAAGCATTTCAGTCCTAGTAACACTTTGTTCTACAATTTCATCAGTACAATCATTTAAATTCAATAGCACAGTCATTCCATGACCAGGTAGTCTAGATAATTCACTATTCATGTAAATTATAATTAATGTAGCACTCTTTGTCTCCATTCAATTCACATCCACTTAATCCAGGCACTCTTCTTTAAAACATGATGATGATTCATTTCACGTTGTACTTGTGTCGACTCTTGTATTGAGCTATTTGGTCCACAACCATTATTCCAACAGCGACTGATTTGACACTCATTCCCTTTCTATGAAACCTGTTAAAATGCATTTGCTGGTTCTAACTCTTGCCTGAGCACTGTAATTATTTCTCTTTTACTAGAATACAATCAAATGGCTTTCCTTACTCATTTTTGCATCTGTCCTTGTTGTGGAGAAAAGTCTTTGTACCTTACTTACTCCTAAATGGTACATATTAGTGCCTTAAAGGTACATATTATTACTTTAAAAGTGCATATTAGTACCTTTTCACTTTTGTACCTTAGGGTACTGCCCCAGTGACAAGCGCCGAAGAAGTGTCATCAGTTGAAGCAATGACTTGATGGTGAAAGATAGGCTTCTGACTTGCGTTGTGCAGGAGAAAGACTCATTAGGTGCCACCTTATATAGGGAGCAATTCCGTCTCTAATTTGTGTGCTTGAATGCCATTGGCAATTGCAATGCAATGCTGTTATTGCATTCAGGCTTCAGTATTTCTAGGAGATGTGTTTTCCCATAGCGTCAGTCTGACGCAACGTCGAGAGACCGATATTGAAAAGGAACACCACAAACTTACAGGAATACTGGCAAGTTACACAAAGCTCTATAATATGACAGGTTACATCAATGTTAAGTAATTTACAACTTAAATTTACAATAACTACACTGTGTACAGTACATCTTCATGATTTAAAGCAGAATAAGAAATCATCACATAATATTTCATTGTGTTTACGGCAGATTAAAGACCAGAAACATCCATTTATAGTTACATTATATAAAGTCTTAGTGTGCAAGTAAATTGTTATGCACTATATTACATATTGCTATAAACCCAGCCCTTCATATACTGACACTATATTTAAATATTATACTATTTTCATGTACAAACATGTATTGAGAATTCTGTACAAACAGAAAGTAATTATGCTAAATGATGTCTATTTTGATGACAAATTTCAAGCCTTTTAATCTACAATTACCCTATGTCTGTAACAAAATAATTCAAGTCAGCATGTTCTGTAAACTATTAAGACTGGCATGACGTTCATCACAGGATATTAGGGGTGTAACGGTACATGTATTTATCCAATCACACAACGAATACAGCCAGTCACATGCAATCCACACTCCAATCCAGAAGGGGGCATGTGAGGTAATGCAATGCTGTTTTCTAACTGCCACAACAGGAAAAAGAGCAGAAGAAGAACAGGGCATACGCGAATGACAGTTTGAAAACAAGTCCTCTAGATGCTTCTAATGGGTCTTTCTGCGCTCAAGGACAAAAGAGTACACTTTGATAAGCTTGCACACTCAACTGTGCGTGAAACGGAGCAGAATGCAGAAAATTAAGTATAGGAGGGTTGGGCTTAAGCTTTGAATGTTTAAATATAGTTTTAATAGAATGTTTTAATATAGTTTATAGCAAATTGTAACACTCCAAATGCACAAGTTTTATTTTTCATTATTCTATTTATTTTGTACTTTTATAACACAAGATGCTTTTCAGTTTTGTAGCTGATTGTGACCAAATACCTTCTGCCTGTTTTTATCAGCCCTGCAAAACAATATGACATATGCTATGCAAGAGTGCATTCTGTTTACTGCTTAATACACTAGGAGACTGTACTGTACCAACTACATCAGAGGGACTAAATGCCACCAAGTGGAACAAACTGTAATCTGACTACTGTCTGTTTAAAATAAATTAAAAGAAACCTAGCATTGTGGATTTGTTGCTTTTTCTGGTAACACTTTAACACCAATTCTCACTATTATTTAGTTGCTTATTAGCATGAATATTACTAGTATTTTGGCTGTTTATTAGTACTTATAAAGCACATATTAATGTCTAATTCTGCATGACCTTATTGTACATCCCTTAAACCTACCCCATACCTAAACTTAACAACCAACTAATAAGCAGTAATTAGCAGTTTGAGGTAAAAGTCATGGTTAATGGTTAGTTTTAGGGAGAATTGGACCCTAAAACTAAAGTTTGACCCTTTTTCCTATTGTACCGAAATCGTACCAAACCGTGACCCCAAAACCAACGTACGTACCGAACCGTGACCTCTGTGTACCGTTACACCCCTACGGTATATCCTCAAATGTTTCTTTTTCATAACTCAAAAACTTGAGTAGTCTCCCTGGTAGAGGAAGAGCATTGATTTGCCTCAGTCTGTGGATTCCCATTCGCTGACGAATCTTGAGTCTGCTCAGATGCATCAGTGTGCAAGGAAGAACTGAAATAGAGAGGTTTCAGTTTTTCATTTTTGTTCCATTTATTTGAAACTGAATTCAATTGCATGTCAATAATTTTAGTTTCTGCAAATGAAGAGATTAGAAAGAATTTCTCACCTGATTTTTCTTTAATACGGGCCCAATCTTTGCAGCTGTCTAGGTGCTCAGTTATTCTAGAGCAGAGTTTAACATGACCCACATAGTCAAGTAATGTGTCTATGATGGGTCCCACACATTCGCTGACTGAGGGAGTAGAGATTATCTCACAAAACTGTAAATAAATAAAATAAATACATTTAATTTTACAGAAAATAGTAAGAGTATGCAAATGAATTGACAATATTAATATAATAATAATATTAAATTGTAGATTTTATTTATTTTATTTTATAAAATATTCTGAAACAATTATATAAAACTTACAGACAGTTTTATTCAAAATGTTTTTTTTCTTTAAACACAGTGAAATCACCTCCTAAAATTTTTTTTACCTGTACACAGTGTTCTGTTGGTTCATCATTTAAATAATATATTGTTTCTCGTCCATTTCGTCTTAGTTTTATGGGGGGATGAGGATTACTGCCATATTGACAGTTAAAACATGATAGTGCATCGCAGCCATTGTCCAGTAGATACTTCAACATCAACATGTACTTCACACAGAAAACCAAAACCGCAGGGAAGCTGGTGGGATGAGTTGGCAGCAGGGCATTGACATTAGCGCCATGCTTTATCAGCAAGGCCACAATTTCCATACTTCCTTTCCTCACAGCCACTAGCAGGGGGTTGAAAATGTCCAGGTTGGGGTCAGCACCTGCCTCTAACAGCATAGTAGCTGCCTCAATGTTCCTGTTTGCCACAGCTGAGTACAGAGCTGTGCTGCGGCGATCTTCATGCATTTTTGACCAATCATTTGACAGCATGGCATTGACGTCATATCCACCCTCAATCAACGTTTCTAGAACATCATCTCTGTTACGTTCTGCAGCAAAATGAAGAGGACTGATGCCGGAGTATTTCACTTTGACCATGTTAGTTTTAGGGATTAGCATGGCAACAATGCTGAGGAAGATGAGAGAGATGTTTATTTCTTCATGAATAAATCAGTCCTTGAAATTGTATAAAAACCTAAAAGAAAACCAATAGGGTCACATATGTAAGGAGTTTATTTTGTCATAATGACTGGCTAAATGTACATAATCCCATTTATTACATGGCTATTTGACAAATAAATGAACACTTGGAATATAAAATAATCAATATGAAATACTGATTCAAAATCATTTTATAATTTTAACTATAGGCTATATTATCATAGAGCTTCCCCTAAGAAAGATTTGTCCCTTACAATGTACACAGCAATCATCCCAGCAACAAAGAAAACACTGCAGTATCACAGTAATATTAAATCTGAAATTCTTCAAGGTCATTTTCAATAACTGAGATGCAAGATATTGGCAGTTACATTTGTATGAAATGAGCACGAGTCTGTGGCGTGATAAGAGAGACATGAAAGTAGAGCGAGTTACCGATGAGTGCAGTGGCGTCAATTCACCAAAAGCCAAGGTATGGCGAACCCTGATGTCATCAAATCTTACTCCCTCGACGTGAAAAGTGAATGTGGTGTGTCCAAAGATGAATCATATATATATATAGCTATAGCTATATATATAGATGATAACCCTGCAAATTATACTTCTATAGACCACTGTTATAAGAATGAAGGACATTCAAGTACTTATCACAACCTTTGTGCAACAGTCGGGTTTCAGAAGATATATACATATATATATATATATATATATATATATATATAAACACTTTTATGAAGTATATATATATTTATACTTTCATGAAGTATATGTATATATATATATATATATATATATATAAAATTAACAGTGGAATTCCTGGTGAAAAACTACATTACCCATGATTCTGCAAAGAAAGCTCCACCAATCAGAGAATCGCAGCTTTCAATCAGAACCAATCATGCTCAAGTATTCTCAAGAGCCGTGTAATATAAGTATGTAATGAACTGTTATATACTGTATAGGCCTACTAACCTCTCATGACCATTCTTTGCTGCAACATGAATAGGAAGTAATCCAGTTTTGTCGGCTTTGTTAACATCAGCTCTTTTCGTCAAGAGGATCTCAACAACTTCATCATGACCATTCTTAGAAGCCTCAAACAATGCGGATGCATCATCATTTGCCTGGGTATTAATATTACCTCCTAAAGAATAGGTAACTAGGTTAATGCTACTAGATTAAAGTAATAAATAGATTTTTTTTTCTCTTGTCTTACCTTACAGAAATTCTTACCTTTCAATATTAGGTAGTTAAGCACATCAACAGCATCACACTGAGCAGCCGTAAACAGACTGTCAATGCCATAAATATTTTTGGCACACAGCTTGGCCCCTGCTTGTACCAACATCTTACAAATCTCTAAGTTTTTGTTCCTCACTGCTTCATGTAGTGGAGTCCCACCTTGAATACAGACTCTGAATGGTGAAGCTCCAGATTTCAAAAGAAGCTCCACGATCTCTTCATTAGGTTTCTCGCATGCTGTATAAATCAACAGTGATGGTTTAGACCTCTTTCTGGTCATTTGTGCAGTTGTTGAGAGATATCATGCTAAAATATGCTTACCTTTGTGCAGTGGTGTCTCCCATTGGTTATTTGCAAGGTTAGGATCAGCTCCATGCTCCAAGAGATGCTTCACACAAGAAACATTTTTGCGACCCACAGCCAGAAGGAGCGGTGTCTGACTTCTGTGTGTTCGTTTGTTGATTGTATCTGGCCTGGCTGTGGGAGAGATGGGATACAACTGTAATTTTTGAGAATGCGATTTTGGATTGGACATAATTCGGAATTGATTTATTCATCACCTCTGAGCAAAATCTTAAGGCAGTCGAGATGGCCATAGTATGCAGACTCATGAAGCGGTATCCAGCCTTCTTTATTGGGTTCGTTGAGATTTTTAGATTTGAAATGAATGATGTCTCGTAGAGCCTTTGCATCTCCTCTCCAAATGGCTGAGAGAAAAGGGTCTATATCACTGAAAGTACAAATAAGAGAATCTTAAGAATAGGACAGTTCAATCCATGAGCATGATAGCGCTTTTCACTATTGTAAGTTACACCGTTACGCCAGTAGTTGGCATAACGGAGTGAGCCATTCAAACAATTAATTCAAAAACATTGATTCTCTCATGAAGTAAACAATATGGTGTGCCATTCATTCGGAAATGCATTTTGGCTAAGCAAAGATTGACAAATTAACGGGAAATGTTGTGTTTGAAATGTAAGTTACCTGCTAACTGAACTGTAGTAAGTAAGCAATAAGGTACGAGAGGCTGTGCTAACAACGCCCTTCAGCCATGACTTATTCACCATACAGCACTAGCCTCGAGTACCTTATTGCTTTTATAAAATGGTTACCACACAATACAAATATTAAAGCCAAAAATATGTATCAAGGCAACTTTCATGAAGTAAACTTTCACTAAAATAGTCCCTGACCTTGAACAGCAACAGAAATTACATTATTACGCCATTAGATTGCGGCAAAATCTGTCTTCATGCGAAGCAAAGACTTTTACATTGAAAAGACTGAATTATTGTGAACACGGAACAAGACGCAACTGAAAAATGCTTTGACTAACGCTGTCAGTCACAGAAAACCCCTTACCTGTTAAAAGGACAGGATAAAACATCGGACATTTAAACAGATTTTTTATTATGAACATAGAACTGACTGACCTGAAGGAAAATCTGAATACAGGTAATAAACTTGCTCACTCGATCTCTTTCTCACAATACTCTTCTACAAAGCTTATTCTAGTAAGCTTAAATGAACAATATCAATTGAGAACATAAAGTTTACGTTGCTAAGAGTGGTTGCTAAGGGTGTGTAGTGATACACAGAACCGTTAGGTGAAGCGGTCATAGCCGTGTTTTTCTCGTGAATAAAACGCAGCCAACCGTTTAATAAAAAAGCAGTATAACACTCGCAGTTGTGCTGTTGGTCTTAATATCAGTAATAGGTCGCTGCTAATCGGAACCAACAGTACACACACACATTGAATGAGATCTTTCCTGCCACTCACTTCATAGGCTCCACTGTGACCTGCAGGTGTCCATTGTACCTTGTCCAGACAATCACCTTGTCTTTGTCCTTACTGAAGTAATGATCTTGAAAATCCCTGTTGATTTGTGCACCCTTATTCTCACTGAAAGAAGGACAGCAACAAAGTTTCGTTATTTAGAGATGTAAAAGTGATTTTTGTATGCGATTGTTTACTTGAAGCATAGTTGTGCATAACAAGAGGAAAAAAATCACTTGGGGGGGTTTGCCGAGTTAGGGATGAATTGTGGTCTTTGTGTAGGGCCAGCTGGCTCTGTGTGGGTATGCAGTTGTCGATTCTGCCATGGGGTTAAATTTGTATCAGCTAGACTTCGCTCAATAGCTAACTGGAGCAGCTGTTGTTCAGACATGTGTCCATAAGCACTATAGTCCTCTAGGTCTTCATTTGTTGTCCTTGAAGCAGCCATTGTCGCTCTGGCTACTGCCATTTTGCACCTGTGATAGTAAAATGCTCAGAAATTTTGACAGAAAAAAATAATGTAGGCGTAATCAATCACACAAACTGTCAAGACAAATTAGCTTCAAAATTAATTAAAATACCAGGTTATTAACATAAAAAAAAAAAAAGATCACTTTTTCAACTGCACACCAGTTCCCTTTCATCTTAGGTTTCATAATTCCTAACATCAACATTATAATTCATTGCTATTAAAAAATCCACCTACCTTTCTGCAGGATATCAATAATTATTAGGTTGAATGTGTGCATGTCATTCTGCTCCTTCCTCTGTATGACAGCTGCTCTTGCTTGCTTTATGAAGAGTCTGATTCCACGTCACGATGTAAACAAACTGATAATCTTATAAATATATCTGCCTGGCTTGCATGTGATTCATTATAGCTTGTCTGCCTAGATGTGACATGATCTTCTTTGCACATGAGCCAAAAAACAGGAAGAACAGCAGAACTAGTATTGGATTGATCTACTGGTTTTGAAACTGGTAAAATCACCTTTCCCCCTGAACTAGAAAACAACATTTAACCCAGAATTTCTATAAATTTGCTGTAAATGATAATCCATGTATAAACCTTGCAGGACAGGACTTTATTCAGACAGGAATATAATATGAATGATTATAAATGTGCTTCTGTGAAATAATGGCTCTTTTATTTGTACATTGTATTTGAACATTATGCTCTCTATAATAAACTATGCTTTAAAGATTTACATTGTGTCCTATGATGACCACTATTCAGCTTTCTACATGCATTACAAATCTACAGTTACATTTCTTCATAGTTAAATCATTATATGCTCTATGATTGAGTGACCCTATTTTCAGAGACAGCTGTCTGTGAATGCTTGCATGTGCTGGAAACCTCTCTGTGACTCTGTAAACATCTCAGATAGACACTCACCTCCTGTCCTATTACATGACTCATGTGTTTTCATTTGTAGTGGTGTGGCAATGAAAGGTTTGGAGCTTCAAAACAGTGCAAGTAATAATGAAATCTGAAGGTAGATATGATGATAATAATAAACCATATTGAACCACCATCTTTTGATCCAAACATGCAGTTCTGTCTGTAAATTGGTGGAATTAAAAATTATATTGATGCCGAAATAAAGCAGCAGGGAATAGTCTGTATGTATGCAAGTGCTTTTGGTTATATGACTATGTCTATGCTCAAAGTTTTATCCTTTAACACACTAGAGCTGTAAGGTTAACACATTCAGTATTTGTTTAATGTGTTATAGGCAAATTTATATATTTAGTAATAATTTATTTAAATAATTTATTTATTCATTCAAAATAGGATGACTGCTTTGAATTTATAAATTATTGAAATAAACTTACCAGCTTGTTGTTACAATTTAAGCTTCAATGCATGAATTTAAAGGGATAGTTCACCCAAAAATGAAAATTTTGTCATCATTTACTCACCATCAAGTTGTTCCAAACCTGTATCAACTTCTTTGTTCTGCTGTACACAAAGGAAGATATTTGGAAGAATGTTTGTAACCAAACAGATCTCGCCCCCCATTGACAACCATAACAGGGAAAATAAATACTGCGGTAGTCAATGCGAGATCTGCTTGGTTACAATCATTCTTCCAAATATCTTCTTTTGTGTTCAGCAGAACAAAGAAATTTATACAGGTTTGGAACAACTTGAGGGTGAGTGAATGATGACAGAATTTTCATTTTTGGGTCAACTATCCCTTTAATTGTACAGACTCCCGCTGGTTTCTAATGTATAAAATCAGTACATTGGCACCACCATGTGGTTAAAACATGTCAAACACCCAAATTTTTACCTATAAGATTAAGATTTTTTATTCGCACTCATTATTCTGATCGTTAATAAAACTTAGCAATACAAATCATTGCAGAACTCCTCTTATAATAAGCAAGATTTTTCGTACATAACTAAACAAAATACATCAGTTTAGTGAAGTCAAAATATATTTAAAAAGGCAAAATCAACCTGAGAGAATCAACCAACTAAAGTAATTCAGGTAGAAATAGCTCCTTAAGGTAACAACAATTCCACTTTTTACAATATAGATTATGCAGTAAAATAATGTTTGCCATTAATTTTTCAGTTACAGTAACATTTTATTAATGTTGGATGAATTCGAGGCACTTAATCAGTGAGGTCACTTAAGGCAGTGAGGACTTTCCTTTACTAGAAATAAGAGACCCTCGGACATATCATATGAAGTCATGACTGGACATTTAGTTTTATATATTCAGAGAGACATTCAGATATCTGAGACAGCACATGTTGAGAGGAGTATGAACAGTTGACTTGTCAGTCTAGCAGTGATATGAGAAACTTAAGTCAGGGGGATGCATGGATTCTTTGAGATCCCAGTGGTAGGGAGATTTAACCTTTCCAGCTGACCTGATATGACCTGTTATCCAAGAGGGATATAAAAAAAGATAGTGAAGGTTTCTGTAGGTCAAAGCAACATTTAGTTCCTTCACATGTGCTTGTAGCAACATGTGCTTATAAATAGGTCTGTGAAACATCCAGACTCTTGCATGAGTTCTACAACACAGAGTTAATGATAATTCAGTAGACATTTCACTGACTCAATTTTGGATGCTGAAGACTGACACTTTACCACTTAGAACTTGTGCCAAATAATTTGTATCATCACTTGGAAGAGCCCAATACATAAACAATACTGAGTCTGATGAGCCTGACAGCAAAATATTTATCCTTTACAAAAATGAATTGCAATGAAATTGCATTACTTTAATCCATACGGTTAAATGTGTAGTTTTGTGTAGTAATATGATGCTGTGCTACACACACAATAAAAAATTGCTAAAATGATTTAGTACTGTTGTATACAGTACAACTATTTCAATAAACTTGAAGTCCATTGTATAGTGCAGCAGTTCCGATTTGACTTCCCCATAATTTAACTGCATTCGCTGCAGTGCAAATAAGTTCAGTGTAGTGCAACTGCAGTTTAGGACACTACATTTTATAGTTGAATGACATAAAAGTTCAGATCGATACATTATAACTATAATTAAGTCAAATGCTGCAATTAATTTTTTATAATACACCTGCAGTTTAACAGCTGCACTGCAAAATGGACTAGACTGCAGCTGAAACGGAAGTTGCAATAGTCTTTTCTTCCTTATTGTGATGAATATCTGAGTAAAACAGCTTCTCGAACAAGAAAAAATAACAACATAGGGCAGGACATGATTTTGTGCATTGGGAATTGATTGGATTATTGTGGTTTGTTATTGCTGTGATCTCATGTGAGTGACCCTTGTACCAGTAAAGAGAAATGTTGCTGCAAGAGAGAGGGAAGTTAATTAAAGATTATGAGGGCTTTCATGGTGACTTTAATGACTGCAATATCTACAGTTGTTTACAAGGTAATTGTGGCAATTTACATTTGCCAGCTTTAAATAAAATGTAAAAAAAATGTGTAGTAAAAGTAAAAAAGGGTGGCAACTTTACTTTTTTTTTTCATTTTTACTGTGTAAATGTGGTCATTTAGACATAGTATTAATGTAGTTTTCACTTTTGCAATGTTTTAGTGTGGTTAAAAAAATGCAGTGCCCAAGTTTTTTTTTATTTTTTGTTTTTATGCAGTGCCCAAGTTACCACACTGTGTGTTAAATGTGTTAGCCTGAATTACTGTGGTAGGCACTGGTTTACAAGTTTACACAATGAGTAAAACGTCACACTTCAAGCCGAAGGTTTACCCGGAATTAGCCATATTTAGAATATTATGCCGTAAGTGAACGTAATCAATTACAACACGACGGTCAAAACCATTCGATAGTTGTGCTGTTCCGAATCCATTTTCGATGACGAACTTCGACTCAACGCTCTGACGTTCCAACCGCTCAGAGCTGCTGTGGCATGCTGTCTCCATGGAAACCTGTTTAGTTGGTGCAGTGCGTTTGCGTGGTTTGAATATTCCTGCTTGCTAGCACATCCACAATATAAAAGACGTAGCTTTTATGAAATGGTCCGTTTACCATTTGAGCTAAATTTACAGAGGATTACTTGAGATGGGTATGAAATAGGCTAAAAGCACGGTTTTCTGGAGAGGAGCTTTTTCGACAGGCCTTTTTTTCTTCAACTTTGTTGTCGTATCATTAGCGAGCTAACGTCAACCGAGGCAGGTGAACAGGTATGTGCGACCTGGTTAAACTGCAAATGTAGTTCACGCTATCTGCTGATGTTAGTGCTATCTTACATTTAGCACCCATCAGGAATATCAGGGACCTTTTCTTCATATGACAACAGCCATATCTGAATCGTTTACCCATCAGCGGGGGAAGGATTTTATTATTGATCACCAGCACGCGCTGACCACAAGCACTCGACATCTCGAGCTGCTCCAGTGGGGAAACGCACACCAAATCCATCTTTTTCACGGAAAGTTAGCAACACTTTTATCGCAGGAATCCCTTAATGTGCCGTCAGCGCACGCGCGTCAGCTGAAAGCGCGTGTAGAAACTGCACAAACAATTGAACACCACGCAAATAAATTAGTGATAGATCAAGCTTTGAAGCCAGTGGAACGGATTGTCGTGGGAGGACCATCCTCTCTTCATCAAAGACATCACATCAGTCATTTACTGTCAAGGAGCCACAATAATGACAGGACTTTGACATCCGCGTCTGACACACTGACGAAGACACTTAGGACAGATGTTTGTCAGGAAAATGACACCGAGTCAGTCCAGTTTGTTTGGAGAGATAGATGACCTGCAGGACCTTACTTTCATCGAGAGACCCATACGCAGGAGCCTGAAGGTATGTATAATGCCATTTTCTTCTGTCAATAAATGACTAAACTATTTGTTTCGTATAATATTCGTTGGCTGCTTACCATACAATACTGTGATAATGAGACATTTAATGATTCAACGCTAAGATGTCTAAGAGTGCGCTACAGATGATTTCTTTAGGGAAAACATTCACGCGTTTTGACGTTGTCGCTTATTTTGGTCCGCGCGCCACGACCTTTCGACATTATCGCGTCATACAATCTATTATCTTTATTTGAAGTAGTAACTGTACTAGCATCCTTAGGGAAGGACGGGGGTTGCCCACTTCAGTCTGCTGAGTGACGCAGTTTCTGTCAGCTGTCCGCATCACTGCTTCGCCTCCTCGTTCTCGCGCCTCACCACTGCGGATTAGAGGATTTCCACTTAAAATCATAACGTTATTCACATTACTACCTCGAATTCCTTCATGTACAGCGGTAGCAGATGTGTGAACGTCGTGTTGTGCTATCATGTACCTGGCAGCAGTTAAGTTAAGCAAGGATACTCTCTCATCTCTCAGCATCACGTATGCGGGAATAATGCAACGCCTACAGAGGGGGCGGGTGTTTTCTGTTGCTTATCTTTTTTTAATGGGGAGGTTCCAAAGAAAAGCATCGTGGCTCTGAGAGCCCTAAAGTAATAGACTAGGCTCCTACACATGGCTCCCGTCCCCCACACTATCTCTTCCCACGCAGCCCCTCTTGCCTCGCATCCTGCCTCCCTGCAGCCTCCTCACATATTTGGCTGAGTCATCTGTAATGGAATCTTGCCCAATTACTGGCCATTCTTTATTTTAAGATGCACTACTTTTGTGAATTTTCGCATTTGCTTTGGAGACGCTCAACTTTTTATGCTAGTAACTTTTGTTTCCTTCTTTATTAAAGTACTGTTTGGTAGAGTGCAGATAGCAAGACCAGGTTTTAAAGTTGTCATCTTGCTTCCCTCATTTGCAGACTGCAGAAGAGATTGACAAGCTCACTGTGGATGAAGATCTGAATGACATAGAGCGAGCAGTCTACCTTCTCAGGTAAAATATGACCCATTTGTGGCACTGTGGTACTATAATAAATTTTTTCTATTTTTTTTTAGGGCTAGGTTTGTAAGTTTTGAAATTGCTAATGTTCCTAGCATTGCTAGATTATCTCAGGAGTCAGCACCCCTAAACATTTGCGATTACACTTTTACATAACCATTTTACATCATTCAAATTGTTTTAAAGTTGTGATGTAACGGAAGAAGCGCCAGATAATTTTTCATATTGTGATGTAGCTACATCCTAGTAAAAAGATTATCAATTATTTATCAATATTGATTGGATGGAGGCAGATCTGAATGCAATCTTGTTTGTTAGTTTGTATAAAAGACATGTGGTTTAATTAAAAATATTAAACACATGCACGGATTAATTGTTCACAATATGATTATTACGAATTTTAATTTCATACCAACTTTAAAGTTTTTTATCTATCCTCCTAGTCTCAGTCATTGGTCTCTGTTCCAGTGACAACTAAGTATGTCACTATTATTACTGACTGATATACATTTACTGACAACCAGTTGCAATTTTTGTTTATTTAAAAAAAGATAATCACTTGAGAAAGATTCAGACTTGCAACCTCTCAAGTCACAAAATCTCATGATTAGGAAGGGAGCATGACAATTTTATTCACTATATCATGTTTTGCATCATTAGTCAAGTCTCTGCAATGCATCCTAGATTGTCTAAATCAGTTGTGCTCAGTGCTGTTTCTTTCCACTTGACACTTGGTTGGAAACTTTTTACCCATGCCAGCATTGTTGGCTACAGCTGTTTAGCCAAATGTTTATCTTGGGTAAGCTGACCGCACAACAACTTCTCAATGCTTGCTGACTGGCACAGAACATCCAGCTCAGTGGGTCAGGGCAGGTGGTGTCATCGCTGCTGTACTAGTCTTATGAATAATGGATCCCTTGAATGGTCTCTCATTGATATCTAGGCAGAGCTAGCTCATCTCGAAGGACTTTGGGGAGTCGCCACTCTTAAGTTTCCATGTTACTGTCGCTCAGATGCAGGTTTAGCAGTGATATGGTGTTATCTGATCATTAAAGTTGAATGGATCTGGTGCTGATTACTGGGGAGACGGAGTTAAAATTTGATCAGATTTCCCCAGAATCTGCACATCTAGGCACATCTAGATCGTACAATTTTATGAATTTATAGTTAGCAAATGCACATGCTTGATCAAACTTTGTCTTGTTAAGTTTTAGTCAAGACAATTTTAAGAATATTGTGAGCTGTTTACAAAATGCTACAAATGTTATATCAGAGGAGACAAATTTAATGGCCTGATTGTATTTGTCTGTTTGTGTTGCTCTTATATTATCAGCATTAGAGGCTTTTGCACCAAATAGTTCTAGGAACTCAGTAATAAGAACTAGCCACTAGGATAGTTCCCTGGGAACTAATTTCTCCCCCGGGCCATGTTCCTAGTTGCATTTGCACCGGAAATAGGAACTCTGAAGTGGCCGACAGTGGCGTCTTTAAGCATGGCGTTTACAAAAGCTAAAAATTGGTGGATGGAGGATGCCGTGATTGAGCTGTATTTGTTGTGTGTCGTGGGTTTCATGATAACGGAGATGGAATGTAAATGCATAATTTATGCGACTGAAACAGCAAAAAAGTGGGGCTAAGAGAAGAAATCTGACAACTTTCAGTATTACATATCATCGAGGCAGAGAAAAGAACACAACCCTGCAGACAACAGGTAAATATCGTTATCCATGTTTTCCATGTTCGAGAAGACATGCTTGACATGTTTGACATGCATTTGACCAATCAACGCACACTTACGTCACTGATAGTTCTTATAGTGCTGATTTAGACCCTACTCTGTTTAGTTCCCCCAAAATTTAGTTCCCCCAAAAGGAGTTCCTAGAATTAAGGTGTTTCTAGAACTAAGGCGGTGCGAACACAGCAAAATCGGGGTACTTTAGCCAGTAGTTCTAGGAACTATGAAAAGGTTCCTCTGGTGCGAAAGCCCCTATTAAGAGAACATAAACTAATACAAAAGGGGACTACAGGCACATCGTATTTTAAAAGAGGTTTAGATATCATGTCTAGAGGTCCTGAAAATATATATTCATCTTGATATTGATATTTTTGTACATTTGCATTTACGCAGTCATTCTAATCTAAAGCGACTAGATTTATCAGTTTTAATTCCCTGGGAATTGAACACATGATCTTGATGTTGCTATCACCATGCTTTATTGTATGAGCTACATGAATGCTCAGTTAGTATATAGTAATAGACATATTTTCACTTCAACAAGTTAGTTAGAGCACCATTGTTTTTGACGTGATTTATGGAGTCAACTTCTAGGTCAAAGTGCCTCTATCCAGTTTATGTTCCCCAGTTCATGATATACATATATATATTGGTTTCTTGGTACTGGAACAACATAGCAGTAGTTGACCTGCAATGTGGTTACATGATGTATGTATGCCTTCATTCTGTGCAGAGATGAAAACGCTTGGACCAAATATCCAAAACTCTTTCATGTTATGCTTTTTGACCCAAAACTCAGACACTTCCCTCTTTTGGAAGATCTGATATTGTCCCTCTTTAACCTATAAAACTCTATATTGCTCCTTGCCTGCGCTAATTAAATGCCAGAGTCTGTCCACAGCCCAACTCCCTCGGGTAGCAAACTAGTTCTGAGAACAATTTAATTGCCCCTGTTCGCTGTCATTTGGCACGTAAAAGCAGGCTTCCAGAGCATCTGTAAGATGACAGGAAAGAGAGAGCTTGTTAAGAAATTGATGAATGTTTAAAAGAAGAGGTGTTTCTGATGTGCTGACACCTCATAGATTATGGTTACACAAACGTGGTGGCATCTTATTGAGGCATTTTTAGCATTTTGCACACTTTAGGATATTTATTTTGTATTGTATAAACTGATATCATATTTCAGTGTATCAGTACAGCTCTTGATGCACTTAACTCAATTAATAGTGTCTAGTTGTTTGTCTTCTGTGACAACAATGTAATTGTTCTGAATTTAAAAGCTTGAATAATCCACCTTGATATCAAGTAACTCCTGAGTCAACTGTCAGGCTGACATGAGGCCTAATGTCATGATATTGTTATTAATCTCACTGTCATACACAATGCTTTTGTCGTACACAATGTTTTAAATTCCTTGCATACTGTCAGGTTAAATGCTATTTATGTAGCATAAAATGCTATGTTATTTAATTTTTGTATTTAATTTTAATTTATTTTTGATCAAAGTACATTTTTAAGCATTAAGGAGCAGTCACATTAACAATATTTCAGCGAATTTTTGCGGACAAGAAAAATCCATTGTCCATTGTCACACAGAACACACTTTCTCAGCTGTCTGTTGGTCAGTGCTACGAATTTGCATGACCAACTTGAACACGAGCGAAATCTGCATGGGGAATTTTTTCAGCAGAACCTCTAAACTAAAGGTGAACTTATCATTTACAAGAGGTACATTTGGAAAAATGTTATTTTGGTTCCTTTAACAGTGATTCCCCTGATATTATATGTATTTGAATTTTGCATATCATTGGGCGTAATTCACAAATATGCTACTCTATGCTACAACAATATGAGAGATTATAAAACTCTGGAATTGTGTATTTCAGTGACAGTTTGAGTAATAGGTAAACAGTGAGAGATTTATTTCATCCTGGTGTGCTGATGTCAGGAGCAGCATTAAATGCTCTTTCTGAGAGTCATACTGATGAGGCTGCAGGTTTTTAGGACATGATTTTTGTTGTTCATGTCAGGACATGTTTCTTTAAAGGAGTCTCTTAGGGCATTATAAACTCCAAAGATTTGGTTAGCATTGGCCTGTTAGCACTGCTGGTAGAACTACACAGTTAGGTTCTAAAAAGCATTGTCTACATTGACAGTCATTAAAAATAGCAATTTTTTGTGTATGTGAGTGTACATGAATTGGTCAATCTTAAAAACACTGATATTCCTTCAAGAGCATAATGGAATGAAGAAGGATGTGTATAATTGAAAAGAAAGTGTTGCTTTGGAAATGTAGGGAATAAATTGTTTGTTCACAGACAGACTGCAAATAGCCTGTGCTCTTCACTTTTCTTCCCAGCATCATCATTGGCCCTGCTGGGGTTGGAAGGATTAGAGAGGCTGCCAGTTGTAAACTAATTGCTAAGTGGGCTTTGTTTAGGTTTCATTACAGTCCTGCTGGCTCAACAATCAACTGCCGACTCATTTCTTTTGGAGGGGGAGAAATCAAACAGTGTGTCACTTTTTGCCACTGTGTTGTCTTCTCGAGCATTTTTGCTCTCTCCCAACTATGTGTTGAATCTCTAGACACACTTGAGCTCAGCTAGGGTTTGATGTGAGTTGTTTCACAGTTCTCTTTTCATAGTTTCTAAACACAAGGTAAGGTGTTTCCAAAATAGGCCTTTCTAAACATATTTTGTCAAATAACCCACCATATGAAAGGAAGATAAGATTGTGAATGAGATTATTCAATTGAGATTAAATGCAAATGGAGACATCTTTTAGTTTTCAGATTTTCTCCTTGGAAATGTACCAATGTAATCTTACATTTGCCTCCTCTAGGAATTCAGATTTGCCAAAGTCTGTTATCAGCAGTCATAGATTTCAATAAGAATTCAAACATTCTTCACCAAATTCTTCTTAAATCAAATTATCCTGTCACAAGACGAAGAAGATGAAGACAAAGGTACACAGAGTCTAATACGAAGTGATTGTAATAATACAATAAACACAGTAACAGACAGAAGGTTTAATAGTGCGAAATGTGTGAATCAGGGGTAAACATACAACACGCAAACATCGACCAACCACTGAAGGGTGAAAAAGAGCAATGATGATGGGGTGATGGGGTGATAATGGGATGATAACGAACAGGTGTGATGATTTGATGAGTGTCCATGAGAACTGACAACTGGCGGGAAACAAAGACACACTTGTGACTGATGAAAACAAACTGAAAGTCCATGAAAACATAAACTAACTGAACATGTGTAGCATTATGCTCCCCCTCTGGAGTTGGGCGAGGAGGTGGCGAAGGGATGGCAAGAGGAGCAGGCGAAGGGATGGTGATAGAAGGCAGCAGATGGGTGGTGACAGACAGACGATGACGAGACCCTGGCGGCGATGATGGTCAACGTCCGAAGGCACCCAGAGCCGACAGCCCACAATGGAGTTAAGGGAGGGAGGAGCCAAGGTGGAGTAGAGGCTGATGTCAACTGGGGGATGACAGACGGAGGCAGAGCCGATGGATCCCAGGGCGCAGACGGAGAGCCGATAGAGCAGAGCGACATCGCTGGCACGGGAGTGACGAGCATTTGAGGTGGAGTCAGATAACCCGAGGACTGTGGCAATGCCGGTGTGATGGAGGTCTGAGGCATACCCAAAGGGAAGGAGGAGCCGTAGGGGTGGAGGAACAGAACATAGCGGGTGAAGTTACGACTGACCAAGGGGGAGCCGGTGGGTTGAGGGAACCTGGTGGAGTCAAAAGGCCGAGGGTTTCTGGTAGAGCCGAAGGTGGGAGGAGCCAACAGGTCGACGAGCCGAGACAGAGCGAGGTGATCAGAAGCTGGAGGCGGAGCCACAGGATCCACTCGCTCATGTGCTGATGGTGGTTGCTTGACCTGCGGCTCGACGTCACAGCATGGCATTCCAGGAGATGGAAAAGGGCTACAAACCTCCAGCAGAGGAGGGGCTGGTTTGTCTGGCTGAGAAAGGCAGTGACGGAGGAAGTTTATGGCTCCATTGAGTATGTTAACAATTATCTATTTTTTTTCTATTTTTTCTATTCATTTTAGAAGAAACATGTCAGAGATCTCCATTAACTCTCTTGAGCTCTGAAAAAGCAACTTTGAAATGCAATCAAATGTTCTTCTGGGTTAGGGCCATTGGATATCGTTCACTCACCAGGGAAATCTAATTACAAATGCGAGCGTAGCTCTTTTTACTTTCTGACCACTTTCCAGCTAGGACCTGGCCGGAGCAAACCGAGACTCAAGACTCATGGCAGTGGGATTATGTTTCCAAACCATTCAGCACCTGGTCTTTAGCTGGTTATCTCTTTCATCCTCCTATAGATGCCAGCTGCTTTTCTCTCTGCATGGTACCTGTGTCTTTTAGTGTATAAACACAGGCATTGCTAAGGTGCTGCACATTGTTGACCATATTCAATAAGTGCACAAAGCATGGCCACATTACTCTCTTTTTAGACAAACTTGGCAGCAGGTCAGGCTGTTTCTTGGTTATTAAATAACCCTCTGCCAACAAAGGACACAGGAGGACAACCTATCCCTGAAAAAGTAATGAATACCTGTTTATAGTTCATTATTTAGAACAACAGCACACATGAGAGACTGATAGACATGAGAGTGTTCAGAGAGAGCAGGATGTCTGGGAGGTTCAGCTGCATTAAGCTTCAGAGGGTTCTGCTTCAATGGTAGAAACAACAACAGCACAATGGTTCTATAAATAATCAGAGCATGTGGGCATTTCCTTCACCTTTATGACTGCATTGTCTTCCTAATCAACCAAATGTTCTTGGGCTTACTGACATGTATTGGTGCAAAAGTTTATTAGCGTTATTTGAATTGTTAAAATACCTTGGTCATGTGATCTCAAGATGATGGCCACTTTGAGAATATGTAGAATAACATGGCTTATTTTATTTATTTTATTTATTTTAAAGCTACTGATGTGGCTGGAGTATTCATCCCATGTGACTGTACATCATTTCAAAGTATTCATGTCTAGGTCTAAAACTGGGTCACAAGTTGGTAAAATGATTTTGTGCACCTTTGAAGTTCTTTAAAGAGATTTTGTCAACTCTGTTAAAGAACCTTTAAAGAAGCTCTTCATAGTGGCTAGTTATTGTTTGTGAATGCAGACTAGACATATAGACATAGGCTCTCATATAGACATCGAGGTGATAAGGAAACCATCTGTCTCCTAGAGACAAGATAATGGACCTACAAGGAAAAATCCTTTTTTTTTTTTTTTATCACTCAGTGCAGCATCAATGCTGGGCACAGCGGTAGTTCACTGGCATTTAAAGCATTTACATAGAAGGCATTTAGCAGACACTCCGATGCAGAGCAACATACAAAAAGTGCTTTGGTTTCAATTGAGAGACCATTGTGATCAACAGATGGCAAGCATGCAACTCAGAGCATCATCTGCTACAGTAGGAAAGAAGTGCTTCCTAAACAAATGCAAGTAAGTGTGAACTAGTACAAAGAAAGCTCATATTCAGTATTATACATATACATACAGTATATTGTATACATATACAATAAAACTAGTGAAAAAAAAAAGCCAGCATAAGTTGTTTTGTTAATTATTCCAAGTATCCTAGAAAAAGCAGAGTCTTCACCCTGCATCTGAAGATTGGCATTGAATCATTGTCCTATAAATAAAATCAAATGTTCTCTAATTTCCCTATTTATGCAATCAGCAATGAGGCCCTGTAAAGAAAAAACAATTCTTGGTTACCATAGTTACCTATTGTTCCAAAGGGGAAAATATCTTGTAGATTTTTGCAACAAAAACATTGCAAAAAGTTTGTGTGGACAAGGAGATTTAGGGAGATTCAATTGATCCAAGACTTTCATTCATCTTCACAACACAAATGGAGATATTTTAAATGAAGCCTGAGCAGTTTCTGTTCCTCCATTGACAGCTACGCAACTACCACTATGACGCTTCAAAAAGTTCATAAAGAGATCGTATAACTAATCCATGTGAATTTAGTGGTTTAGTCCAAATTTTCTGAAGGAAGTCGATTGCTTCATATGATGAACAGGTTTAGTTTAGGCTTTTGTTCACATATAAATATTGATCAGTGAATATAAACAGAAGCTCAACAGAACCTGCATGACGCGCAACAACAAACCTATTTGGTCCTTGTGGAAGACCAAACGTGCTGCGTAACACTAGAATGAACCTCATTGGTTCTCGCACGTCAAGCGAACATGCTTGAGCTTCTGTGTTCCTTGATGAATGTTTACATGTAAATATAGGCCTAAATTCAATCTGTTCATCATATAAAGTGATCCTGCCTCTTCAGAAAATTTGGACTAAACCACTCAAATCATATGGATTAGTTTTACGATCTCTTTATGAACCTTTTGATGCATCAAAGTGGTAGTTGTGTAGCAGGATAGAAAGCTCTCAGATTTCATATATAGATATTCATTTGTGTTCTGAAGATGAAAGAAAGTCTTAAGGGTTTGGAACGACATGAGGGTGAGTAATTAATGACAGAATTTTCATTTTTTGGATGAACTAACCCTTTATGCAGTTTCATAACATCTTTCTTAAAAAGTTTGTTGTGAATCTGGCCCATGATTTTTTTTTTCCTGATCCAGTTGAATAAAAAGCTAAACAATACAAGCAATTGAGCATCAAGACTGTGGAATCTCACACCCGAACAAGCACTATACATGACTGACTTTGCTTTGCATATTTTAAGTAAATATATATGTAGTACATTAAAAAAAGTAAATGTCAGAAAATAACACAGCAGAACAACAACCATTTTATCTTTTATTTTGGTATGTGACATAGCTGGTAGATTTAGGTAATCATTTGTTGTTATTTATATTGTCAGCCATATTTCTATGTTGTTCAGTTCTGGTGAGGATGTCCAACGGGCCAGTGTGATCATCAACCTGCCAATCCTGGTGCGTCAGAACCCAGCAGAGACCTTCCGCAGGGTGGTGCCAAAAGTCAGGGTAGGCCAAACCATGTTTCGTTTACTGCTTTTTGGTCTTGATATCCTTCAATGACTTCTTGATATGTGATGTTTGTGAATGATCATACAGAACTCCCTCTTCTACCCGCAACAGGAAGTGCTTCATGTAGCTGGGGCGGATATGCAGCTTGCCGCAGCAGGATCTTTCCTGACCGTCCTCCAAGATGACATTGTCCTCATCCAGACACACACCCACTCAATCTTGCAGATAGTTCTCCTAAACCTTGACCACAGGGACACAGGTTGCCATTCTTTAAAAAAAGCTTGTAAAGCTCCTGTAGAAAGTATATACAATAAATTTCATTAATTTTGGATTTTTTTTCATCTTTTTTCAGCCTTTTTGAAATGACTGCTTGAATGCATGAGTCGTTATAATTTGAAGTCTTTTGATTGGAAGATGATTTAACATACACTACCATTAAAAAATTGGGTCAGTAAGATTTGTTGTTGTTGTTGAAAGAAATTAATACTTTTATTCAACAAGAATGCATTAAATTAAAAGCCTGAAAAAAATCTTACTGACCCCAAACTTTTGAATGGTAGGGTATGCCAGAGTGAAATATGCACATTTCTGCACATCATGGACACTGATAGATACTTTATCTTTATTTTTAATAGTGGTCAGCAATGCTTGGTTGGAGACGCTGCTGTCAGCAATCGATGCTTTACCAAAGGAAACTATCAGGCAAGAGGTAACGATGGCTGTATTATTTCTCCTACCTGTCGTTTCTAAACCTATAGACCTTATGTAGCCCCGCCCTTTTAAGCTCTGCGCTCGTTGTCTTTTGACTTCCGGTTTGTATTTCCACAGCGATGTTAAGTATTTATGAATGAACTGCTTGTTTTAAAATCTTCCCGGTCTACTGACATTTGTTAAGACATCTGCTTTAAACATTACAATGCTCACGATAGCTTTCATTAACTCTACAACAAGTAAATCCACTTCACCAGCTAGTTATTCTTTGACAGGGATGCCATAGAAATATACAGAGCTACCGCAAAAGCGGTAGTTCTAAAACAATATTATAAAGATGGCGGCACACTTGTTTCTCTGGCGCACAAGGTCTATAGGATATGTCTTAGGAATCAGCTGTTAGTGAGAATTAAAATGAAGTTTGCTTTGTTTGGTTGTCTGCACAGATTCTGAGTCCTCTATTGTCGAAACATCAGCTCTCCCAGTCTGTCCCGGCTCGTCTGGCCAGCTGTCGCATTTTAGGAAAAGTTGTTGGCAAGTTCGAGTCATCAATGTGAGTTCTACAGTTCAACACTTGACCTGATCAAATAAGAGGACAGGAACAAACTTATGAAATTCCTAATATAGAATCATTTTCATTTTAAAGTAAAGTTTAATTGATGCTTAAGTTGAAAGGTTGAAAGCGCACTTTCCCCTGGTTTCACAGACAAGGCTTAAATCTAGTCCCAGACTAAAATGCATGTTTGAGCTGTTTTAACTGAAAGCAACTTGCACTGACATATCTTAAAATGTGTCAGTATCATTGCTTTGTCTCAAGATGCACATCAGTATAAGGCACGTTTATAAAAGCTACTTAAATTTCCTAATTAAACTAAGGCCTATTCCTGGCTTAATCTAAGCCCTGACTGTAAAACCAGGCTTTTGTTGCTTGTTTGCTGACTTAAAATGTCTACTGTGGCTTCTCTCTGCAGAGTGAAGAAGGACCTTTTGCCACTAATCAGGTCGTTATGCCAGGACGTAGAGTACGAGGTGCGCGCCTGCATGTGCCGCCAGCTGGAGAACATCACCAGGGGAATTGGGTAAAAAGATATAAAGCAGAGAGACATTTTGTTATTTGAATATCTAATGTTGCTTAGTCTGAATGGCTTACTCCTGTATGGAAAAGTCCTGACCTTGATTCACAGACATTAGACACTATCCAGAAAAAAACAGTATATTGTATCATGTTAGTATAATGTAAATATCAAGTTTAGTGGATATGATTGTAGTTAGAAGTTAGATAAATTTTTAATTTTCTTCCATTTTATTAACAACTTTATTATTTTTGCTGCTTCTTCCAAATTAGACATTTTCACTGACATTTAAACCTAGGGATGCACTGTGACAGACTGATGCTTAATCTTAAGCACTTCTTTTGTTACAATAAAGTTGAGGAAGAAGTCTAAGGTCTTGTGCAAGCTTCATTGATTTGTTCTGATAGAAGTAACGCCTGTGGTAAACATTGATGTGTTTGTTTTCATCAAAATGAACATTATCAGTATGATAAGCTTATCTGTATTTGCTTTGTCCCAGACTGGACCACACTAAGGCTGAAGTGCTCCCTGAACTGGTTGAGCTGGCCCAAGACGAAGCCAGTACTGTGAGACTTGCAGCTTTTGACACCATCATTAACCTCTTGGAGATGTTTGACAGTGGTAAGCCACTCGCAGCCCTTCTTGAATTAGTTTGATTCTTATGTTAGTTGTTTTATTAAAACAAAAAGGACTCCTGTCTGCTTATTGTCCTATCATAATAAAGGCAAAAACACCAAAAATAAATCTTTAAAAAAACAAAAATGACAATTTAATTGGTATTTTAATAAAAATGTATTCTTCATGTGGATAAATATTTTGTTGATTATTGTTTGTTTGAATATATTAAAGGGTTAGTTCACCCAAAAATGAAAATGCTGTCATTAATTACTCACCCTCATGTCGTAAGTCCTTTGTTCATCTTCGGAACAAATTAAGATAATTTTGATAAAATCCGAGAGGTATCTGAACCACACATAGACAGCAATGTCATTGCACCTTTCAAGGATAAAATTGTTGAATAAAATCGTTATTTTTGTTTTGTTTTTGGCACAAAAAGTATTCTCATTGCTTCATAAAATTAAGGTTGTACCACTGTAGACACGTGGACTATTTTAACGATGTATTCGCTACCTTTCTGGTGCAATGACGTTGCTGTCTATGTGTGGTTCAGATACCTCTTGGATTTCATCAAAAATATCCTCAATTGTGTTCCGAAGATGAACAAAGGTTTTACTGATTTGGAACGACATGAGGGTGAGTACTTAATGACAGAATTTTCATTTTTGGGTGAACTAACCCTTTAAACTAACAAAAATGAAGCTAATTTTTAAAACATATTACCAATGTTAATATCAGCTTTTCTGCTGTGGAAGTCAGATAATCTGAAATACAGTTTCAGAGAGGTGTCACACTTGGATGAAAGCTTTTGCACTTCCTGTTGCTTCACAGAAAACAGTACTGTCTGAAACACATGCTGTGTACCTGCTCATATCATCAGACATAGCTCCTTTCTATTTCCATATCTTAAGCTCTTTGTTTTGCGTGCTGGGACATCAGATTCAGATACTGGCAAGTGGCTCTTTTGTGTTGAAACATGTCTCACACTCTTTCTCTGTCAACATCTCACCCTCCTTTCTTTTCTATCACCCTCTTTCACAGATGACAGGACTTGTGTCATATTTCCCTTGGTGAAGGCCTTCTGTGAAAAATGCTTCAAAGGGGATGAGGCTGTGCTGGCCTCCTTGTCCTTCCAGTATGGAAAGCTTTGTCACGGGCTCTCAGGTCAGTGTCATTTTCCTTTTTATGTCTTTCTGAAATATTTTAGGATTACAGTCATGTCATGGATTTTGTACCTTTTGTTTGAACAGAGTCTTTTACTGATGAGCAGCACCTCTGGTTTCTGGAGTTTTATAAGAAGCTGTGCTGCCTGGGACTGCAGCATGAAAATGGACATTGTGAGAGCCAGCCCTACCCACTGGAGCTAGAGAACAAATATGCCCTAGTGCGCAGGAATTGTGCCTACAACTTTCCTGTGAGTTTCCCTGCTTCACATCTATAAATGTTTTGGTCTGAAGTCTTCAAAGGTGAAATGTGTTTAAACTACTTTGTACTTTCCCAAGTATATTTGCAGAGCCATTTTAAGAGTGTAAACACTGTTGCTCTGTGGTGCTTTTAAATCATTACACTAAGTATGCACTTTAAAAGTTAGATTTCAGTCAGGCTAAAGCAATAAATTGTATTTTTAAAATGTCATATAGGCACTCAAATCATACCAATCTGTAGATAATCTGTAGAAAACCTACTGTAGATAATCAAATCAAAGCTTTTCTTCATCCAGCATGTAAACACGTTAATTCAGAATATGGGTGGTTTTGGCATTGAGCTCTTTTTTCATTTAATCCTTCAAATATTCAGTCTAGGAGATGTCCTTTACTTACTTTATTGTAAGTATTAATGAATGCTTTTTAAAAGTTCTAAGGACACTTAAAAAAAAAAAAAAGAAGTTTTCAGAATATTTTAATGATTTGAAAGCTTTTTGACCAACCAAAATTTTCAGACACAATCATCTATTTTTAATGTCTGTCAGTGGAGGCAAAGACTTCTGGAATAGCTCAATAGCTCATTTGAGGAAATTAGACCTCCGACTGCTCCGTCATCAATGTCTGAAGTGCTCCTTTGTTGTTAGTGTGGTTATATATAGCAGCAGTCACTCAGAATAAGTTTGCCGTCTGAGATGAAGGTGACTGAAAGTTATGTCTATGAAACTCATTTTAAATGACTCAAGTAGATCATATAGTCTGCTCATTTTTCAGAGTGGTTATCATTAAAGGACCTGTTCACCCAAAAATGAAAATTGTGTTATCATTTACTTACTCGAGCTTTTAAGAGTGACACAAAACATGATAAAAGTGTCATAAAAGTAGTCTTTATGACTTGTACATTATATATGTTATTCAGTGATGATGTTTCCTTCCAGTGGGCTGCAACTGGATCACTGACTCATTGATTCATTGAATTCAACTTAAAAGAACAATTTGGTCACCAATCATCATGTATCGCTACTTCTCTCATTAAAGGATTAGTTCACTTCAGAATTAAAATTTTTTGATAATTTACTCACCCCCATGTCATCCAAGATGTTCATGTCTTTCTTTCTTCAGTCGAAAAGAAATTAAGGTTTTTGATGAAAACATTCCAGGATTTTTCTCCATGTAGTGGACTTCAGTGGGGTTCACTGGGTGGAAGGTCCAAATTGCAGTTTCAGTGCAGCTTCAAAGGGCTCTACACGATCCCAGACGGAATAAGGATCTTATCTAGTGAAACGATCAGTCATTTTTTTTTAAATAAAAATTTAGATACTTTTTAACCACAAATGCTCATCTTGCACTGCAATCCGCCACGCATTACGTAATCATGTTGGACAGGTCACACGTGACTTAGGTGGAAGTACCGCAGTGGGGGAAAAAACTCTCTAATTTTCTCCTCCAACTTCAAAATCGTCCGGTATCGTTGTTTTATCTTTTTTTTGTAAAGGACGTTTGGCTTAATCTTTGCATGTTCGCTTTGTAGACACTGGATCTGTATTTTCACCTACGTCATGCGTGAACTTTGTAACATGATTACGTAATGCGTGGCGCATTGCAGAGCTAGTGCAAGATGAGCATTTGTGGTTAAAATGTATATACTTTTTTTTTTTTTTTAGAAAATGACCAATTGTTTCGCTAGATAACAGCTTTATTCCTCGTCTGGGATCGTGTAGAGCCCTTTGAAGCTCCATTGAAACTGCAATTTGGACCTTTCACCTGGTGAACCCCACTGAAGTCCACTATATGGAGAAAAATCCTGGAATGTTTTCCTCAAAAACCTTAATTTCTTTTCGACTGAAGAAAGAAAGACATGAGACATCTTGGATGACATGGGGTGAGTAAATTATCAGGAAATTTTCATTCAGAAGTGAACTAATCTTTTAACTTTAATGAATGAGCTAATATCAAGATTTTCATTAAATGACAAATTAAATTTTATTTTGTTCCCCTTGTATGACTTTTTATAATAATTTTATGGTGTTTCTATTGTCATTTTGGTGCTTGACAGGGCCAGTTCTGATTCACTTTCAATGTATTGAAAAAGAATGGCTAGTAATTTTTATTTTTGTCTGAACTACACTATTGTTCCAAAGTTTGGGGTTGGTCAGATTTCTTAAAAATATTTTTCTCACCAAGACTGTATTTATTTGATCAAAATTACAGCAGTACTGTGAAATATTATTACAATTTATAAAATATTATTACCAATTTATTCCTACGATGGCAAATATGAATTTTCAGCAGCCATTACTCCATTCTCCAGTATCACATTCCAGTCATTCTGATATGCAGAATAGGTTCTCGAGAAACATTTCTTATTATTATTATAAATTTTGAAAACAGTTGTTCTGCTTAATATTTTTATGTAAACCGTGATACTTTTTTTTAAGGATTCTTTGGTAAACAACACGTTTAAAATAACAGCATTTATTTTAAATATTTTTTGCAACAATGTAAAAGTCTTTACTGTCATTTTTGAACATAAGTATATGTTTTTAAGGTTACTTTCTTGGATAAATCATCAACATGCTGTTTGACTGGACTCTTCTCTGTAGATTTCTTCTCTGTATTTATTTGCAGGCCATAGTGTTATTTGCAGATCCAAACCACTTCCTGTCTGAATTATATCGTACATTCTCAAGTCTCTGTCATGATCCTGAGATTTCAGTACGAAGGACGGCAGCTGGTGGTTTCCATGAGGTACAAATTTTCTCTCATTTTTGTGACGGTACACAGTGAGACTCACATTTTGACAGGTAGCAATGCCTCTGTTCAGAATGCACAGTACCATCTTCTCTAATTCCTCTGCATTAGGTGGTCAAATTGCTAGGCCCAAATGTGCATTACGTACACAAAGAGCTAATCACTTTGCTGCAGGATGATTCATTAGAGGTGAGTCCTGAAAAAAGGTTTGTGTGTATGTCTGTGTTTGTTTATTTAAAAAGCTTTCAGCTGTCTGTGACAGTTTCATCAGCGCAGTCATTTCCTTGGCACACTATGCTGTGCAAGACGTGGCAACTTTCTTCACAGAAAAATTTGATCTTTCTCAGGACCTTTTTCTCATTCAGAGTGTTTCTCTACTGACTTCTGAGTTCACATGAACAAATAGCCATCTGGCCATTCAAAACCTCCTTCTCGCAAGGCCAACTGTGCTTATGTAACCTCTTTATTTGGATGCCCATTAGTTAGAAAAGAAATGGAGTATGTGAAGAAGAAGATTTGTTATCTTTGTAACATATTAACAAAAATGAACTACTTGTAGACCTTAAAGGTGAAGTGTGTCATTTCTGCACCACTAGCGTCACTAAATGGAATTGCAAAAATAATTACAGGTTTCCCAAACACTTCCCCCGTCTACATTTGGTCACACCATTGACTCTTCAAACAAATAGAGCAATGTTTTGATTTTGCTCCTTTGAATGTTTTGATATTTGAAAACGACTTTAGCGTCGAAAGTGACACACCTGACTATCAAAAATTCACGATATGCACCAGACATACAATGCCTGTATGTGTGTGTGTGTGTGTTTGGGGCACGTGCACAAGTGTGTGAGCCTTTGCGGAGGTTGCATGCAACTGTGTAGGATGAATGAATTCATTGCACCTCCCTAGCCGAGGCTAGGAGTGTGGTATTGTTTATTCTGTCATGATTCTCTGAGCTGTGTTAGTCACACACTGCATATAGTGCAAAGCTCTCTGAGCCATCAGACATACAGTAGTGATTTCATGATTAATGATGATGGAAACCGAACATTATAGACTATCTATTATAGTCAGTGATCTCACACCAGCTTATGTCTAATTTTAGAATCACTTCTAGAAATGTGTTTCTGAAACATCTGATGATGAAAAGGCTTTGTTGATCTGAAGGACTTAGATTAGCATTAGCTCAATGCTTTTGAATCTGCAGGTACTGGATGCTCTGTTGAACAATCTTCAGGAGACTTTAGAGCTGGCCACTTCCAGAGGAGAGGGAGCAGGACCTGAGAGCAAGGTACCAGCTAAATGTGCTTTACTTTTTGATGCTTTTTAGGTAGCATTATCTTTTGTATGATTTTTAGCCTGACCTCCAATGTTTATGGTCCTAGCAGTGATAAATCAATTAAAAATGTAAAAATAAACAATAAAAAAATTACTTATTTATTATTTTATTTAAAAAAAAAAAAATCATCTCCTTCTCCCACTTCACTTCCTGTCTGGACAAAAATGCCCAAAATAAATCTAAAATAATAATAAGTTATAATAATAATAAATAATTATAATTATATGACATTCTTTTTTTAAGTAAGTTATTTTTTCTTTTGAGCTAATAGCAAAATGGCAAATCACCATTACCACACACAATTCAGTGCCACTCGTTTTCAAGTTCGTTCCACTTCAAAGATAGCATGATCAGCTGCTAAAATTATTCAGGGATTTGTGAAGGTCTTTATTCTCTTTCTCACCCCATTCATTCTATATCTCTTTCTCTTGCTTTCCCTCACTCTTTTTTTCCAACGTCTCGTCAATAATTACAGGGTGCGGGGGCAGCTATGGCGTGTCTTAAAATGAATCGTTACTCATGAAACATACATTTGAATGCAGAAATAAGATGTCTCTAATTGATATAAAGTGGCGACTCTTTGTTTTAAAGGTACAATATGTAAAAATGTTTGCAGTAAAATATACAAAAACAACTAAGCCAGTGTTATATATTTTGTTCAGTTGAGTACTTACAATATCCCAAATATTTCCAACTATTTGTAAATCTACAGAAAATCGCGATTTTAACCAAGGATACGGGACGTGTCCGGGAGTCGCCTGTCAATGGCGTCATATCTGCGTTACCCTCGGTTACCGGTTTTATTTTGTAGAAACCATGGAAACACCAAAGACACTTTAATATATTACATGTTTTATTAGACAAGGGAACAACTGTTTGGTTACATTTATAGACAGAAAATGAATTATTGTTATATAGCTCAACACGTTTAGTCTTACTGTTTAAATCCAGTTTTCTTGATTTTCCGAGAGTACCATGCTTTTATCATGCCTCAGAGAAAAACTATTTTGTCAAGGAGCTAAGTAATACAGCATTTTTTCCATCATACAATACGTTTTAAAATTAACTGCATGCCATTTATCAGCACAAGCCACCCATTTATTAATGATATTCTAAAATCAATCTAACTTACTGCAGTGTGCAACAAGTGTCTCATAGCAGCCACCGAGTAAAAGCACAGAGTAACGTTATAACATCATTTTCAACACACACAAATCTAATATGATAAACAGCGCTGTGTTACCTCATATGCTTGACCGGAATAAGCGGAGCCACTGCTCGCAAGGCGTGTGTCGTGTTCGTCTCTCATTAGTAATCGCTCCAGCGGCCTCGTTCAGCTTCAACAGCACTCGCCCTGCTCTGCTTCATACAACAGTAACATTAATAAACTCATCCATGAACATGATTTCTGCTCGAGTCCTGTCCCGATTCTTTTTCCACTGACTGAGTCGGACTGACGACATCTCCCAAGAATCCGTGCTCAAACTAGGCGTCATCAAGATACGCCTTTGTTTTGAATAGGCAATTTTTAGTGGCGAAAAATTTTCATATTGTAGCTTTAAACTACCATTTAAAAGTTTTGGTTTGGTCAGATTTTTTATTTAAGTCTCTTATTCTCATAATATTATGAAATATTATTACAATGGAAAATAGCTGTTTAGCTACTTTAATATATTTTACAATGTAATTTATTTCTTTGATGGCAAAGCTGAATTTTCAGTAGCCATCACTCCAGTCTTCTGTGTCACATGATCCTTCAGAAACCATTATAATATGCTGATTTGGTGCTCAAGAAATATTTCTTACTATTATCAATGTTAAAAATAGTTGTGCTGTGTAATGTTTTTGTGGAAACTGATACTTTTTCAGGATTCTTTGATGATGAATAGAAAGTTAAAAGGAACAGCATTTCAGTTTTTTTTTTTGTAACAATGTAAAAGACTGTTACTTTTGATCAATTTAATGTGTCCTTGCTGAATAAAAGTACTAATTTCTTAAGACATCTTACTGACCCTAAACTTTTAAACGGTAGTGTATGTCTCGCCCTTACAGCAGGTAAACATACCGGACTTGGTGCCTGCTTTGGTGGCGGCGGAACAGAAAGCGGCATCTTCGCTGCACTGGCGGGGTCATGAGAAACTCCTACAGTGCTACTCCTGTCTGCCCCGTGTCATCTCTGGAGACCAGATCTACTTCCGCTTCTTTCAGAGAATGTTCAACATCATCACTACAACTGTAAACTTCCTACACACACACTCCTGCCTGTACATCCTGTCAACTGTAATTGTGTTTCATCTGTCCTTTTGTTTACACTGTTCTAGAATGTTCTGCCAGTCCAGCGAGAAGCTGTCAGGACATTATGTGTGTTCTTGCGCTATAACCGCAAACAGGAACAGCGACAAGAGATAATCAGCAAAATAAAGCAAGGTAAAAAAAATAAAATAGCAAGATCTGCTTATTTCTGTGAAAGAGATTCAGTAATTGTAGTTGGTCAGGACTGTTTTTTCTTCTGAACTTAAGAGCTTGCTCAAGGTAGAAGCTACTGGAACAGGCTTCGCTATCTGGATCTGTGTGAGATTACAATAGACCTCTTCTCCAAGTCGTATTTTTGCAAACATTTCCTTATTCCAGCGCTTGAGTTGGTCAGCGACCCCGTGGCCAACGTCAGGTGAACAGCTCACTTTTTATTTTTTTTACATTTGTGATTGCATCCTTTTTCACTGTGCCATGAATTTTAATTGCTTAACTTTAAAGTATTACTGCTTATTGTTTTCTTTTATTCAACAAAAAAACATTCTGGCAGGTACAAACTCTGTTATATGTTGCCCAAACTGAGATCCACCATCAGACCAACAGACAAACATCTACTTCAGCAGCTGGAGTTCTGTGTGCGGAAATTGTTGTGCCGTGAGAAGGATAAAGATGTAGTGGTAACTTTGCGTAAGGTGAGGCTCTCATTAATAAGGAGCGGCGGTCACATTAGCAAAGTGTCTGCAGAATGTAATGGGCAATAAAGATCCATTGTCTATTGTCAATAGTGTAGCGACATATGAAGCACAGCTCACTAAGAAGTCACTTTCAAACCAAACAGCTTTCTGTTGGTCAACGTGGCAAGTTCATTTGATCAACTTGAATCCGCCACAAAATCTTTTGCACTCGAAATTTTAGATTGTGTGGATTTCGAGTGAAGAATTTACAGAATAATAGTAAATGTGACTGCACCTTTAGTCTTTTGTAAAGACTTTTTCATAAATTAAATATCATTTCATTAATTAGAAGTAATTACATTTTTTAAACTGTATTATTATGTTTTCTTAGACAGTTTTGGAGCTGGACAAAATGGACATTACAGAGCCGGTATGAAAGATCTGTGACTTTAACCCTTTCCATTAAGTTGTTCTGACACTTTTTATACACCACAGCAGTCTTCTTGTTTTGAACACTAGTGTTGAAATAACTCTTCATATTTATAGTATCATAAAAGGCATGAAAGAGAGCTCTTGGACCAAAAAAAGGAGAAGGAGGAGACTCTTTTACTTGAAATGGTGAGAGATTTACCCTTTTTTGATCCTTTTATGAAGACAAATTATGCTAGTTATGGTTTCTTAAAAGGGTTAGTTCACCCTTAGAAGAAACTTTAAAGGGTTAGTTCACCCAAAAATGAAATTTCTGTCATTAATTAATCACCCTCATGTCGTTCCACAACCGTACGACTTTTGTTCATCTTCAGAACATATTTAAGATATTTTTAGTGAATTCCCAGAGGTTTTTTTTATCCCCCATAGAAAGCAACGTAAGTACCACATTCAGAGTCCAGAAATGTAGTAAAGACATCGTTAAAATAGTCAACGTGACTGCAGTGGTTCAACCTTAATGTTATGAAGTGACTTATGAACACTTAAAGGTTCTGCGTCAGAACTCCGACTCAGTATGTACACATGAGCAGCACGACGCATGCGTGTGCTGCTGATGCAGGAGCAGGCCAATAATGTGGCCTGGCTAATAATCTGGCTTTCTGATGTAGAACCTGGAAGTGCTGAATGTAAACAGTGTGTGAGAATGACACAGAAGAGAAGATATTTTTGAACAAAGTCATTATTTTTATTTTGTTTTTGCGCACAAAAAGTATTCTCGTCGCTTCATAACATTCAGGTTGAACCACTAGCCATGTTTACTATTTTAACGATGTCTTTACTGCCTTTCTGGATCTTGACAGTAGTACTTACGTTGCTTTCTATAGGGGATAAAAAAAACCTCTCGGATTTCATCAAAAATATCTCAATTTGTGTTCCGAAGATGAATGAAGGTTTAATGGGTGTGGAATGACATGAGGGTGAGTAATTAGTGACAGAAATTTTATTTTTGGGTGAACTAACCCTTTAACTCTTAGCTGATCTGGCCTGAAAAGCACATGTAAATATGGGAAGTCAAGTATATTTAACTTTCAGAATAAACAAGACAAAAATGAAATTTTAAATGTTGCGGTGTTGTTTGTGGTTTTGTAACACATAGGAACTGCTAGAAAGACAGCAGAGTGAGGCCAAACTAACTGGAGATAAACAGTCTGAGAAGAAACGTGAGTGACGTTCATTCAGGCATCTTCTCTTTCAAACATTGGATGTTTTTTTCTAGCATACTAATGTAAATCAATGAATACTCACTTTTTTGTTTGTAATGCAGAACGAGACAGCAAGTCAGGCCTGTCTGGTAGTAAAGGAATGTCAGCATCTACATTAGGAGCAACATCGTCCAATTCTACTGGTTAGCATCCTCCTCTGATGTACAATAATGTTAATGGAGTTATGAAAATAAATAGCAAAAACATTTGTTTTATCATATACACTATTTTCAAAAGTTTGGGGTCAGTAAGATTTTTTAAAAGCAGTGAATACTTCTGTTCAGCATTGATGCATTAAAAAGTTAGTTATAGATGTTTATAGTATTATAATTCTTTTATATAAGATGTTTATATTACAAAATAATCACAAAATTACAAATAAATACTGTTCTTATGAACTTCCTAGATTTTAAAATGAACCCCTTAAACCCAAAGGGTTTATACTACTTTATACTAACCCCAAACTTTTGAACGGTAGTGTACATGAACATGCAGGGAACCACTGCAATAATTATTTTATGTTGTTATTCTTTTCATTATAATTTTTATTTAACATTACAAATGACATCAAAAATTAAACATTTTCTGAAAGTTTCAGAATTGGTAGGTGCCTATTTTCCCAACACTGATAACATCGATAATGTTTTCAGGTAAGGAGATGCGGAGGGCCAAACTAGCTCGCAGTCGTTCCCTCAGTGGCCATCCTACGACACCCAAGATGACAAATCCAGACAAAACCTTGTACGTAACATAATCGTCTCATCGCTCTTGTGTTGCTATTGCAGTGGATTACATCAGCTGAGTTCTGTCTGGGTTTTGAAATTTTATCATGAATTGACCCATCACCAGTAGTTTCATTGCCGTACAAATTGCATTTATATTCACAATTTTCTCATCAGAAAAGTGAAGGATTCAGGAAGTTGCCCTGTATCGGGAAAGAGTCCTATGCTACCATTAAATGGTAACTAATAGAATTTCATACTTTTTAACGCTGTATGCTCCTAGCCTTCAAATTTCTGTCATTTACCAGTTCTTGTTTGTTTTCCAGACGATAACCTTCGACCGCACCACTTCAATGTTGCTTCTTCAATCTCCTCCACCCCATCATCCTCCTCCATGCCCGTCCTGATCCGCAGTAACACGAGCAGCTCTGTGGATCACCGGAGTAACGGGAATAAAGACACACAGTCTAGGAAGCTCTCTGTGTACGTCTTTCCTGAATAGACTTATCAGATAGAGACTTCGAATAGAAGTGTCATCCTGTATTTTTTGAACATCATCTTATAATCTTTTATTAATCATATGACATTGTTAGTGAAATCGTTGAGTATTATATGATTATGAACTGGAATGATTCAGCCAATATGATCTTAACCTCTTTGATGTTGTTTTTCTGTTCTTGTCTGACAGACAGCGGAAGTCGAATTCATTTGGAATGCAGTCTGGGAGAGAGTGATTACCACTTTGCCTTCTGACTTAAAGCCCCTTTCTATAAGACTTTTCATTCTGCAGCAGCAGCAGTGTCCCTCCATTTTGATGTGTCCATTCTCTTCTATACCAGAAACGGCTTAAGATGTGCTGGGGCATCAATTAAGGTCTGCATTGATCCATCTCTGCCTTATTTCACACAAAAACTCACACCATACATCATAACATGAAAAACCGAGAGTTGGGGAGTAATTGAATGTATTTAATTTACTGCCTCATTATTTTGTTTCTTGTATTATAGCATGCTTTGCAAATTCTCTGTTTTATATTTTTGAAGTGGCTAAGAGAAAAAGAAGCACTATGTATTTTTATGATTGAAGAGTTTTGGAACTCTCCATCCCATCCCACCAATGAGATTGTGCCTGGTGCTGCCCAGCACCTGATTGATTAACGCCAACATCTTAGTACCCAATGAATAAAATTCATGTTGAATATGACGTGCTTTAATGAATTGCATTTGAACAGCCTGTTGAAGTGTTAATACAAATACTATGCCGATATTGACAAAGCATATCTCCAGAAGCACAAGTTTCTAGTCACATGTAGCATTATACTGTGTGGGTAACACTCCATCACACCATCAATAAATCTCCCAAATCAACCATTTGAGAAAACACTTTACATTTACAGTTATTTTCTTAGCAGACATTGTATTGTGTCTATATTATACTGGTATTTTGGTTTTAAAACATAAAAAGCACTACTCCGTTATATTACACAGATGATTTTTAAATTTTAAGTTAGTTATTCAAGCAAAACAAATGGTGAGGATTTGATAGAGTGTAGTTTCTACTCAAACATTAACATGTAAGTACACCATTAGTAGTTTCTTTATACATATTTAGTTCTTAGTTGGGTCGACAACACGTCCTATGTAGAGGATGGATTTTGTGGCCTCATGGTAAACGACGAAAATGAAGGGTCGGTTGAAAGTGAGCCTGGGAGGAAGAGGTGTCGTAAGGAGATTGACGGAGGCATCGGCCACTGAGCCTCCGGTCTCATCCACTTCCAAGGTGACCTTCTGTACCACCTGGAATCAAGCACCATTGGTCAATGCATGCTGGTATATCACTTCTTTTACTACCATTCCATATAACTGATATGCACAGTACATGCTTTTTTCAGAAATAAACAGAATTAAATAATATAATATATGAATGTCAAAGAATTTTATTATATATAACATTTAAAAAGTTTGGGGTCAATAAGTTTTTAAAATATGTAAGCAATAAGGTACGAGAGGCTGTGCTGTATCATGAATAAGTCACTGCTGAAGGGCGTTGTTAGGCACCATGTGTACCTTATTGTTTTTATAAAACGGTTACCACACAATACAAATATTAAAGCCAAAAAAATGTGTAACAATTCAACTTTCATGAAGTAAACTTTCACTAAAAGCCTTTCTTCCGCCGGAAAATTAGTCCCTGACTGTGAACAGCAACAGAAGTTACATTATTACGCCATTAGATGGCGGCAAAGACTGTCTTTATGAGTAAATCAGTCAGTAGCGAAGACTTTTATATTGAAAAGACTGAATTGTTGTGAACATGGAAGAAGATGCAACTGACAAATGCTTTGACTAGCACTGTCAGTCACGGGAAAACCCCTTAACTGTTAAAAGGACAAAATAATACATCTGACTTTTAAACAGATGTTTTATTATGAACATAGGACTGACCTGAAGGAAAATGCTAAATCTGAATGCAGGTAATAAACTCGCTCACTCGATCTCTTTCTCACAATACTCTTCTTCATAATACAGTAAGCTTCAATGAACAATATCAATTGAGAACATACAGTTTACGTTGCTAAGAGTGGTTGCTAAGGGTGTTGTGTAGTGATACACAGAACTGTTGGGTGAAGCGGTCATAGTCGTGTTTTATCGTGAATAAAACATCTGTTGACCAATCAGAATCAAGGACAGGAACTAACCGTTTTATAAATTCCAAGAGAAAAATAGTTATTTTAAATTGAAATATTTCACAATATTATTTTTACTGTTTTTTTTTTTTTAATCAAATGAAAGACTTTTTCATAAACATTTAAAAAATCTTACTAACCCCAAACTGATATGCACACACATCCACCCTCCTGGTTATGTCAATACTAGTTAAAATCATGGTTCCATGAAAAATAAATTGACATATAGTCTTTAACAGTCTCCTTGTATTGTTAAAAAGATCTCACACCTCTGACAGTTTCAGGCCTTCATCGCTGCTGATTCCAGAGAGATCTGCAGTACTCCCAAAGATCTCTTTAATGCCCAGACTGGGCAGACTTGTACTTAGTGAGTTGGACTGCTTCAATGAAAATCTGGGCAACTGAATCTCCAGCTTCCTGAGGAGAGAAATAAATCTGATCTTTTCAATCAAAAATAAAAAAGAAATGTGTCTTGAATTTGCATGTTTCTACAGGGTAACTATAAACTGCGTCGAGCATGTCATATGATTGCTCACTTTGGCTGCTCAGCATGAGTTTGATGGAGATTTGAGTCATTTAAAAAAAACCACATTGATTTGCGGAAATGTGAGAGACTGATTACATGACTCACGTCTTTTTCAGCTTAGCAACCCATCCGCGGAACACTTCACCAGTCATGGATTCGTCAACATAGGTGTAGTCCACATCTTCATCTGGAAGAAGGACAAGCATGGCAATGCCATCCTTACAGGGCAGTTTCAGAATGCCAACCTTTAACATGGGGTCATAGGCCAGGTAGAATTTTCCTGAATGGAGCATCATGGGCACTTGCACAATATTATACTTGTTCACATAGAAACGCTCTTCTTGGGTGAAGGTAGCATTGAAGGGTTGCTGCCAATAACCTGTTAAAGATCGAGAGAAAATCTTTTTACAGTCACTCTTTCAAAGCTTATTGCACTGCTCTCAGGAATAGCTGAATAGGCTTTCAGAAGTCAAATATAACAAGCTGATTGTTTTGTACATTGTAATGGACTATTTTTCTTGCCAGAAGGCAATATATAACTACTTGAAATATTAAGATGAAATGTAAATTATGACAATCATTTGTTTTTCTCTTACCTGTGAAAAAAGTCGCACTGATTAACATCGCCATGCTTTGTGGATCTACATTCTCCACCACGTCTTTGACTTTGTCCCCTGTTTTGGTTCTTACATAATTATCGATACTCCCTTTGGCCAGCTGTCCATTGGCATAATTTACATTTTCAACATCTGCATTATAAAACCGCTTAACCTGGTTGCTGAAGTGGTCATCTGCCTTGATGCCCTGCTTCATAAAGAGGCCAGTGGCCTGGATTTGAGCAGTCGTCACCCTCAGCTGCTGGAGTAGGGTCTGAATTCTTTCCGGCTCTCCTTCTTTCTCCATGGAGGCCACACCTATACCCTGTAACAGCTCGGTGCGAGAAGCCCCACCAGCCCCAGCTGCTAATGTGGCTAAAGCTAAGGTAGCCCCGAGGGTTGAGACAGCTACATTGTCATCATTTGAGCTAGCAATCTTACTGTAAAGCCGGGTAGCAAAGTCGGCATTCATTCGGGCAAGCTCTTCAACATCTGTGGTTTGCCCAAGAACCGACAAAGCAAGGAAAGCTGCTCTTACCAAGAGGGAGAAGATGTCCATCTTCATGATGCTCTGGTGAAAAACAGGCATTATATTTATCATAATGAACCAAAAAATTGCTACATTATATAGATCTCATACAATTAACCCTGTAAGATATAAAATATATATATTTTAAATGGAACCGTTTATTGAACCTTTAGACAAAAATTAAAAGCAAATCTAAAAAAGGTTTGCATATATATTTTGTATCATATTTGATACATCAGGCTTTTATGGCTCATACAGTATGATATAGTGAGAATAGGGAATATGGGGAAAAAAACTTTTATTCAGAGGCCCAAACTGAGCAAAAATATGCAATTTGGTGCAGATGTTGTAATATGAAAGTTAAATTCCGATAGGTTGTTATGTAAATCAATTAGATATTTATAACAATATATAAAAATCAATTGTCACTCTATATCTCCCAACAAAATGTCTCAGTGATATATTTAAATGCTTAATTTTATTATCAAAGCTCTGCAGTTTTAATGACAATGACACGGCCTTTTCATTGTAAAAATCTTAAGTAACGTTACTAAGATGTTTTTGTGGTTTGCAGAACCAAATGGCAGATATAGCTACATTTTAAAGGCTGACAAACATGCCGACATTTATCTAATGACTGTAGAAGAGTAATCTGTCATAATCTGTAATCTGCCAATTCACTGCCATTCTCATCACAGCCAAAACAATAGCTAAACAAAACAGCATCGTTTAAATTAGGATATAAAGGACGTGAACATTGGAAGTCGTGTTGATTACAAGGTGTTGACAGCGCAGTTACTTTAAGGGTTCTTTCACATACATACTGCGCTAACATACAACAACATTGTTATTAAACATAATAGAAATGTTAAATAACTCAATACAGTGTTCGAATTCACGTGTATTAGATTCAACAGAGATGCAATCATATACTCTATAAGTAGAAATATGACAAAATACGGTGGAGGCCAAAATACTTACAAATTTCTGATTCGACGTCAGTGCCTAATATCCTTGTTAAATAACTACAGACAGGTCTGTTTTAAAATCATTTACTGCAAACACAGTAGTTAAATCGACTAAACTAACGGTTCACATGATGTCGCCATCAATAACAAACCGAACGTACGAAGTTTACGCAACATCCGCCCTTTGCGCATTCTTGATGACGTACGTAGTTTTCGCATGTCTCATGTTCGTCGCACATGATGAGCATTATATAACATAAACAAAAATGATTGTTATTTGGCATACTTAATTTTCGTAACCAGTTAAATTTATTTTTGCTTTGAGTAATTTTGTTTAGTTATTTGAACAATGGAGTGGTAACATCAAAATATAATAATAATAATAATATCATTTTTTTTTTTTTACAGTCTATCTATGGTTTCACCATTTACTGTAACTTATTTAGCTACTATGACCGTCAGGATATATGTCAGTCATATAGTAGCTAAATAAGTTACAAATGTAAACAGCTGTAAAAGAGCAAAACGGGAAAAGGGTCATTAAAGCCGATTGGCTGCGTTGTCTTTTGTGTTGTCTGCATTTGGGTTTTTTTGTCTTACTAGAGGCATACGAAAAAGTAAATATATTAATTCCAAGGTTTTATATCTGAGCAACAAATGGAAATCTACCTTTGCACTCATGTTTGAAATAAATTGGCGTGCATTCACAAATGACTGTGATTGGTCAATACTGTTTACCTTACCAGCGCTGAGAAAAGTAACATGTACGGTAACACATGACAATACTATTCGTACATGCTAGCTAGCTTCAGCAGAAGAGTTGTCCAAGATGGATAGTAGCTCGGATGTGTAGCTCGGTGACGGACTGAAAGATAAGTGCAGTGCAATCTCTTTAGTTCAAGGGATTTGGTTTGCAGTAGTACTTGTGCCCGAAAGTTAAGCATCCTTTGGCTTGCCTTGAAGGGATTATCAAACATAACAAGAGCAAACTTGTAATGTGGTATGCAAGCATTGTCACTTTTTTTTGTATTCACATCTGAAATGTAATGAAAAAGGAAGTTTTTAATACATGCTGATAAGTACAGCAGAAAAAAAAATCTGATGGCAAAGCTCAATCAATTAAGATGGTCCTACTAGGCCCCGGGTTTCCAGCCTTTTTACAGGCACCCTTTTGTGCCCCCTAACAACGTTTTATCAAGGAGTAAACAAATTGGCAACTTTAGTGTACATTATGTTAAAGTCGCACAATTTTAATTTTCTTATAATTAAGACTTTACTTTAAAAGCATGGCTTTAAGTGATTTGTGTCTTTATTTCTGCATATGCAAGATAGCTGAAGTTTAATTTGATCTGAATCGAAAGCAAAAATAAGAAATAAAGTAGCAATTGTGAGAAATAAAGTCACAATTATAAAATTGAACACACCATGGGTTTAATACTTTGCAAACAGTGAGACTTATATAAAACATCAGTGCTGCAGTAATGCATACAAAAGCCACTGTTAGTACCCTATTGAAGCAGGCCCAGTAAGTCTACAAAGTAATATGTGAATGATTGACTAGTTGTAATAGTGAACTGAATAGACCTACAGTGAAACAAATAAAGCAAAGTGAGCAAAAGAAACAGATCCTTGTTGGATCCCAAAAGGCATTTTATACTTTATGGATGGTAATACCTCCTTAGTAATGGAACAAAGGCCTATACTTGAACCCTTTTCAGATTAACTTGAAATGTGCTTATCATTAAAATTATATTAGAATGGACAAAATAATCTTCATTACAGGGTAGAGGCACAGGGAAGCTTGTCTTCCATTACCATCTTTGTTAACAGCCATGTTTACCAGTGTTACACCAACATATTTATCCCAATTTACTTTGTAAGTCATCAGTCACAGGAATTATTCCACTTTTAGAACTGCAAATGCAATTATAGATAAAGTGATTGATTGATTATTGAGACTAAATGGCTGCTGAGTCATTCAAATCAATCCTGTTCCCCAGCATTTTATAATACATTTTATATTTCATACTCTTTTCCCTTTGTATGGCACAAGGATTACATTGCAATGAAGTGCCTTTTACCTGAGATCACCTTTTCAGCATTCAACATGATTTTTTTCTTTTTCTAGCTCATTCTTCATTTTTTTCCCTCTTTGTGCAAATCAAGTAAAGGCTTCTCCAAGGCTGCCATTGTTGAATGGCTGGGTAAGTCTCAATATCCAATGTCTCTTGTACTACCTGGCAACAGGGATTTGCTTTATGGGCACGTTCTCTTGTGCTTGCCGGCTGGTGCTTGGTACATCTATGTTGGGGTCATCATCTACCTGGTAGCACTTTCCCAGGTTCTTGATGATGTTGAAGTTATAACGCGCAGTGTCTGCAATGCTGTTCTCCAGAAGCCAGCCATCAGACTCAGAGTCAGGGTCCCCACACCTCAGCACATTCTCCATGGCTGTCTGAAGATAACGCACTCCTGTCAGCACAGACACCTAAAGGAAGGAAGAAAAGATTTAAAAAAATGAGGAGGCTACATGTGACCAACCCATATTGAAAAAAGCATAATAAGATTCACAGGTGAAGCGAATATTGTTGTTCATCTCCTCACAAGGCCGCATATTAAGGTCTGGGTAGATTAGATGGTAAGCAAACAATCAGTTCTCATAATCAAAGTGTTGAATGCAGGAGAAATGGGCAGGAAAAAAGATCTGAGTGACTTTGACATGGGCCAAATTGTTATGGCAAGGCGACTGGGTCAGAGTATCTCTGAAACGGCAAGGCTTGTGGGTTGCTCCCAGTCAGCAGTGGTGAGAATTTACCAACAGTGGTCCAAGGAGGGACAAACCACAAACTGGCAATACGGTGTTGGGCTGGTCCAACAGAAGGTCTACTGGGGCACAAGTCACACAAAATTTTAATGATAGTTATGGGGGGAATGTGTCACAACACACAGTGCATTGCACTCTGATACGTATGGGGCTGCATAGCCGCAGACCAATCAGAGTGCCTATGAAGACTAAGAAAGCATCCGAACTGGACCTTGGAGCAGTGGAAGAAATTCGCCTGGTCCGATGAGACCCCGTTTTCACGTGGTGTGTGCCATTTACCTGGGGAAGTGATGGCACTATGATGCACTGTGGGATGACAAAAAGCCAGTGGAGGGAGTGTGATGCTTCCAGCCATTCATGTGGATGTAATTTGACACGTGCCACCTACCTAAACATTATTGCAGACCAGGTACACACATTCATGACAATGGTGTTCCCTGGTGGAAATGGCCTCTTTCAGCAGAATAATACACCCTGACACACTGCACATATTGTTCAGCACATATTTGCCTCCAAATTCCCCATATTTCAATCCAAATGAGCATCTGTGGGATGTGCTGGACCAACAAGTTTGATCCATGACAGCTCCACCTTACAACCCACATGACTTGAAGGATCTGCTGCTAACATCTTGGTGCCAGATACCACAGGACACCTTCAGGGGTCTTGTGAAGTCAATGCCTCGCCGGCTTATTAGGCAGTGGTCATAATGTTTTGTAATATGTGTATATATACACACACAGACTAATGATCAAAAGTTTGGAATAATTAAGATATTTTAACATATTTGAAAGAAGTCTCTTATGCTCATTTGATCACAGATTCACTAAAAACAGTAGTATTGTGAAATATTATTACAGTTTAAAATAAGTTTTTCTATTTTAATATATTTCAAAATGTAATTTATTCCTATGATGGCAAAGCTGAATTTTCAGCAGCCATTACTCCATTTTTTAGTGTCACAATATTTATTTGAAACATTTTCTTTTGTAACATTATAAATGTCTTTATTCTCACTTTTGATCAATTTATTGTATCCTTGCTGAATAAAAGTATTAATTTCTTTCTTTCTTTTTTTTTTTTTTTTTTTAAATCTTACCCAAAACTTTTGAATGGTAGTAGTGTATCACGCTTTCCACAAAAATAATAAGCAGCTCCATTGTCATGTGACACTGAAGACTGGAGTAATTGCTGCTGAAAATTCAACTTTGCCGTCACAAGAATAAATTACATTATAAAATATATTAAAATAGAAAACAGTTCTATTAAATTGTAATAATATTTTACAATATTACTGTTTGTACTGTATTTTTTATTGTAATTTAATCATTCCAAATCAGTTATTCCAAACTTTTAACCAGTAGTGCATATATACTACAGAATACGGACTTTAATTTAGTCAGATCAATATCACACACCTCAAAAAGCCAAATGATGAGAACGATTAAGCCAATGGACTGCATTATCTGTGTGTAGTGCTCCAGCAGAGCTTGTCTGCAACCCCTTCGGTTCAGGTTCAGCTCCTCCTTCTGGTAGTCGTAATTATAGTGCGCTGAGTTGTTGGTGATCTGATGCTGGATGCAGGGCCGAGGAGAATGCAGACCACAGCAACTGAACGGAACCCCGTTGATCAGATACTTCCCTTCCACGTTACTCCGCAGCCGCCTGAAGAAGAGAAGAGTGCATTAAATAATGTATGGAAGCATACACAGATGAATACGAATAAATAAAAATTATGATGATGAAGGTTGATACATTGATCTAAAATATTAATGTGCATTAAAATGCATATAATCCTCAACTTTCTGCATCATCTATGCTAAAGGGATAGGTTAGTTAAACCAGTATGAAAATTACGTACAGTATGTCATCATTTACTCACCCACATGTTGTTTCAAACCTGTATGACTTTTTTTCCTCTGTGGAACACATTGGAAAATGTCTCAATTTTGTTCACACTATGAAATTAAATGGGGTTCAATGTTATTTTGGACCCCACTGCCTTTTATCATAGGGATAAAAACATTAAAAAAATTCGTAAAGGGATAGTTCACCCAAAAATGAAAATTCTGTTATCATTTACTCACCCTCAAGTTGTTCCAGACCTGTATGAATTTCTTTGTTCTGCTGAACACAAAGAAAGATATTTGGAAGAATGTCAGTAACCAAACAGATTTCGCCCCCCATTGACTACCACAGTATTTATTTTTCCTACTATGGTAGTCAATGGGGGGCAAGATCTGTTTGGTTACTGACATTCTCAGTAGCCCCTCACTGCAGAACACACGAGATCCAGTGGGCAGAGACGGGATATGTAAAGTGGGAGGAGTTGGATCTAGATCTAGACCCTCTGGATCTTGTGTTCTGCAGTGAGGACCATCTCAACATTCTTCCAAATATCTTCCTTTTTGTTCAGCAGAACAAATAAATTCGTACAGGTTTGGAACTACTTGAGTAAATGATGACAGAATTTTAATTTTTGGGTAAACTATCCTTTTAAATTTTGTGTTCTGCAGAAGAAAGTTATACAGATTTGGAATGGCATAAAAGTGAATGAGGACAGAGTTTTCATTAATGAGTGAACAATGCCTTTAACCATTTAACATGAAAGTGCAGTGTGGGTGAAAATGGACTTACTCCACCACTTCGCTATTGGTCATATCCAGGTAGCGGTTACTGATCCACTGAATGTGAAACCAGTCCCGATACCCTCCATTTCCGCAGCACTGAAACTGCATCTGCAGCATGTCCATTGTGCGCTTAATGTAGCAGCGACCCGGCGTGTCTGTGTCCTTATAGTAGCGCATGGCATCACGCAAGCCTAAAAACAGTGACTCTTCTAGATCGTTGCGCATGCTATAGCACATCAGGGCGCCCACGAGGATGCAGAACGTAAAGAAAAAGGTACATATGATGTAAGGCAGCATCAGCAGCTTCCACCGCAGAAACTTGGTAGTGTCCACACAGTCATAGCAAATCTTGCCCCCCAGGAAGTTGATTGTACAGGCAGTCAAGCCAACACAGATAAGCATGTTTGGCACCGAGTCAACCTCTTTTGACATCAGCTCTCGCCTCTTCTCGATCTCCACCTTTAAGAACAGGCCCAGGCTGAAGAGCGTGACTCCCGTGACCACAGACACCCAATTCAGCACCCATAAAACCTGGGCCAGTTTGTCTCTGTTTGTCTTCGTAAATGTCACTTTTAAGACTGCCATTGTCAATGGAAAGTGTTACTTTTACAGTCTCAGCAGTAAATTTTTAGGTCCATGTGTGAAGCTCATTTTATTTAGATTGATATAACATACTGGGTAAATGGGAGAGAACAGGGAACATGTTCCAAGGGGAGGAGGGAACTGAACTGGGAGAGAAGGCCAAGACGGCCACATAAGCAGCTTAGATGAGGTATTTTTACACTCCTGGATGACAGTCTTAGCTGCATAACAGTGCAGGTACTGAAATCAAGATAAAAATGTAAAAGATTAATGCACAGACATTATATATAGATATATATATATATAGATAGGTAGGTAGATCTTTACATTAGTTGTTGCAGAAGAACATTAGCTATTATTCTAAGTGCTATTTTTCTCTAATGTCTTTGTCAGTTGTATTTCCACACCCCTATACCTCTTAATACCACGTAACCTACCTGCTCAGATCTCACATAGTCGTATATGGGCTTGTAATCCATGGACCTTGATTGTAGGTGCTGTCATATTCCCTTTTTGCATATTTCTGGTAAGGGACTAGAGAAGAGGTGAGAAGCGTGTTTAGAATGACTTCCGTCCAGACTCACTTTGACCTCCACCTAATCCATTTATCCCTAAGATTTAGCAGAACACCTCCAAGCCATCTGGGCCAATCCCAAGTGAATAACATCAGTCCTTCCACGCCCCCATGCTTTCAATAAAAAATAATATGTTGGCCTATTTATTATCTGTGAAATAAGGCCCACCAACCTAAAACATTGGTCAGTTCAAGGACAAACTCCCTAAAATTTTTAGATTTGAGGGAGAAACCTTGGACTCCTCAAACTGGTATACAATGTTTACATATTTTCAAACTGGTATTTGTCAGTATACTGGACAAATTTGTTTTGACATAGCAATGGTTATGTAGAAGATTGGGAAGATTTGTGTCACAACGCTTAAGAATGATGCTAAACACATCTGACAACAGGTATTGTTTATGATCCCATAACTTTACCAGAATGTCTATAAAATGTGTAAAATAAAATGTCAGATTTCCTTTTTGTACAATAAACTAAAATACTACAATAAAAGTAAAAAAAAAAAGGAATTTTGTTCAATAAGTGAAGATGTCCAGTGCTGAACTAAATATTAGGCCTACACAATATTTGCATTATACAGCGTTCGACATCTTGCAAACATTGTTTGTTAATAATTTAATGTTTAAAATAGTTTAGGCAACGATGCGAATTCTGCAATCAAAAAGTACAAAATCCTCAATCAGGTGCAATGCATGCAGTGGTGACATTTTAGTCGTCCAATAACATGATGCCGACATAGTTCAACATTCACCGTCATGCGCAATAGCAGAATGCAGTCGACGCCGGAACGATGGCCGTCGATAATTTTCTCTTTGGCCAGTGCATCCTTTATTTTTTAGCATTTCTTTTCGGTTTTATCGCCGTCGTGCCGCTCTCTGAAAACGGCGATGACTTTCAGGGGAAATGCCTGCTGTTTACTGAGGGAATGTGGCAAAATGAGAACATGACGATGGGGAAACAGCGCTTTATAGTTGAAGAATGGGGACCAGAGTCGTCCTGCCGCTTCATCACTTTCGTAGGCATCGTGTCTCTCATCCTCTCTGCTGTACAGGCGTGGCGGACCTTTTTCTTCCTCTGCAAAGGCCACGACGAGTAGGCAACCGCTTATTCACTTACATCATATTGATTATTAAATTACTCCAACGTTTCAAGCAGTAAATGATGTACTTTTCTGTCCTTACATCTCTTTCCAGCTCTCTTTTTCATGCCTTCTTGAATCTTCTCCTGTCCCTCTTGGTGGTTTTTGTAGTGTTTGTGGCCGGTACTATCTCCAGTGTTGGCTTCAGTGGATGGTGTGATGCTATCACTGAAAATGGGGCCATGCCCAGCAGGTAAACAGTTTTAACCATTTTAAATGAGTTATAATTACGCAGTATCACACAAGCATAACATATATATATATATATATATATATATATATATATATATATATATATATATATATATATATACACACACACACTACCAGTCAAAAGTTTGGAATCATTAAGATTTTTAATGTTTTTAAAAGAAGTTTCGTCTGCTCACCAAGGCTGCATTTATTTAATTAAAAATACAGTAAAAACAGTAATATTGTGAAATATTATTACAATTTAAAATAACTGTTTTCTGTTTGATTATATTTTATAAAGTAATTTATTCCTGTGATCAAAGCTGAATTTTCAGCATCATTACTCCAGTCTTCAGTGTCACATGATCCTTCAGAAATCATTCTAATATGCTGATCTGCTGCTCAAGAAACATTTATTGTGTACAATTGTACAAAATATTTGTCTACAATAATTTTTTTTCAGGATTCTTTGATGAATAGAAAGTTCAAAAGAACAGCATTTATTTGAAATATAATCTTTTGCAACATTATAAATGTCTTTACTGTCACTTTTGATCGATTTAATGCATCCTTGCTGAATAAAAGTATTAATTTCTTTAAAAAAAAAATAAAAATAAACATTCTTACTGACCCCAAAATTTAGAACGGTAGTGTATAATGTTACAAAAGCTTTGTATTTCAGATAAATGCTGTTCTTTTGAACTTTCTATTCATCAAGGAATCCTGAAAAAAAGTACACAACTGTTTTCAATATTGATAATAATCATAAATGTTTCTTGAGCAGCAAATCAGCATATTAGAATGATTTCTGAAGGATCATGTGACACTGAAGACTGGAGTAATGATGCTGAAAATTCAGCTTTGATCACAGGAATAAATTACTTTATAAAATATATTCAAACAGAAAACAGTTATTTTAAATTGTAATAATATTTCACAATATTACTGTTTTTACTGTATTTTTAATTAAATAAATGCAGCCTTGGTGAGCAGACAAAGCTTCTTTTAAAAATCCTACCGATTCCAAACTTTTGACTGGTAGTGTAAATATACACAGAGAGAGAGAGAGAGAGAAAGTTAATATTGCTTTATATATATCTCGACATGGCTGTGGTTGTAAATAGTTCCAAAATATAGTCACTTTTTATATTACTTATGATTACTTTAAATTTGTTTCATTTCTCTTTGGCAGTTGTGAGGATCTGCAAGACACAGATTTAGAGCTCGGTGTTGACAACTCCTCCTTTTATGACCAGTTTGCCATTGCACAGGTAAACATCCATCCACAAGTAGCATAAAATCTACATTCACAAGCTGAGGTTTTACAGTATGTATTTCAAAATATCCACAGTATGTGATATTAATATATAAATATGCTAATATGTTCTTTTTTCCACAGTTTGGCCTGTGGTCGGCCTGGTTATGCTGGCTGGGTCTAACAGTGCTAGCCTTCCTGAAGGTTTACCATAACCACCGACAGCAGGAGCTGCTAGACAGTCTAGTTCAAGAGAAGGAGCTGCTGCTAGGTCATCCTTCACAGAGGAGTTCTTATATGTACAACAGGAACACCATGATTTAAACAAACATATCTCACGTAGTCCATTTACACTGCATGAGCTAGTTTCTGAGAGCAGAATTAAGCCCTCAAGATAAACATATTTTTTTATAAACCTCTATCAAACATTAGATATGAATCTTAGTTATTAGATTCTTTACAAACTTTGTTCATGTTTAAATAAATGGTCATGGAACGCAAGGCTGATTCCAGAGTTAAATTGTTTCCATTGTTGTTCTTTAGACAGCATCCTGACAGAATTCACTTCAAGCTACATGGAATTATCACGTTCATATTCACTCTTATTTTTTACAGTATAGGACATATGAAGACTCTGCCTGTGAGATATTGTGTTCTCATTCTCTTGAGAAGGCAGCTGTGGATTTATGAGACTCAGTAAAGCGTAAATGAGGACCCTCTCTTTGAGCAGATGTCACAGCTTCACAAGTTCACTCATATGTGAAATGTAAAGTCTGCTTCAAATAGAAACTATACTGCCTTTACTGTACATGGGAATATAATCAGAAATAAAATGGAATAATGGCTCTTTATGCTGGCTTTATTCTCTTACTTAGGACCAGAGTTTATCCTCACTTTTATACAGTATTTTTATTTTTGCCAACACACACTAGATTGTCAAAATACTTGATTGCTTCTCTCTTATTGCTGGTCCCTTATGTTATAACTTATTTAAAAATGTGAAACCTCTAAAATTAGTGGTAGCCTACTGTTTTTAAATGCAACTGGAATTTTTATCCTTGCTGATTATTAGGTACCTGTCTTCTGTTATAAAGCTCAAATATCTTAAATAATATAATCAGCAATACCATTTTTTTTTTCATACAGATTATTATGTAAAGCTGTGCTGGCTTCTAGGCATGTGCTAGTGCAACCCACCGTTCATCATGTGTATGGATTTGCAGTTTCATTGTCTCTATCCCCACCAAGTGGCTGAAAAATAAAATTGCTACACGTACAGCTAAAGGGACACAAATTTTGCTCATTCAAAACAGCTCAATTGACACATCTCGAAAATAACACAAACTGCTTGATTTTACACTTAGAATTACATTTATTCATTTAGCAGACACCTAAACGATTTAGAAGTGGAAACAACATTTTTATCCTAATAAGCATTATGATATTTTAGAAACATATTTTCATTTGCAAGTAAGGAATACTTTATGAATTACGTAGCTAATGTGAAAAGCCAATATTATGTCATTTAAACAACCTAATTTCTTTAGAATTATTATTAAACAAGGAAATTACTCGCCTTTAAAATTTGGTTTCAACCCTATATTTGTCAACTTCTCAGCTCTGGGAAACGTTTATACGACAACGATGTAACTACTAAAAATGGAAAAGTTTTTCCTTAGCGTTTTTCGCGTACAAACGACTACATTGTCCAAAAGATCCCTGTTCACACAGATTCATGAAAACGAGTAAAACGCTGTATTATGCATGCCAGGCCAGTAGTAGGCGAGGTCACTTTGTAAAGTGACTTTGCATGCGCCTGACGTCACCGTTTTCACAAATTAATTTTTTTTTAGTTTAACAGAGACGATAACGGTATCATCTTCAAAACTTTGAAACCCATTTTCAAAAGTTTGCATTTTCAGGTCCCCAAAACGCTATTGTCGTGTAAATGAACATCCAAAACGCATAAAAAGTTTTCCGTTTTTAGTTGAAAATGGTGTCGTGTAATTGATTAATTTATGGACAATCTTTGACTTTTGCAGATCAATTAGAACAGTATTAAAATATGGCTGCATATTTCCCAGACTGCGTTTTTGTGTGTTAAAAGCAGTCTCCTCATATGTTGATATCACAAAAAAATAGGGATACACAATTAATTGGTAGGCTATGCAAAACATCCAGTGTTAAATTAACACTTCCAGTGTCACCCGGTGTTTATATAATCCAGTGTGGATTATATAAACACTGGCAGTGTTAATTTAACTAGTGTTCATTTAACACTGGAGGTTTATTCTGTATTATTAAGGTTAAGGTACTGTATGAATCTCAACCCACTAGGGGCCCTCAGCAAACTTCCTTTAAATGATTTAAATGAATATATACAATTAATATAAATATTATTACTAACATATTAAAATAACATAATTTCAATGCTGGAAAACATATCAAGACGGAAACAGAATCATATCCCCACCTCAGTCTTTTTTTTTTCTTTTTTCTTTTGAACATACAGTTCTTGAAATTTCTGGAATCATAAAATGAATTTTAGTTAATTAATATATCAACACTCCTAGTTTCTGTTAATAACAAAGTTGTAAAACATGCAGCTCTGTCATAATTACTGCAGAAATACGAAGGAAATATGAATATTGTGTAGGAAAATGGGGGACCTTTGAGTCAAAAGATTCAGAACCACTGATTGTCCATGCTCATTTTCTCAATTTTTACATTTAGATTATTAGATTGTCTTTCCCTTCTTCTAACACTCACTTAAAAGTCTTTAAAAACAGAAATAATTTAAATGTAATCTTTAGCAAATATCAAAATGAATATTTTTTTTCATACTGTACATTGTAAATGTTGTGATGTGTAAATTAACTTTAAGCATTTAAAACAAATCAGTTTAGCTTTTAGGACAAAACCGAATGGCCATGTTTGGTTATACTGTCCAACAATTATAACAAAGGATGGCATTAAAATTTTCACAATGAAACTCTGCTTTTTATAAAATGTTAAAAACTTGACAGACCATTTCAACCATTTTCTAACATGAACATTATGTGCAGTTTTCAAATAAAATAAAATAAATTATATTACAACAAAACATTAAAAACTTTATAAAGAAAGGAGTGCATATTCTATTTCTTAGCAATGCATATGTTTTGTTTTTTTTGCACATCCTTTGTCTACAAGCTCTGAAAAACTCGCAACAATGATAATGTTGCGAGTGTAAACAGTTTTTAAAGAACATGGGCTGTCGGTAACAAACTGGACCTTTAGATTCCACATGAAAGAGCTGTTTTGATACAGATCTGTCACAGAGGCTAAAAATATCACAGATCCTCTCACAGAAGAAGAATGTGGAGGAGCGATTGTTTAGTTCAGTACGGACAGCATTCCACTTATCTCCCTCCCGTTTTTCTACTGGCCCAATGATGACTTCATAGATACAGCATGTGTGTCATCTGTGAACAGTTTTTTACCATTTTGTTGTTTCCTGTTATCATATGGTTGCTTAGAAGCCCAAGAAAACTATACAAATTTTTAACACAGGTAAGCCTGGGTCTGACAGGACACTCCAGTGGTGGGCTACGGCTACTGGAGACAAGTTTCATTGGACTATTGTATCTTATAAATATCACACATTACACTGTAGGGAAATACTTGGCCTGCAAACACCTATCTTCTTGAGCCTTCAAAAAACAAATAAACAAAGAAATGTGACCTGATGCTACCACCGGAACTAGCTCTACTGCACAAGCAAGTTTAGCCAAAACATGCTCTTAGAAAAAAGATTCTATAACCTTAAATGGATCTGTCAGGTGCTTCAAATAACAATTTAGGGGTCCCATCATGGGATCATTTTATGGATTTAGTTTTAATTAATTTGTTTTATTTTAATTACATGTTATGAATTAAACCATTTGTAAACATACTTTATCACTAGAAAAATTGAAATAACCCATTAAACATGAAAATATTATGCAATAATTTAAGACATTTCTCCTTAAATGGAACCTTTTTGTCATATAAGGGTTCTTTAAAATTCAAGAACTCTATAGAGTTTTATATTGAACCGCAATGAACCTTTTTAGGTACAGATTTGATTATACAGATACAGATTAGTGTTTTTTTTTTTTTTTTTTTTGAGTCAATTTCTTCTAAGACTTTGGTTTATATTTAATTAAGATGTCATTGTGATTGTGAATTATATGTATTCATAATTGTATTGTTGAAACATTTTAGTATGATTTAAATGCTCTCTTATGATATATGGCCCTCCATCACATCCCTTTTTTTTCTGAATGCAGAGGAATGCTGCAGTTAGGCTAGTTTCACTGTGACCTCAAAGAACAGGTCTGCCGTGTCGACAACAGCCTCTGATTAGACTTCGCATGATACAAGATGGCATCTTTACAAGTATATCCTGTAGAATGGCATTCATATGTCTTTCTAAATCCAGAGCAAATCCTTTCTTAAAGAATACAGTAATGACAGTTTTAAACTCTTAAAGTCTTAAACATTATGGCGATTGTTATTTTAAGTCTATTCATGTGTCTCAATGGGTAGAACATTTTTGTGCTCTCATTTTTTTTCTCTCTTATTCAATATGATGTGATATGCATTTGTCAAGCAAATTGCAATGTGTTCCAATGCTGTTTTAAATGTATTTATTACTACATTATTATATTCTGAAAATGAATAGATATGTGTTCTCTGAGTTATATACTATTTTAATCATACTATTTAATCATAATGTTAAGCAAGAGGATGAACTAATACATTGTCAAAACAACAATCATATGTTTTTTTTTATATTATTATTATTTGAGTATTGTGTAAAAATACAATGCCAAACTTTTTAATTCTTAATAGTAGGTTACACATTATCTATTAGGATATATAAAGTCATGGTCAGAATTATTGGCACCCTTGGTAAATATATGATCAAAGAAGTGCTGTGAAAATAAATCTGCATTGTTCATCCTTTTGAACTTTAGTAAAAAATATTTTTTTTAAAAAATCACAAAAATCTAACCTTTCATTAACGTAAAATTAACGAATGTTGGGGGAAAATCACATTATGAAATAAATGTTTTTCTCTATCAATTGGCCACAATTATTGGTATAAATTCTTATGAGTAAAATATCTCTGAAATATATTCCCATTCATATTTACAAATTTTAGCACATCAGGGTGACTAGGAAAATTAAATTATCCAGCTATGACTTATTATGACTAAATTCACTTAATCATCCATCACAAGGAATAAAACCAGTTCTGATGTGCAGCAAAAGATTGTTGAACTTCACAAAATAGAAAGTGGCTGTAAGAAAATAGCTAAAGCATTGAAAATTCTCATTTCCACCATTAGGGCAATAATTAATTCTAATTAAGTTCTATAATAATATCAACAGAAAATGTTACAAATCTGCCTGGAAGAGGACGTGTCTATTTTGTCTTAATGCACGGCGAGGAGGAGAGTTTGAGTGGATCACAGCTGGAGAATTGCAGAGATTAGTTGAGTCTTGGGGTCAGAAAGCCTCAAAAAAAAAAAAAAAAAAAAAAAAAAAGTAAGAAATTAAATGGCACCTACATTACCACAAGTTGTTTAGGAAAGCTTTTTGGCAACAAACCCACAAAATGGGTTTGGTGCACACAGGAATAAAAAAGTAAAAAGTACCCCATGTGTACGATTAAATATACTGCTGGATCGTAAATGTTTTTGGCCTATTTTTCTGCTGGAGGTCCTGGACATCTTGTTCAGAGACATGGCATCATGGATTCTATCAAATACCAACAGATAAAAAAATCAACACTTGAAAGCCTCTACTATAAATCTTATAATGGGCTGTGGTTGGATCTTCCATCAGCACAATGACTCAAAACAAGCTCAGAGCTGGCGAAAAAAAAAAAAAAAAGTTGCAAAAAGTATTGATTAAAAGGGTGCTATTCATTGTAGCCAATTAGAGAAAAACATTTATTTAACTAACCCATTTTCGATTGTTTTATTTACTTTTTTGTGAATATTTTGAGTAAAAGCATTAAATAATTTGCATTTGTTAACATTGTCTTCAGTAAGTTACAGATTATAGCCTATCTCTTGACCAGTGACTCTGGTTGAAAACAGCGTAAACGCATTTGACATGCTTGTACAATGTAGGCCTATGCTTTTTTTTATGAGTAAAGATCAGTAAATTGATGAATTCAGTTGTTTAAGTAAACTCGATAACTGCAAAAAGTTGGGTTTTCTTATAAGGAAAGGTGTGCTCATAACCGGTCTAGCAGGCAGGTTTAGGGAGAACTAACCCACGCATGGTAAGAACCTCTCTGACGAGTCCAACCGGCAGGATCATCATTCCACGCCGCCCTGAGTGAGAGACCCCATCCTTTTGCTCTCTATAAAAACACCGTGCGTTTGGAAAGAGATGTGTAGTTCGTCGGTGCGAAAAAGATCTCTTTAAAACGGAGCACCTCGGTTTCAAATGTTTGTTTTTTCCAAGCAGGTTTCGAAGATCTCGGATCTATGGCGTTCACTCTACACTGATTTTCTTCGGTTCCTGTGGCTTCCTCTTTGGCCGAGTGGTTCTCAACAGTTCAACAGTTCTTTTGAAAATTGTGAAATGTTCAGGACCACTTGATCAGACAAAGGAAAATTTCACCGTTGAGTCGGCTCTGTTACTTTGTTAAAATCAGGTTTGTTTAAATCACTGTGATGATGACTTCGTTGTTGGCCTAGCTCTCTCTCTCTCTCTCTCTCTCTCTCGCTCTCTCTGTGTGTGAAATGTCCGACTGTATGGCTTTACATAATGTGTCGTATTTTGTTTTATAATAATAAACGTAATTCAAAATGAAACCTTTAACTACTCTTTCTTATTTTGTTACAAACACTGGAAAGCTTGAGTGTTTGCCTCTGGTAACGTACTCTTATCAGCTTTTTACCAATTATTAGCTACTTATTAGTCCTTGGACTAATTTAATATCGTTGATCTTTTTGAAAGAGCTCATCTTATTTTTATTGGGTGGTAAGTTTGCGGTAAGTTTTTGCGGTGTTTTTTTACCCTTTGACAATAGTTAAACGCGTTAGAGTTTTAAGTTTTAAACATAATTTTTGATGTCAGAAACCAAATCTGATTAGGAAATAACACATTCTATTAAAATGTAAAGTAAGTATTGACATTTTAATAGCTTGTAATATGTTTTAAGATAAGAGAGAAAAATAAAGTAGCCTATTAATATCTATAATACTGTATCTGACAGATGAAGTTTTTGAAGATCAGAGTATAGAGTAAGAAAGGCCCAAAAGAAGTAAGATATTTGCAGAATACAAGGAGAGGAAAAAGTGGAAAAGCAGCAGAAAAAGAAGCCCTGAGTTTTATGAAACTAAACATTTATTATGCTGTGCGTATACAGGAAGGGACTAGGGAAAGTATTGAAGTTCTTAGTACTTCTCTTACAACCATTTAAGGATGCACTCAAGACTAAATGTACCCTAGCAGGTCTTACTGGGTATAACTTATGGAATAACTTAATAAGCATTTGTGGTTTTAACACCTTTAAGAGAATATCACAGATCTTAGTTTATCTCATGTCTGCTGAGATGGAAACACATATTTTGATACCAAGGTATTTCTGATGGAAAACACACCCGGACAACAGGATAAACCCCTCAACATTACAGCACCGAAGCGACACAAAAGATATTACATTTGAGAATAATCAAACATATCAGGGTATGGTAGAATATATGTAAATGATTAAAGAAATAATAATAATAATAAATACTTTATTCATCCCTTTTAGGGAAATTCAAAATAAGAAAACAACATGTAAAAGAATAATCATGCAACATAAGGAATATAACGATTATTGATGATCAAATGAATACACTAGAATTCATAAAGAAAATATTCATAAAAAGAAAAATTAATAAAATAAATGAATAAAAGACATTAATCAATAGAATAAAATTGAATAAATTCAAATGTGAATAATTTTGAATACAGCAATGATTTCACCTTTTTAATTTATTATTATTTTTAAGCATTGTTTTAAAATGTCTTACATTTTTGAGGAAAATTTCAGATAAATAAACAAGTTCTGCATAGTTTAGCCTACTCAGGTTTGTTGAATTTCACGGATGAGATGTTCACAAACGACTTTAAGACTTTCGAGCAGATATTCATCAGAGGTGGAGATGATGTTTCCATTATGGGAACATGGCCAGATTACACAGGCATGAAAACAGCTGAGGAGTTCCCCTGGGAAGCTGTGTTTAGGATGCAGGGCATGTCTGTGTGACTCCAGGGACCACTGGACACGATACAAATCAATTCAACGTGGATTATAAAGATCGGACTCCAATAATCCCATACAATGTAAATTTTAACCCCATCAGACTCGTGTGACTTAATTGTTTTGCTCATTGCAGGGAAGTATGAAATAAAGACCTGCAAAGGTCAGACATTATTTATCCAAATAGTAAATAATTACACAGTGCAGTGTGTTAACCTGCCAATGAAAAAGACGTTGTACACTAAAGTAAGATATGATGTAGCCTATGAGACCATTGCAATGTCCTAAGAAAGAAAGAAAAAAATGCTGGCTATAGGCTACACTGGATTACGAATAAAATAAAACAATGGTAACAGGTGAAGTAGTGGGATGAGAAGTGACAATAATTCATTTGAGGATGGAGAGGGAGAGAGTGGGAGGGAGAGAGGTGGAGACACAGGCGCAGCTTTGAATTGATCCACATGGTTCACGCTTGGTTTTGTTTGGACTACCAGGTGTGCGCGCGCGTCTGGAGTAAGCACGAGCAAAGGATGGAGATGGTCAAACATACGCTGAAGCATCTGAAATACAACATTTCCATTTAAAAAGTCACAAGTCTTTGGTCTTATTCTGGTGCCTGTCAAATGGTTTTATTAAGCGTCGCGTTTTAGTAGTTAGAGATTGGCTGTAAGACCCAAATGAAAACAAGAGGTTTCCATGGCTTTACGTGATTCAACTCAAGATTCAGGGAACATACAGCAGAAGGAATCACCCGTGGAACTTGACACTCTCCTTTTGGATACCGATATAATATTTGGATTGACCAGTCATTATCTGAAGAGAAAACAGAAGGTAATAGCTCCTTGTCCGTTTGCATGTTTTGTTAACTTTATATAGCTGTCAAATATCACATTTAAGTCAAGATGCTTAGCTTACATGTCAAACGAAAACATGCAAAAAAATCAAGAATATTTCAGAACCATGAACAGCTCCCCCGAAAAGTCCCATAAATGTGTGTCTACTGTAACCTCAGCAAATCCCACTGTCTTATCATATCATGTTTTGCATCTCAGACACTTTTTTAACAGCTATTGAAGTGCGCTAACCACAACGAAACGCAGATGTAGTCACAGTGTAGTCTAAAATACATCTCTTAATATTTCTAGACCAGTTCACGCATTTTTGAGAAGTAAAATATTTTTATATAAGCTTCACCTTCACCAAGAAAAAAACTTTCATAATCGATTGTTTTATTGACATGCAATTGCAGATTATGGCCATGTGGTGGCGCTAAAGTCAAATAGTTGACTACCTCACTGAAATTACACACAACGTTATAGCGCGCCTCTCCCTCCCCCTTTAGCTCTCTCTCTCTCTCTCTCTCTCTCAAAGTACTTTATTAGCAAGCTACACAACAATAAATTGTGACAGAAAAGAGAAAAAATATAAAGAAAAACAATTTAAGTGCCAGTATTGGTAATAAAATAATATTTCCAATATATGTACATATAAAATAAAGTAAAATAAATTTTCAGAAAGACATTATGACTTCTCTTGTACAGACAGTGAATAAACTCGTGAGATCATGAACCACAGATTCGTGACAGGTTCTCATGACTGTCTCATTAATACCCGAGTTTCTGACAGTTTAGGAAAATTAGGAATGCGATTTGGGAGTTTTTCTTAGTATTTCGCTCAGCTATGGAATTTCTGGCAGTCAATGAGAAAGTGGGTCTCGACGTGCAATATGATACATCGAAAATAAAATGCAGCGAGTGGGTTATATACTACATACGGCTACCACCACATTATGATTTAAAACAGGATACATTCCCCCCTACTCACAAGAGAACGATGCGCCTTCAATGCGAATCAGATTCAGGAGCGCGCTGTGTGAGCTGCGATCCTGCTCCGCCCCTCAGTGACTCAATATCAGTCTAACTGATCCCTGATTTAAATTCATTTATCGTCAACATGGGATTGAGAAGCGCGCCAACAAGCAAAACTGGATAACCTAAACTTTAGAAAAACTACACTTTAGAGTTATAAGTTAGAGTTAACATCCATGAAATGGATAGTTTACGAATCTCTCAGTGAGTCGGAGCACATCAGACTCTGTCTGACACGCGGGGACATTTAAATCCAGAAACATGCGTTCTCATAATTGGGCTCAAGGTGAAGGACGCAGACCAGATTTCAGGAGGTTCACGGTGAGATATAGCATGATGAAACTTTTCAGATTATTTTTAATGGTTTTATTAACTTTGTTGTGTCTTAGAATTTGATACTGATTAATGAAATATACTTCTTCATACTGTTTATCCTACTGGGGAAAATGCTTAAACTAAAGGAATACTTGGTTTGGTGGTCTTAGCTGGTCTTTTGGCTGGTTTAGGAAGGCTTTGGGCACTTTTCAGCTGGTCAGGCTGTGAGAACAGCTAGACTATCTGAAGACCAGTGGCCAGTTCTGCATAGACTAGTCTTAAAATTTAGTCATCTATTTTTCTTCAAGACTGGTCCTAACTTTTTTAAAGCCAGTTAAATAAGATTGGTCTAATTTGAATCGGAAAAGTAAGTCTGATTAACTTCCGTCTAATTGCTAGTTGGTCAAACTAGTTAGTTCTTAAGACTTGACAGAGATGCTAAGCTGAGCCAGGCTGGGTGATCATCTCAAACCTAAGACCAGCAAAATATTTGGAGCTGGTTTAATCAGCAGGACAATGTTGTTGTTGTTTTTGTGAGGACCATATGAGCCTTACAGTATTTTTTTTAGTTTTTAACAGTCTACTACAGTTTATTCCAGCAACCTCTTTTCATTAATCTCTCAGTTCAGTTCATCTCTCTTCTGCTCTTTTCTCACATAAGGTGGTTGAGGTATCAGCAAGCAGTGAATCAGTGCAGAGTCCAGCACTCAATCCTAGGAAAAGGCTTCATTCGGCAGAAGAAGTGCAATGTGGCAGCCGGCCAAACCCGGAGGGTGCTGGTTCAGTGTCCATGACGGAGTTAAGTTATTCCGAGAACAAGCACGGGAGGGAAAGCCTGTGTCAGCGATGTCAAATCATTGCGAACCAACTGAACAGGCAGGCGCGCGAGCTGGCCAAGCCAGGAACTCTGAAGGTTTGTGCATTCAACTAAACCATTAAATCAATTCATCTCAGGGCCTGTTACATCATGCTGACAGTGATACTGGTGTAGAAATAATTGTTTTAATCTTTGCAGACTAAACTGTAATTAAAGGCAATAAAAGTTTTAACAATTCCCACTGCAGTCAGGAGAGTTCAAAAACCTTAAAAGGGATAGTTCTCCCAAAAATAAAAAACACCTACCCATCACAGGAAACTGTGCACATTTTTACTTTCTCAAAAAAACTCATTCTGTATGATTTATAAGCCTTTTGAAAAATGAGGACATGGGGTAATGTCCACTTAAGTCACCCTCTCCTTGTAATACCCATGTCATACCCATGTCATTATACAAATTTGTGTCCCGATATGTCACAAAAACGCTCTCGCGCACACACACACACAGGTTTGTTTTGCTATCAAAGTGAGGACATTCCATAGGCGTAATGGTTTTTATACTGTACAAACTGTACATTCTATCCCCCTACACAACCCCTACCCCTAAACCTACCCATCACAGCAAACTTTCTGCATTTTTACATTTTCAAAAAAAACATCATTTAGTATGTTTATTAATCCATTCTCTCATGGGGACCATTGGCTGGTCCATCTAAAATTTACAATTTGCGTATGAATTTTATTCATTCTTATGCATTGCAATTTCAAAACACCATTTGACATAGACTCCTTTGGACATATCGCTGTCATTGAGGATAATACTGATCCTATGAAGATGAAATTGCAAGACAAAGAAAGACAGAGTATTTTGACTCGTCTGCCTCTTTAGCCCACCATGCATCTAAAATGCTCCTAGACAAAAAAAGACGAGTGTGCTACATGTATTTGACACAGCCACCAGCATCTCCACTGTCCACAATGATTATTTTAGATGATAGCAAGATATATTGCAGGTAAAACAAATTTCAATGACCAGTGGAACTGTCCAGCTCAGCAGGATTTTATGGTCCCATTAATCTTGAGTGATGACACACTTTGAGTGGCTATATTCAAGAGAAGAACAGAGATGAATGTAAGCAGTCATGCCTATCATTGGTGATGAGCGCTCTGATGATATTAACTGTTCTGGTAGTGCATAAAGAGAACATTGCGGCCCAACTTAGTGTTAGAACGTTCTGGCAATGTTCTCTCAAAGTTATGAACAAACATTCCAGGAACATTAATAGAACATTCGTTAAGGCTGTGTGTCCACCAAAGCTGTGGAGCGCTTGAGAGCGCTTGAGAGCGCTTCGGCAGTGAAGCATTTTTTTTTCAGTTGAGACGCTTTGTTGCTATGATATGGAATATCCGGAGAAGCTTCTCGCTGCAGCCTGCGGTGGACATCCAACCCGGCCCACATCCGAGTGTGATGTCAGAAGCCAGGCCCATGCCGCCCTGCAGCCGATTCTTAAGATTTTATTGGTCATGTCAATCACACTTCAATCTGTCAATCAATCTGACGTGGGCGGGGTTGGATGTCCACCGCAGGCTGCAGCGAGCCCTACTTGAATATCCGCGGCACTGTTACTTGTAAGTGATTTTGCAGATAATTTGTTTCAGACTAAAAATGTCGACACAATGTAGAGTACTTGCTAACCCTAAACCTATGTTTGGAGACCAGCAATATTAATTTCTCATCAATTTTGTCCATTATCTGCTTGTTGATGTCGTTGTACAGCAAGAATGTTGTGACAGTTGGTCTGTGTTGTATTTGCCAACCACCCTCCCCTCCACTCTGATTGGACAGCTGGCTAAAAAGTGACAGTGATGAGCGCAGCGTTTTACTCAAAGTTAAACATTCTTAAACTTGAGGCGACCAGTAAAAACAAAAAACCGCTCAGCGCCTCGTTGCGCTCCCGGCGCTCCCATTGAAAGCAATTGGAAAATTACGCTAGCCTCTTTGGTGGACACACGGCCTAAAAGTTATCTGGTCTTTAAAAATGTTATCAAAAAGTTTGCACAAAAACATTTCTTTATACATCATTCAATGAACGTCTATTTTTTCTGAAACATTTTAGTTGGATGTTCGTCTAATGTTTTTATATGATACTAGGCTACTTGTTTCAGAATGTTTAGAGAACATTGAAAAGTAACATTCCAATAATGTTTGCAAAATGATAGAATGGAATGTTCCCTTAACGTTCACATAACCAAGAAAAAAAGGTTTTTAAAAACATTTAAAAAACTGGACTTTGGAACATTCAGAAATAACATTAGCAACACATTTTTAAAACATATTTATGTTAGACCAGCCACAGGGATGAATAGTTTACAGCAGACCGGCACATTTTCAGATTTTCTTCTCCTTTGGAAAGAATATATGTTGCTTCTTTATGATGGGAATATAGATTAAATAAAAAAAGACCATATTTAGCTAACACTGTAAGGCAGTACCATAATGCAGCATTGCTGGTCCATAAAGCTGAACTGTATAATTCACTCACTCCCCTTTCAATCACAACAGATTTCAAGGTTTGTTTTGGGGATAGTCATTCACCGACTTGTTTTGGGAAACTCCTGCTCTGCTAGTTGGCTCACAAAAATGTGGTTTCTTTCCATTCCCTCCCTTATGCACTGGAACATAACAATTCCATCCCAATACTGTATATCATTGAGTCAGCAAATCTGAGGTAATTTTAGAGGTATTTATTTTAGATATAGTTAAAATGCATATGGATACAGATCCCCTAAGAATATGATTTGCGTTGGTCAGTTATTTTGCATATCAAAAGTACATATTAGAAGGGTGATGAGGTCTCATTCTGAATAGTTATTTGAAGATGACTCCTCAGACAAGTGAATTGAACTGTGAAAGGTATTTGTATTGCAACTATTGATTTCATTGTTGCAAAATATGTCTAGTGGTGTTGTAGTCAAGACCACCTGAACTGAGACCAAGTTGAGACCAAGACCAGAGTGTGTTGAGACCAATACAAGACCAAGAATTTGAGGGGTTGAGACCAATACAAGACCAATACTTTCAGCGGTTGAGACCAATACAAGACCAAGAATTTGAGGGGTTGAGACCAATACAAGACCAAGACTTTCAGGGGTTGAGACCAACACAAGACCAAGACTTTCAGGGGTTGAAAACGATACAAAACCAAGAATTTGAGGGGTTGAGACCAATACAAGACCAAGACTTTCAGGGGTTGAGACCAACACAAGACCAAGACTTTCAGGGGTTGAAAACGATACAAAACCAAGAATTTGAGGGGTTGAGACCAATACAAGACCAAGACTTTGAGGGGTTGAGACCAATACAAGACCAAGAATTTGAGGGGTTGAGACCAATACAAGACCAAGAATTTGAGGGGTTGAGACCAATACAAGACCAAGACTTTCAGGGGTTGAGACCAATACAAGACCAAGAATTTGAGGGTTTTGACCTATACAAGACCAAGACTTTGAGGGGTTGAGACCAATACAAGTCCAAGAATTTGAAGGGTTGAGACCAATACAAGACCAAGACTTTGAGGGGTTGAGACCAATACAAGACCAAGAATTTGAGGGGTTGAGACCAATACAAGACCAAGACTTTGAGGGGTTGAGACCAATACAAGACCAAGACTAAGGCAGGGCGAGACTGAGTCATGACCAAGACCAGACCATCACTCCTTAAATTAATCTAAAAGAATCTTGAGCACTACAATACCGTCTAGTTTGATTCAGTTTTATGAAGGATTCACTCAAAATCCTTCATAAAAAGAAACTCAAGCTACAATTTAATCTCGCTACATGAAATGTATTAGGAAGACTATTCAAGCTTCTATTTACTTGAAGCATAGACAAATAGTTGCTTTCTTAGACTTAATTACAAGCCTGCAGATAAGATGTGGTAAAGCTGTAAAATGTGCAAGGACATTTTCTTCTTGGCTGTCTCAGACAGCTAAATTGTTTGTCAGCTCAGACAATCAAGTCTGGGTCCAGACAGTCAGATTAAGCTGTAAGATACTCCTTCGAAGGCTGAGTGTTCAACAAAAGCAAGATGAAAGAATCCCAGGCCACTTTTAGAACACAATGATGCAGTCAGTACCAGACTCCGTAAGTTTGGCTCATGGAGTCGTATCTCTCAGAAAAAGTTTAAATTAAAAAGTGTAATGGCAGTCTAAATCCATTCTGACGCATCAATAGAAAACAAATTGGATTGTATAATGGAGAGATTTATCTCAATTTCAGATCATTTTGATCGCATAAAAGTGGGTTACCCCATGAATTAAAGGGATAGTTCAGCCTAAATTTAAAATTCTGTCATCATTTACTAACATTCAAGTTGTTCCAAACCTGTATTAATTTCTTTCTTGTGCTGAACACAAAAGAAGATATTTTGAAGAATGTTGGTAACCAAACAGTTGCTGGTCCCCATTGACTTCCATAGTTTTTTTCTTTTTCTTTTTTTTTTTTCTATACTATGGAAGTCAGTGGGCACCAGCAACTCTTTGGTTACCAACATTCTTAAAAATATCTTCCTTTATTTTCATCAGAAGAAAGAACATGCAGGTTTAGAACAACTTGAGGGTGAGTAAATGATGACAGAATTTTCATTTTTGGGTGAACTATCCCTTTAAAGAACAAATAATTATGTAGCAGATGTGCAGAAGGAAGATTAACTTTAAAGAGTTCTACTCATATGACATATATATATATATATATATATATATATTTCCCAGTCAAAATATATGCTGCGGCTTAAGTAAATATATTTTTCAAATATATATTTTGTTTAATCCTTCAAATGCCAAAATATATTATATACTTCAATATATACTTAAAGAGACATTAAAATACATTTCCATTTATAAAATACAATTTGGATGAATGCATATATATTTTTGAAAATATGCTTTCGACATTATTGTTTAGAATTGAAAATATTTAAAAATGGGCAAAAATATCAGGAAATATATGTACATAAAAAGGATCTATATTATCTAAATACATTTAAAAATCTATATTAGCAATATATATTTTAGTATATATTTTGTATTTGAAAAATATTTAAAATTTAAAATGTATATCTAAAATCTATATTTTTTTTGATGTATGCAGTTAAAGCTATAGAAATTTGACATTTAGGTTGAAATATAGTGAGCACAATTTTTAACATGTTCTGAAAGCCATTGAAAATGTTATAATGTTTCTCATATAAGCAAAAAAGTCTGAATTACTCCAGACCATTACCCATTTCCATTATCTGAGGTCACATGACTTAAAGTCACATAAAATTTCTGTGTCAGGGCTAGTGCCATGACAATGTTTAGGATGGCTTGAGGCTGAGTAAATCATGGGATAGTTTTCATTTTTGGGTGAACCATCCTTTTAAGCATGTGATATGAAGTATTTATTGGTAAGACTAACCACAGCATTATTAAGTCTGCTGTGCGGTCTTGGTTTTCATTTTGGCACAATACTTTCCTTGTGGCCGTTTTTATCAGTACAGACTTTAATAATGTAATTCTTAAAGCTGGAGAAACACATGATTTCTGTAAAACTAATGACTTGTTTTCTCCCTTTAACCTTTATGTCCATCTTTATGCAAAGGTATTCTTCCATCTATCTGCTTAGGTTTCTGCTATTCCAAGTGATACTACTATTGTACATATAGTGTTGTGCTTTTGTTTTCTCAATTTGCTGTCATCATCCACTTGAGTGACTTCCTTCAATCGGTCCTGAGGCATGTTGGGACATTTCTGAGTGCTGGCTCTTTGAATATCCCCTAAAATGCCAGAGTAAATAACTTAAGGCTCCCAGCATATTGTGCTTTTACATTTACTGATATAATCACCCAAGAACATTTTCCTAGCTGTGAGCTTTGGATGACACAGCAAGCGTCTGACTGCCCCCCTGTGTTCAGCACTAGTATGAACAAAGGAACATCCAGCTCTGACAATATTTACTGAATGTACTGAGAGGACTACTTACCAAGCAGTGCATTATAGGCAAAAAAAAAAAAAAGATGATTACTGCAATCAGCCTGGATCGTCCGAAGGAAAATCACCTCACCGTAAATTCACTAGGAAAGTCTCAGAAGAGGCCCGTGGTGGTCTCACTGGAGGGGGCGAAGCAATCTCAAAGAAATAAACTGGGATGGAATGATGTGCTGGTCCATGTGATGAAAATTTAAACCTGTACATGTCCCTGCTGCCTCAGCAGTCAGTCTGCCAGGCATGACCGCAGTTTATTGGGGAAAGCAAGTGGGGTATTTTCCCAAGGGGATTATAGCTTCCTTTTTTACAGGCCTGAACCTATACCTGTACCCTCCCTCCTTCTATGAGATTATTCTTGCAGTCATCTTGTCCTTGGCTTGCTAGCAGGTGACCTTTTGGCACGGCAAGTACTCTTTTTAGTTTTCCAACTGCAATACATAGTGGAGGGCAAAAGACTAAGCCTGAAGCTGTTTCTGAGGATCACAGTCTTTCCTTTCACTCAAAAAGTGCTTGATTTTATCTGCCATGCAGTCAAAGTCTCATCTACATCATAGAAGCGGTTCATTATTTAGGCCCATTTCCTTCCTGTTATTTCTCCTTTCAAAATCTGGACATGGAAAAGGTTTGATTTACTCAAGTGAATAGGTAATCTTCAGAACGTTTGTGGCCAGATGACATATCATCACTGTGCTCGTCTCTGTCACTCTCCCCCTTCCATCCTGTGCTGATTATGTCATGCCCTGAGGGGTCACAGCTTGTCCATCACTGATCAGTCCATCACACTGATGGGATGTGGTTGTCATAACAACGTGTTTGAAGGATGGAATAAGAATCACAAGGCTTTCTTGCATTTGCTAATACTTAGTCATCCATCCATCCTTGCCTGCCTGCCACCTAGTGAATGCACAAAAATATATTTTTATAGCATCTAGAGCAGCTGATTGATTGTGTATTCATCAAAATGTGTGTGTGTGTGTGTATATATAAAAGGAAAAGCTGTTTCAGTTTTGAGCAAATGGTTATACAGTACTGTTCAAAAGTTTGTGGTCTGTAAGATTTTTTAAATGCTCACCAAGGCTGCATTTATTTAATACAGTAAAAACAGTAAAATGGTGAAATATTATTACAATTTAAAATAACTGTTTTCTATTTTAATATATTTTAAAATGTAATTTATTCTGGTGATGACCAATTTCAGCAGCCATTATCCAGTCTTCAGTGTCACATGATCCTTCAGAAAACATTCTAATATATTTGAATAGAACATTCAAAAGAACAGTTTTTATCTATACAAATCTGCAAAAGTAATATATTAAGTAATATAAAAGGTTTGACTAACAATGTTATCTCACTGACTTGAGGTTCTGTGATCACTTTTCATAAATCATACAGAACAAAATAAAACAAATAAATGTTAATGGACTTAGCAAAAAAAAGTTTGTTAAATATATAATTGATAACCCTAATATTTACAGATACTATAATACAGACTCTTTTTTAACATTGCATGTCCATTAATCACATTAATGAAATGTTAGCATATTTGGCCACCATGGCACTTTTGTATGCTTATCTGGCCACCATAGAGTTTTGTCTCCGGTGAGTCCAAACTAATGAGAGTGACCTTTGATTCTCTCTGGAGTCACAGAGGCAGGGTGAGTCGTTCTGCAGGTAAGGAGCGGCTACACTCCTGCAGCTGAGTGCAGACCTCAGATCAATGCTGCATTCGCATTAATCACTCCAGAGTGCTCATTCACGGCTAACACATGATGACTGAAGAATGTGTGAGTAGGAACATGTGTGAAGAGTGGGTTATAAACCACCCAGGCTATGGAGCAGAGCCAGGAGCTAATCAGGGTATTGCACTACGTTCGAAAACCCTACAAATCAGCACCTGTGTGTGAGAGACTCCAAACGAGAGGAGCTGCATGTTAAAAGATCCCCAGTGTTCCACCAACATTTGTCATTCCACCTCAAGGGACAAAAATATCTCATAATCAGCACATCTGGCAGTAAGTGATCGTGTGCAGGCCCAGATAAAATCTGCAGACTTATGTCTGATTTTCTGAGCTGATTTTTGGAAATTGTGGTATTATGCGGAATGGACTTAAACATGACAAAATATTCTAGAAAATACTACAACAATACAATTTTACTGACAGCTGAAAACAATCAAATTAGCCAAAATATGGATTAAACCAAACCCAAATGACATGGAATATTTAGAGATTTTTTCTATTAAAATCTGCTTTGTATAATTCTGTGGGTGCAGATTCAGTGTGGACCTGATAATGAAAAATAAATAAAACGTAAAAAAAAATAACAACACAGTGAAGATGCAGTCTCACTAGGCTTTGAAAATGCTAAATAACTTCGGACAGCACAAATATCAGCAGAATAACAGCAGCAGGATATGACATCAGGCTCTAATGCAGTGGTTCTCAACCAGATGGCCTTAGCAAACTTCTAAGTGGGCCTCAAGATGCCATAAAATAATTTAAAATAACGCATTAAAATAGGGTCCAGTTCTCACTATTAACTAACTATTAACTACGACTTTTGCCTCAATAAACTTCTAATCACTGCTTATTAATAGTTAGTAAGGTGGTTGTTAAGTTTAGGTATTGGGTAGGATTAAGGGATAGGCAGCGGCTATTTGCACTAAGTGCAAATAGCAATAGATGGTATTTACACTAAGTGCAAATAGCTGTAGATTCTGTTTACACTAAGTGACAATTTTCTTAGTGCTATGCTATTTACACTAGGTGAAAATAGTGATAGATTCTATTTACACCATGTAAAAGTATCAGTTCTTTGCAATAAGAGTAAATAGTAATTAGATGCTATCTATACTTTATATTGGCAGATACTATTTGCACCTCAGTATTTTTGTACATTAACAGGATGCGATAATATCATAGAGTGTAAATGATTATATTAAAATTATTAAATGGATGCTGCCTTATTGGGAGAATAAAAACCCTCCCTACACCTTCCACTAACCCTACCCAATAAACACTTTTAATATTATTAAACACTTGTTCGCAGTTTATTTCCACTTTTAGAACATTTTCATTTTTATTGAAAATAAATGCAAGCTTGACAAAATCTGGATTTGAACCTATGTCGATCGCGTTAAAAGCTATATCTTCAAGCTGTATTCGAGACTGCTGCGCCACTGAAGACATTAAATTCTATGCATCTTTTTAAAAATTTGAGTGGCTCAACTAGACATTGATGGGCGGAGCTAGTGTAAATAGCGTTTGCCAACAAGGGACGCTATTTGCACTCCGTTAAGGGCAGTAGAATATGGTCATGCAGAATAAGGCATTAATATGTGCTGTAAGTACTAATAAACAGCCAATAACCTAGTGATATGCATGTAAGCAGTTAATAGTGAGAAATGGACCCTAAACTAAAGTGTTACCAAAAATATTTTTAAAATCATAAATCATAAAAAACAAACAAACTGTAAGTTAAAGTCATGAAGTTTGTATTCTTTACATTAAGTCATACAGGAGGTCAATCTGTGATGTTTAGATCCTGTATTGATCAAACATTTTTTTGCTATATGAATTTCCAGGTCAGAGTTCCGGTCGTATGCGTATAATGTAACTGAATGGACCAGGAAGTCTAGTGTGAGTACACCTTGAGAAAAAGATAAAGTCCAATGGTTAAAAGAGACCAGAAAGAATCACTGCTAAGAAGACGTGAACAAAACGGGGACAAATCCAACTTAAGAAAGACAGTTGAAGGAAGAGATATAGATTTTGTCACTGCATCCTTTAGAGTCTGTCATTAACCTGAGGCAATAGGGATCTGACAATGTAGTAGGATCAGCTCGAGTATATGGGACAGGTAAGCTGATAGAAGCACACTGAAATAGATTAAATAACAGGCTAAGTGAGCTGTGAAACAGATCAATGCAGTGGTTTGGTAGCCGTAATACAGTTCTGTCCCTGAGCCTGAACCTCAATCAACTTTCAACGTCTGGCACTGAGATAAGTGCATCATATAAGTCACATTGAAAGCCCAAGTCACACAAAAAAGGAAAAAAGGCTTCTCTTCATTGAAAAATATCGTAAAATCTTAGCACAAGGCAGGAAGTAGCTTAGACACTTTATCCATTCACAGTGTTGCAGTGTAACTTCAGTGTTAAAGCACGCCCAAGAGAATGCTTCCGTACCGTACTACCACAGTTTTATGCACCAGTTTGCCCAAAGAGGCCCCATAAGCCTTGTCAAAGCAGAAATATTTAAGTTCTCGCTGGCTTTATAACCCTCACCACACTCATTTTCAAAAGCCACCGGAGCAATAAAGCTGCAGGGTTACGGCTCTCTTCTCATCAGCTCTGGATGCCAGTGCTGTATAGCAGGTATACAAGCTGTCCAGTGAAGCAGACACAGGACAAGTCATTACATGTTTCCTGGTGTTATTTTGGCTACTTTGAACTCGTGATTACTGCTTTGGGTGTGTTAACTTGTCTTTGATTAAGTCACTTCCATCAGTCGTTTGTCCTTGTTGTCACTTCATGCTACCAGGTTGTCTATGTCTTACTTTCAACCGCCTTATCTCCTTTCAGCCACAGCCTGCCTGGCGGTCACACTTTCAGATTAGTTGTCATTAGTGATGGCTCTGAGATTGGATTGGGAGATTTTGGTGTTTTGGGAGACGCATAGCAGCTGTGTTAAGGAGATAGCTGTATTCTCGTACCTGAGACTGAGTTTAAGCTTATAGTACAAAGTCAGAATGTCATCAAAAGGAAGATATCTGGAATAATTAAAAAGTTTCACAGACTTCATAGCACTTTTCTGTTTGAGGAAAAAGTCATGCATTGAAAATCTGGTGTATTGATTTCCAGATTGATATCTTGTATATATGCACACACTATATTTTAGTGTTAAAAAACACTCTTTTCTGTGTCATTCTCGTACACTGTTTTTGTTCAGCGGTTCCACGCTTCTAGGAACAAAGGTCTTACGGGTGTGGAACGACATGAGGGTGAGTAATTAATAACAGGATTTTCATTTTTGGGTGAACTAACCCTTTAACTATGAAGTCAAATAAAATGTCAAAAAAAATGTATGAATTTCATTGGATACAAAACATCAAACCAAGCAACATCTGCAGCAAAAACAAAACAAACACTAATCATATTAATTACCGTTATGTGTCCGACGTTGTAAAAAGCGATACTGTGCAGCGTTTACCTCAGTAAGTTGACCGAGTAGATCTCGTCTGAGCTTGTGCGAGTGAGTGGAGGCGGAGCTAATTATCATATTCATCAATCCGTGTATATATAGGCAAGGGTGTAGAGTTACATTCAAGCTATTTTAAGCCATTAAGATTTTTTAAAAATAGTTTAAATGTGTTATTTTGGTGATCAAAGATAAGTTTTAAGGGATAAAATTATTGACTACAAGGCGACTTTAAATAATTTTAAGTCATTCTGTGGCCCCATTGGATCTTTCTGAGGCCCCCTAGTGGGGCTCTTTCCCCTGGTTGAGAACCACTAGTCTAATTGCTTCTCTAATGTCGAGGTCAGTTCTACTTCCTGTGGTCAAGTATTTTGCCACTTATCTTTTACTGCACCTGCAAGAATCTTTTAATGCATGAATTCAGCTTGCAGCTTGTCAGTTTTGTTTGACTGGGTCTAGTGTGACATTTACCTGCAGCATATAAAATAAATGAATGCTTGAAGTTTATTATCGCATTGACATTTCTAAACAGCTTTCTCTAAACATCAGTTTTATAGGTGGTTGCTGCATTATTGTTAATGTAGCAAAGATGTGCGTAAAGTAGTTTCTCATACTTACACTTGGTGATAAGAAGTTAATGTTCTTCAAGATAGATACATTTGAATGTGCGTCCAGCAGAATGCATACAGATCATGTGAGAGCCATAGAGAGGAAACTCAGCTGGCGGCCTGATGAAAAACAGAGGCAATGTGTGAGAGGACACAACAGCAGAGCTTTAAAAAGGAAAAAATATTTAGCCATAACTGTTTTCTTTAAAAGGAGGTGCCATCACTGTCCTCCATTCCCTGTAAAAACAGGAAACTACAGGCGGACACAGGGAGGAGTGGAATCGTTCATTTGATCTCTGTTGACTGGGGGCCTGGCATGTTCAGCTTTGACCTTCTTGGCTCAAAAACAAGTTCATAAAAGACAAAACCTGTGGTGAGGTACCTAAAATAGGAACTTTGACTGCCTTGTTGACATGGAACATTGAATTGTATCTCCTGCTGTTGTGGAATACTCTTAGGTTATCCATCCTCCTCATTTTTTGGAATGGCCCAGAGCAGATTTGAATGCTCGCTCGCTATGTGTCAGACTGATAGGTGTCTGCTGTGATAATATTCCAGAGGAAGAACAGATTTTTATTTTTTAACAAACTTGCTAGTGTCTTTTTTTCAAACACTGTGAGGGCATGACCTGAGTTGATAGCTGTTTGCAAACAGAACATTCAAGTGAATACAGCAAAAGAAAAAAAATGGTGTTTCTACTTTAGCTCATTTTGGCTATTCCTATCTGTAAGTACTGTATTTCCAGTGAAGACTGATAAATATATCAAAACTATACTAAAACATGGACATCATAACTAAAGCTAAATTGCATGTTGATTACACAGAATGTATATATGTTCGGCACATAATTGATGAAAATGAAAGGCAAAACTGTTTAAATTTGCTTTTAAAATGAATGATGAAAATTCCAGTCACATTTTGTCTACACTTGGAGCACTTTGACAAAATTAAATGACCATGAGTCACTTATCTTCAGTGGCAGAAGTGGACTGCCCATAGAACTGAACAGAAGAACTAAATATAGAAGTCTGGAGAAGATTTTCTGTAAAGGAATGTAGATTAAGTAACTTGTTGATGAAAAAATATCCATCAAAGAGTGACTTACAATATTATGACTGACTAATGCAAAGTCATTTCCCAATCATCTTTGTGACTATACAGATATATCATCATTCTAGCATGTGAAAGTAATACATTCTAAGAGAACATTGCAGACTGTATATTCTGACAGCCAAATATCATTCAGTGTGCTCTGTGTGTCTTTAAGTGTTTCACTTAAGAGGAAGCCAGGTCAACAATATCTTTTTAGCCATCTTTTTGACCAAAAGCACCCTTAAAACTACTGCTGATAAATTCCCACTTTAATCTCTGTAAGGTTTCAAAGTGCAGTTATCTGCTCATCCCTATAATAACATTTTCTACACATTTTCTACTTTTGTGGCTAGCAGATTCGAATAGTTCAAAACAGGCATATGGGAGTAGGATAATATTTATGTTCAAAGTATGAAATTATTTCAGCACCATCTGAAAAATTCATTTATTCCATTCATTTATTATGACTCATTCCGCTGAATGATTGTATTAATCATCTGGCTAATTGGCTTGGCTGATATGCATCAGTGGGACACTAATGATTCTTATGAGAGTGCTACATTTTTCAATAAGGGATGACATACTTGCTCCATAATCACTGCTGGAAGGATTGTGTGTAATGTTAATTAAGCCCTCTAAAGTCTCTTTATTTGACCACAGAGCTCAACCAGGGTGAAACAAATCTTTCTGTTTCCATTTCGGTTTGTTTGAAACAATCAAAGTGGCACCAATGGCTCTAAAACACAGATTTGACAGCTCTTACCTAATCTTTATGATTTTCTTACATTCTCATTTTACCTGTGTGTATATCCACCAGCACATTATGCAATAACCTACATGGAGGCAGCATTCCTTTATATGCATCAGTGATGTATGTATGTGTCATCTCAGTTACATAACATTCTCATTACATTGACAGGAACTCGGCTTTGATACGGATGACTTGGATTGCAAGAGAAACCCAGGATAAACAAGTCTTTGCTAAGTCACTGTGGTGGAAGAGTGGCTGTTTTTTTATTCCTGCTTCATCCCTCTATCCTCCTTTACAGAACTAAATCCCCACTCTGGCATTCTGTCACATACATCGTTTGACAATATCTGTGGGCTGTACGCCGAACTTTGCTCTTAACAGAGTTGCAGGAATGTTATTCCCTTTCCCTTCTTAAGGAACTTTCCTTGCCACACAAGTAATTTATGAACACTGCAGTAATTTTCTTAATATTGTCAGGAAAACATTTGTGAGTGACAATATTATACTAATTAAGAAAATTCTTTGGCATAAATTCTACCCACCAGGGAGACTATAATTACAACCAATTACTCAAGTAGCATGCTGTAATTTGTCTATCTGCTATAACCTGTTTGTTTACAAATCTCTATGAAATTAGTCTTCTAAATGTAAATTAGACAAACAAGGTTGGTGGAAATGTTTTGGGAGTCATAAAAAAAGGGTATTTCTATAGACGGACACTTAAATGTATTGTATAATATAGGCCCACCCACATGTAATCAAATGCTGTCATCATCTCTGCGCTTGCTCATGTTAATGGGAGCTTATTGGGCGAGATGTTATCCTAATGTGGCATAATTGCTCTATTAAGTGCCATCATTACAATTTCTCCCTGCATCTCATAGTCAATTATGCCTGTGCCGTCAACGCCATTATCTTTGGTATCATTGGTGCCGTATGACCAATCAGAGACTGATGACTGACTGGGAAGGAAGTTTTTAAATGCTTTCACTGTCAAAGAGACAAACTGTACTCTGAAGACATAAGCAGAGTAAGCCTTAATGAGAATCTGCATTAGATTTCGTGAGGGATCCTGGAATTTACAGAAGTTACAGCAAGACAGTACCAGAGCTGAAGAACAGTAGGAAAGCATTAGTTTTAACATTATGCCATTCAGTCAGGAATGGCCTATGAGTCTGTGGACCACCAGTTTCCATGAAATGAAAGTTGCGAGTCTTGCGACAGATCTTTTATTCTGTATTGTGATGTACATCCGAGTAAATTTAGGATGGGGGCTTGGTTCTATGTGTTGGTTTTTGATTGGATCTTGAAATGTGGGTGCTGCGCTCAAGTGGAAGCAGATAAACGCAAGTTTTCAGGGGTGGGGTTTAAAAGGACTAGATAAGTCCTGCATACATCACCACAGGGAAATCTGTCACTTTCACAAGAAGGTCCAGTTATAATATTTTGATTAAACATTACGCCACAAAGTTTAATGCATTTTTTTTTTTTTTTGTCAAATGTAAGCAAAAAGCTGTGGAATCCAGTGCAAAATACTTGAGTTCCCAGCAACGCACAAGGGCAGGGCTCATTTAATTACGTCAACACAACAAATTATGTGATAGGCTACTTGTCACAGAACACGCAAATAACACCCAAATTTTACAGTCATAACGTGTGAATTAGTATTGTCACCAGTGGCGATCTCAGCAAAAATATCACTCGCAAATTAATATTTTTGGTCGCAAATATGACTGTTTTAGGCGCAGTCTGGAGCCCTGAAAGGGCCTGAATAAATTATGCAGCTCACTGTGTTATTGTTTTAATGTTGTATTTATTTTTTTACTCATACCGTTAATGTGATATTGTGATCTAAATACGTTAAGCGTAAGTTTACACTACTCACTTGGGAAGAGAAGTATGAAAGCTTGTTTCCATCACTGATTAAAAAATGAAAGGTCATTGCGACATTTTATCTCACAATTCATTCTTTTTTCTCGCAAATGCAAGTTTACATCATGCAATTCTGACTTTTTTTCTCAGAATTGCAAGATATAAACTTGCAATAGAGTGGTGAAGGTATGACGTCAGAACCCAGAAGTCTAATTTGTCGCTGGTTCCTTCGAGATTTTCCTATGGGGTTTTGAATTTAACCCCCATATTTTTTTAATAAAATAAAGCCTGTAGTAAGTAAACATAACTTGACGATACTTTGATGTTTTGTTCTACAACATACACTGCACACACTCACACCCCAAGCTTATGTGGTTAATAATTAAAAACGTACATTTTCAAAAATGAACATAACTGCTTTGTAATGCACGTTTTTGCTATGGGTGTGTCATGTGTAATTTATGTTGTAGAACAAAATGTCAAATAATAGTCAAGTTATGTTTACCACAGGCTTTATTTTACACATAAATCGAAAAACCCCATAGGAATATCTCGAAGGAACCAGCAGCGAATTAGACTTCCAGGTTCAAAGTGCAATGGAGGGACAGAAAGCTCTCAGATTTCATTAAAAAGATCTTCATTTGTGTTCCGAATATGAACGAAAGTCTTACGGATTTGGAACAACACAAGGGTAATTAATGACACAATTTTCATTTTTGGGTGAACTAACTAATGTTGTGAACAGGATTAATTTGCATTACTAATTAGAGTCTCTTATTTGAGTATTTCGTGACACATACATAGTTTTATAATGAGTTTTTTTAATGATGTACACTTCCACTGAGGGATGGAACAGGTTTCATAGGGACGAGATGTACACAGGTGTTTTGATGAGAAGATTGCTGGTAGCATGACTATGCAAAGAGGCAAATTCATGAATGTTGTCTAGGGGGCAGCCCTTGTGTGGATGAGATTGACTTGTAGATGGTAAATTAGGTTGAGACCAAGGAGAGGGGATGCACTTTTTGAACTCTGTCTGCATTTTATACTTTATTTTACATCAACACTACTAAATTTAGCTGGTTAATCTGCTTACATTTGATGCTTTTGGCCTGGATAAGCAAAATTGTATCATAGCTGTCAAGTTATTTTTTACTACTTGATATATTCTCATCAAGTTTCATCATGAATAATAGTACTTGCTCTTTTTATCTTTTGTTATTACTGGTAACCTTCTTTTTGTTGTAATAATCCCCTGGTATCCTCTAGTGTCACTGTTGACACTGTCACTTTAGAAATATTTGTGGTTTAGAAAGTCATTTTCTTAATTTTTCTATTTGTTTTAATTTTTGTACTGTGCATTATTCCCATTTTTCTTCCTTTCTACCTCACACAAAACACCAGACTGCATTCATGCTGCATTTGTGTACCATGTTAGCAGAGCCCAATATATTCCTCTCTCAAAATTAACGTTTTAACCAGGCAGTTTGTTGAAATCATTTTGCATGACATTTTGAATATCTTCTCGTCTTTAATGTCTTGGTATCTTATCATTTTGAAGTTTAACATCAGGTATTTTTGGCATTTCTGAAATAAGCTGCTCATTTCTAGACTTCTGATAGAGGAGGATCCAGTCTCCCCTTGACCTCCAGCATACAAAGCACTCCGTCTGTTGCTGCTTATTAGGATAAATCGCAATTGTGTTTGTGTGAAGTGATTTACGACACTGCTTTGCAAGTAAGTAGAATTGTCTCTGAGTTCAGTCAGTTGTGGTCTGACTGCATACCAGAATCCATGGCTTGAGAGATTACGAGAACCTGTAGTAGTCAAGATACAGGACCATTCAAGTTTTATCAGCCATTATTATCGGATTACTGAGGGAAAAATAGCAGGTAATTAAAAACTTTGTCTTCATATTGTGATTATTCAAAAAAAAAAAAAAAAGGTAAACAAGGATTGGATTCAGGGTAAAAGTATAAAGATCTTGTGTTGTTTAAATTTTTGTCTGTTTTGCTGAAGCTGTAAAATTTACCATAGGGTTCTGTTGAGAAGCTGCAATATCTGTTTTTTTGTTTGTTTGTTTGTTTTGTTGTTGAGACTGTGGCTGTTTCCCAAAGATTAAGAATGCTGGAGACCACAAGACACATCCAAATCCAATTTAGATGTATCATTCACTGCCTACTATATGGTATCCCACAATTCTGTGTATGTGACTTGGCAGTTGGTCAAAAAACAGGGTCTGACACAGCTATTGAATGGATTACATTTATGGATGTCTTTGACTGCATCACCTCAATGCTTTTTAAGTGTCTTTTGCATGATGAGCGTCACATTTTTAAGACTGAACTATTAAGATATGAATTTTTGAGATTCAGAATTCTGATTGATTGAGCCCTTTTTAAAGCTGCTGTAAAATGCAGATAAAAACACACCTGTAAGCACACGTTGTGTATGAATGCGGGAAGTTTCTTGGCAGAAGAATATATTTTATTTTATTTCATTTTATAAAATAATATTCATTTTATTTGTGCATCAATTTAAAAGAAGGTACATTTTTTAAAACGCTTCTCAAGTCCAAGTGTTCTTTTCTATTCTACTGCCCCTCACATTTTTAAACTTAAGAGTGTTCTGTCTATGAACGGCCCATTTGACTGTGTTCAGAACTTTTCATAATATAGCTAAATCTTCTCAAACTTCCTGCATTCTGTCATTCCAGTCACTCGTGTGTGCCCTCTTCTTGTGTTCTGTCATGCACACTGGATTTCTCCCAACCTTTTGTGACAGTCCTTACTTATTCCTTGCCTGCCTTCCTTCTATTTCCTGTTCCTTTCCTCTTTTTTCATTCAGTACCTCCATCATCTGTCTGTTACCTAACAGAATAGAAAATTGCAATTCACCAGCAATTTTCTCCTCTGTGGAGCATGGATGAAGTCTTCGAAGGAAGGCCTCAGTTCTCTCTTAGCCTCATATCTAGCACAGCATCATAGTCGACAGCCTCTGTGATCCTATCATTTATTTAACTGCATGTCAGTATGTCACACTCCTCTTTGTTTAAGCTACCCTTTTATTTATTTTTGTGAACAGGGAAGGTAGTCCATCACCAGTAATGCCTACCAGCTAGTATTTCAGATTTATCACAGGTGCAGTTGTAGATCTTACATTTCTCATCCATTTCACTCTTTCCATTGTGCCTTATAAGGTTTGAAAAGAAAGTCACTGTTGGTGGATGGTAGGGATGGGGAAAATAATCTATACAACATAATATAGTGATATTTTGTGTAGCGATATTGTATTAATACACGGACACCAATTATTGATTTTTTTTCAGGGCTTGAATTTTGGCTTGGGGTTGCGAGCGTTGTGCATAATTTTAGTGGGATATAATAATAATAATAATAATAATAATTTGAAATATTTCTTTTAGATTGTAATTCCACAAACAGCTTGAGTAAATCTTGGCTACTGCATTTCTCTCTCTTTCTCTCTTAGAGCTGTGTGTAAATGAAGCTCATTCTCGCTGTAACATACTGTTATATATGGTCGGTGATCCCGGTTATACTCTATTGAATGCAAACTTTTCTTGTGTTATTGTGTAAGCTATTACACAACAAAAATAACCCCATAGCGCCATCTAGCACCCAATTTTTATGCTGTATCTGTTAATGGAAAATGTATGTGTTCCTAAAACAATAATGATTTATTAGTTTTCATATCTGAAAAGGAGCGTAAAATGGCTGCCCACAAATGGCGTCTACTTTGACCCGCCCTAAAACACTGTGTAGTTGTAGCTGAGGCCTGGAAGAGTTTGGTTTGTGTTGTCGACAAGTCGAGAAGATGCTGCAAATCCACTTTACATGCGCTTCAAAAGAATGAGGACTCATGCTGGAATTGCAATGGAAAAAATGACGCCATCATTCATAATATCACTGTGTATCAAGCACTGAGGAAGCCTTCGGAGTTGAAATTCAGATATGGTAATAGGCGTTTCGTTTCTAACACACAATGTAAGTGGTAGACCAATCACAAGACTGATCAATCAGAGCAGAATAGACTCGCATAAAGGAGGGGTTTAGAGAGACTAAATCTTTGAACAAACCATTTTCAGACTCTTTTGAGAATCTTTGCAACGTTTGTTATGAGAAAATTAAAGTGTTTTTGACCTTGGATGCATGTAAACTTATTGTTGGAGACATGCAAAACAAAATTAGGAACCTTTAAAATAGCATAATTGGGGCACATTAAAAAATATGTCTGAAATATGATAAAGGACAATATTGAAGAAGGAAGTGATGGAGGAGATGGATATGAAAATGTGAAATGGACAGACTTAGAACTTTATCTTGTTGGATTAAAAACATGTATCGACAAAGATTTACTGGACATTTGCAGTTGAAAAAGGTAATAAATTGCAATACATGTTATTGCAATACTCAGCATCAGGGCCATAGGGTAGCCGGGGCCCCAGGTTGTTGGTGTGGGCCATTCTTCATTGAAATCGCATTCCTGGTCCCCCTGTGTTGAAATCGCAGGGACCCCCCCTGAAAGAGGGGGCTACGAGTATGATCGCCACCTTTCTCCCCTCTAGCGACATTCCTGTTCAGCATAAAAGGCAAAATGTTTAAAATTGGAATAATGTCACATTGTGGCTTAAGAATTGTTAAAATAACCCATTGTGAGGCCTCTGGTAATTCTTACCCCTAGTGGATAGGTACATCACAAAGTGTGCCTGCTCACCCTCACCCTTTTGTCTCGTCTGTCAGAATGCAGTGGCCACTGTGAGCTCATGTGGGGTGGGGCTCAGAGAGCACGGGCTCATAGTAAGGCATTGACTTGTGAATAACCACTGCGTGTTTGCCTAGGAGGACACCAGAAGCCACAGACACAATAAAGGATGCAGACTGGCTTTAAATCTCTGTACAAAGGAAGGTCCTCTCCAATAGCACTGTGGTGTGACTAGCACTTAACAAGTGCAGCTTGTGTCTGTTGAGTGGGTGGATGGACTCACTAACACACGCCATGTTGTGCTTGCATTCATGTCATCTGGTCATTTTGCATTCTGCAGCTGTCATTTTGCATTTTTACGATTCACAGTGTTTAAATGTACACACATGAAGGCTTCTAGGACACATGTTGGCTGAACTGCTCCAAAACCCTTTAATGACTAGATTCTTCATGTTTCTAATAGAGATGCAGAGCACATTAAAACCTTTAACATAAAGTACAAACATCCAAAAGTCAGTAGAACTATTTAAATATTTGCATCCTTTTATTTTATTTTATTTTATTTATTTTTAATTAAATTTTATATTAGATTAATGCATTTTAGTGAATTTACTGTTAATGCAATTTATTATTGTTTATTTCTTATTATTATTCATATTATTTCATGCTTTTTGCTTTATTTTAACATCTTTGAGTCAAATTTGAACTATTCTGTTCTATTCAGTCCCAACTAATTCACTTTCATTCAGTATAATTTTCTGTACTCTCAGTCATGATCATAATATTATAAGTTTTCTGGACTAGGCCTAGGACTTCCTTGTAAAGATGTTAGTCTATTCTGTTAAATGAATAAATGTAAAGTCTCATGCCCACAGGCAGCTCTTACAGGTTGGAGGGGCTGCCTGCATGCCGACTGAAGCAGATTGCAGGCATCTGACATGCCAATGTCGTATGGTTTCCCCCCTTAGTGAATAAACCTGCTGTAGAAGTCCTCCAGTCCCAGACAAAAGCACTCAATCATGGTATAGTGTTGTGCTGAGGTCGGGGCTTTGTCCCCTGACCTCCATTTCACTCCCGCAAAATATACACTTAGGGTGTTGGCAGCATAAGCTTATTATTACAATCCCTAAATCAAGCTACACACAATGTTGTATGGAGAGAGCTTTGATTTTATGGTTTTTAAAAGGAGCAGCTGTTAGAAGTGACATTTATTTGACAAAGTTCACCAAAAGTTTACCTTAATTTATATATCTTCATCTAAATATTTTTATAGTGGCCACAAAAAGTATTCGGGTAACTTTTAACCTATTGTTGTTTCATAGTTCAGTTTTTATTTTATTTTTGGTTTAACTTTTAGTAATTTTTTTATGAGCTTTTGTAGTTAGTAGTTTAGTAGTTTTGTGTATGTTTATGTTTAAATATGTCCCAAAAATGAAAATTCTGTCATTAATTACTCACCCTCATGTCGTTCCACACACGTAAGACCTTCGTTCATCTTCGGAACACAAATTAAGGTATTTTTGTTTAAATCCGATGGCTCAGTGAGGCCTACATAGACAGCAATAACACTCCCTTTTTCAATGCCCAGAAAGCTACTAAAACATTTTTAAAACAGTTCATGTGACAATAGTTGTTCAACCTTAATAGTATAAAGCGACGAGAATATTTTTTGTGCTCCAAAAATAACAAAATAGTGACTTTATTCCACAATATCTAGTGAAGGGCAATTTCAAAACACTGCTTCATGAAGTTTTGAATATTTATGAATCATTTGTTTCAATTCAGTGATTCGGAGCGCGTATCAAACTGCCAAAGTCACGTGAACTATTGAAGTTTCAAAACGCTTATGACGTAACCAAGCCTCATTTACTGAAATCATGTGATTTTGGTGCTCCGAACCACTGATTCGAAACAAATGATTCGTGAAGCAGTGTTTTGAAATCGCCCTTCACTAGATATTGTGGTATCGGTATTTTGTTATTTTTGGAGCACAAAAAGTATTCTTGTCGCTTTATAATTTTAAGGTTGAAACACTAGTAACATGAACTGTTTTAAATATGTTTTTAGTAGCTTTCTGGGCATTGAAAAAGGGAGTGTCATTGCTGGCGATGCAGCCCCACTGAGCCATCAGATCTGATGAAAAATATCTTAATTTGTGTTACGAAGATGACCGAAGGTCTTATGGCTGTGGCACGACATGAGGGTGAGTAATAAATGACATAATTTTAATTTTTGGGTGAACTAACCCTTTAAGCCTAGCATTTGCTTTGTGAATAGAGAAAATTAATGCACAAGCTCAGAAAATACAATCAGCCTGTTAATTTAACCATAATGCAGCATGAACAAAACCAAGATGTTTTAAGCAGCTGTGCTGTAATAAGTTGTCATGTTGCTCAATTTCCTTGCAGGACCCGAGCTTTGCAGCATTCCTCCTTGACAAGCTCCAGACTCTGGAATGGCCTCTTCGGGGTTGGGGATCCCAGAGCAGCTGTGAAGTGTGCGGAACCCCACATCACCACCTGAGGCGCCTGGCACTGCGCTCTGCCCTGGGGCTGGCGTTCGAGGACATGCCTGACCTGCAGCCTGGACCCCTTTCTGGCCTGCTGCCACCGCGTGTGGCATCCCACAGTGCCATCTCACCCCATGCTTCCTGGGAATGGCCCACACATAGCAGTCAAAACCTCACCAGACATCCTTGTGGTTCGCTATCCAGGGAGAAACCGCAGGGAATGGGCTGGAATCAAGACGGAGCAGCAAGAGTGGGTGGCAAACGAACCTGTTTGGCCACTGTCACACCACTTCCTCTACATGCACAACACTACCTGGAGGGAGTGTGGCGTGTGACAAGCGCATCAGAACATCTTCGGTCATTGGTAAGAGTAGCTATTGCATGACTAGTTGTAAAGCTATGTTATTATTCATGAAGCTGTACAAACTGATTATTCTAATTTTGAGGCTAAAAACTATTTACTGAAAAAAGTGCTGGTTCCACCCCTTTATGATCAGGAGTGTAGAAATAATCTGAAGACACAATTTTAAAACCAATGAACTACTCTCATGAATATTAATTATGTGGCATCAATGATGTAATTAATATTCAATAAGCCCTCTAGTCCTGTCTTATTTGCTGAAATACATAGTTCAGGCATGAAACTCTAACCGAACGCTGATTGGTTCTTTCAGCGCCGTGGCACCAGCCAATCAGAAGTACTTACAAATCCACGTTACCATATATAGCCTGCGACTGGCATGTTGTGCGATTATGAAAGCTTCTGTTCTGAGAAAGCCTTCTCCTCCCAGCGCCACCTGTAGAGATCTGCTTTTCCATTTCCTGTAGAGATCCATTTTCTTGCAGCAGCCTGTCCTTTTGTTTGTTATTTTGACTAAGCTGAACAAATTTTTTTCCCAAAATACTGTGAAAACAGTAATATTGTGAAATTATGTATTTTAAAATGTAATTTTAACCTGTGATGGCAAAGCAAAAATTTTCAGCAGTCATTACTCCAGTCTTCAGTGTCACATGATCCTTCAGAAATCATTCTAATATGCTGATTTGGTGCTCAAAAACACTTATTGTAATAATAAATATATTGAAAACAGCTGTGCTGCTTAATATATTTTTGGAAATTGATATTTTTTTCAGGATTCATGAAAATTTCAGGAATGTTATTTAATTTTTTTTTTTTTGTTACACCCAAAATTTGTTCAAATGTTCAATATCAAGATGAGCAAAATTAACTGAACAATCTGTAACTCCTGTAAGAAGTTTACTGAGATCGTCTCTGGTGGTCCTGGTGTCCATTTCTACGCCAAGGCCACTGTGGGGACTGTTTCTGAGCACATCATGGTTGCATTGCAAATCTTTGTGATTATGGCCTAGTGGTTTGGTTTATGGTTTTACCTTGAGCAGAGTATTAGCTTATATAAAAGAGTCCCTCATCGCAGGGTTTATGTGACTATATTTATGCCATTATGGAGCCCATGTACAGTTCAGGGCCGAGGATCAGGCTGTCAAGACAGGACTCAAGTACCCTTCTCAAAGAGAATAAGATGTCAACTTTTTGATTAGGTATTTCTCAATCATATGGTAGTGTTCTGGCTTAAGTTCACTTAATCAAACAGAATAGCAAACATTATATATTATAGATGTTTTTCAGCATATGAATTGCTGGTTCAAGATTATCATGGAAATCTTAATTGATGCTGTAAAAATATGTGTGGCACATCAGAAAGTCAAATTTCGTCCACAACCACAAATGCAAATACTTTATCCTTATTAAAGGTCCAAATGAAACTCTTTTAATATTTCACCCTTGATATGTTTGTGTGCTGAGTGACTTAGCATTAGCCAGACATTATTATCAGGTAGATTAGCCGCTGCTTGTCTCGTACTGGCCTTCTTGGTTCTACTTGACCTTCCTGTCAGGAGATTGAGCATTAAGTCATCTTGATATGGAATGCAATTTGATGGGCATTTGGATGGCTCGCTGTGACCCCATTGTCACAGATGAGCCATTTGTCATGGCTGATGCTTAGAGAGATGAATAAGATTAAAAAACTTAAGCACTGTGAATGCGAGTTACCCCTAGTTTTATGCACTTTTCGAAGGACGGCAACATGTGTGAGAGTTATGTCAAAAGGACGCAGATGTGATTGTGAGTTCACATCCTTTTCTTGTCAATGATAACTTGGAATGTCAAGGTTTCCATGGAAATGCAGCATTCAAGCCATAAAGTGTTGATTGGATGAGTGACCTTGCTTGCATAGTAAACAGAGAATTTGACCAGTCAGTTTCTCAATAGATAATTAGTTCTGAATATTGTTTGTTACCTGTGATCATAGGTTAAGATTTACATAGATGATTTTCATAGCAAATCATACCATAGCAAATCATACCATAGCAATCAACACATCTATAATCCCGTGCGACTGTGTAATTAGCAAATTACAGCCTGAAAATTTTTATTTAATTTAATTTTTTTATTTTATTTATTTATTTATAATATTTTTAGTGTGAAATGGTGTGTTGCCTATAGTCACTGTTGTGGTGGTTAGTGTTCCCCTGAGCTTTATACATTTCTGCATCACAAATCTTTATAAGTTATGGATGCATGCAACTATATCAAGCTTAGCAATGTTACAACCCCCTGAAGTCCTTCATGTTTTTATATCCAGACATGATTAAAATGACTGGAACTAATCCTAGATATAAATATTGTTTCAAAAATAGAAAAAAATAAATAAATCAATGTGTAAAATATTGTTCATGTGCTGCGAGTATGACAATTCTTGATGGAAGATGGGCTCCGCGCCATCATGTTGGTTGGAATGAATCACTTGTATGTTTTCTTTCTGATGGCAACAAATGTGCATTTGGTAGTCCTCCTGTAACACCTCTGCATAAGACAGAATATTGTGGTAAAGAAAGGCCGACTGGCCCTGTGTCAAAGGAACACAATGGATGCTGTCTTCCCCTCATCTCACAGGGTATGAAAAGCAATTAGACCTTGAAAGTCACAGCACATCCAAACCACACAGAAACACAAGGCTGTTAGCACCCTTGAGAATGTTTCCACCCTTGTAGACAAAGACAGTGTGCCATGAATTTCAATGCAGCCAAAGTGTTTTGTCATTTTTGCATGTTTCGTTTTGTATATTTCAGCACTGTAAAGACCTATAATACACCTTTAGCAAACCGCAAAGCTGTCTCAGGAAGCAGGGGTGGACAGCCATATCTTTTATCCATACATCCCACTTAGTATAATATCAGCTTGGAGGGAGCCAGAGGCATCCCGCCCGTGTGTTTTTGTAGTGTAGGACGGGCCTCATCAGCTTGTCCTCAGGCCTAAGTGCCACCCGCAGCCCACTAATGGGCCTCCTCTGGCAGCCGGCTCTTTTAAGGCCTTGAGGAGCCCCATACAAGCTTTATTTGACTGTGTGGAGGAAGCCAAAAGTGCAAATTGTCAACAGATGGGACTGCAGTCTCACCTGGGGTGAAAAAATGCCACCTGACGTCCATCTGGGATGGTTGTCTGCTAGACTGCACATGCTGCCCCGTTTTAACTTGGCAGTGGGCTCATCCTGTGAAGGACGTTAAGGGCCTCCTCTGCAGCACTCAAAAACAGCAGACCAAATTTAACAATTTAATTTCCTTTCCTGTCCTGTCCTGCAGTGGAGAATCACTCATTACTTACAGTGATTTTTAATAGTAATGTGATCTCGGTATATTTGATTTGATTTGATAGCAGGGTTTAAGGGTTTATAAATTGTTTTTGTGGCTAGCAGATTGCTGTCGTCTGACAACATTTAATATAACCTGATAATTAATAGCTTTTCAGAGGGGCTGCTCTCTCCTGTCACCACTTGTGCTAGTGAATGCTCTATAAATGTCAAAGTTAAAGTCCAATGTGACCTCTTTGCTGTCACTGAGCTCCATCTGCTGCTGGGTTTTATTGGAACACAGCTGTGCCCATCTAACACACACTTGTGAGTCTGTGTGTGTGAGAGAGAGCGAGAAAAAAAACAATGTTGGACAGTAAAAAGCTCTGTATTGAAATGTTGACTACAGGGGAAGGTCATTATGCAATTTACCTTAATTTGACATAAACTGAAATGGATTGTCATGGCTGTTTTACAAAATTCAGATTTGTTGATGATTTGATGGATGAGTCTCCTTTTTTCCCACTGGCTGAACAACTATCCAGACACAAAGTTATTCTAAAGGCGAGCATGGCAAATAAATAATGCTGAAATAACCTAAGAATTATTCTATATATATATATATATATATATATTACATTTTATTGACTTGTTTGTAGTTCTAACATCTTTCTGGAACACAGGTAATGCATATAAATTATATAGGCCTACTCTGAAATCGAAACAACAAGCAAAGAAAGTCAGTTGAATTGATGCATTTTTGGAGTTCAAATAGGCTTGCACTGTCAACAATGGTTTTGTGGTTCATTCCTATTTGCCTTCTTCCCAGAATGCACTTCAGAAATTATTCTAATATGCTGATTTTGTGCTCAAGAAACATTTCTTATTATTATCAATGTTGAAAACAGTTGTGCTGCTTAATATTTTTGTGGAAACCGTAATAACTTCTTTGATGAATAGAAAGTTTGAAAGGACAGCATTTATTTAAATCTTAATATTTTGTATCATTATAAATGTCTTTACTGTCACTTTTGATCAACTTAAAGGGTTAGTTCACCCAAAAATTAAAATAATGTAATTTATTACTCACCCTCATGTCGTTCTACTCCCATAAGACCTTCGTTCATCCATAACACAACACAAATTAAGATATTTTTTATGAAATCCGATGGCTCAGTGAGGCCTCTATTGCCAGCAATGTCACCGAACCTCTCAAGATCCAGAAAGGTACTCAAAACATATTTAAAACAGTTAATGTGAGCACAGTGGTTCTACCTTAATATTATAAAGAAACAAGAATACTTTTTGTGCGCCAAAAAAACCCCCAAAAACGACTTTTCAACAATATCTAGTGATGGCTGATTTCAAAACACTGCTTCGGAGCTTTACGAATCTTTTGTTTCGAATCAGTGATTCGGATCGCGTATCAAACTGCCAAACTGCTGAAATCACGTGACTTTGGCGCTCCGAACAACTGATTCGAAATAAAAGATTCATAAAGCTTCGAAGCAGTGTTTTGAAATCGGCCATCACTAGATATTGTTGAAAAGTCGTTATTTTGTTGTTTTTTTGGCGCACAAAAAGTATTCTCGTCGCTTTATAATATTAAGGTAGAACCACTGTACTCATATTAACTGTTTTAAATTTGTTTTGAGTACCTTTCTGGATCTTGAGAAGTTCGGTGACATTGCTGGCAATAGAGGCCTCACTGAGCCATCGGATTTCATCAAAAATATCTTAATTTGTGTTCCGAAGATGAACGAAGGTCTTACGGGTGTAGAACGACATGAGGATGAGTAATAAATGACAGAATTTTAATTTTTGAGTGAACTAACCCTTTAATGCATCCTTGCTGAATAGAAATATTAATTTCTCTTTCAAAAATAAAATCTTATTGACCACAAACTTTTAAACTGTAATGTAAGTAAATGAATTTGAATCAAAAAGATCCATGCAAACTTTGTTTTGCATGCAAACCTTAATTTTTTTATTGTTAATTTATGCAAACACCTATTTTTTGGTACAGTATAATTAGTTTAAATGAACATAGCCTGTCCATTCTGATCTCAAATCGTCCCTCTTTTGGCATCCTTCTGGGTTCTAATTGTGGATCCTGACATGAGACTGTAATTACGCCTGGAGTGAAGGGAGGTAGATTAGCACACAGCCATGGTGGGTGTTTGAGATGAGTCTCTCTGGAGCAGAAGACCCTGCACGTGTGTGCTAGAGATTTTTCTGTGCTCGTTATCTCAACATCAAGCTGTCAGCAGATCACAGCTACTCCAGTTTTCCCAGATTCGGTTGTACCTACTCATGCCTTCTCGTTTCCTCAATTTTTTCCACTTCTATCCATGAGTACATGTGTATATGCGTGTGCTGTCATGTTCTACCCGTTGTCTTTTCTTGTAGTTGGAAATTTTTAATTAAAACTTACATCACAAATGCATATACATATGGAGGATGCTAAGATTAAGTTATTTTAGGATGTTGTGCTAGCTGCCAGATCTGTGTTAGTTCTAGGGGCATCATGCACCAATCCTGGCCCTCTTCAGTGCCCTAGGCAAAATTAACACATGACCAAAGAAATAATTTAGAAACTCACGAGAGTTTAAGATTTGTTAGACCTAATGTAAATTTTTTACTGTATACTGTACAGGTGCATTTGATCTGGAGCAACTTATTAAACTCCTCAAGCACAGTCTCTGGAGTGCCTTGCTCATGAGCACAGATTCCTAGTGTTCCTAGTTTCCAGCCAAAAGCCTAACACCACTGTTTTTAAATAAAAATGATACCCATAAAGCTCAGAAGATGGGTGTTATAGCAGTTATAAAGAGAATATGGTTTTGCTATATTTATTAGTATCACTGAGAAATGGCCCCATGTATAGTTCATGGGCTGCTTGGCTGCTTTCATATTACTTGTGCATGAGTAGCCCTTGTCTTTTTGACACCAGTATTTGCTAAGTATCCCACAGGATTTCATTACTTTACTGCAGGCTGTGCTTGTGATATTATGGAATGTATTTGTAATCCTGTTAGCCAAAGACTGAGTGTAGAGAAAAAGCACACTCTTCAGCAACCTACTCTCCTCCAGACACAATCATGCCATGACTGTAGTGTTTATCCAGTGTAAACCAGAGCAATGACACATTTAATCTACAGGGTGATAAAAGGATTATAAGTACTTTTTTTTGTCATCATTGGAAAAAATATAATTTCAAAACAATTTTTCAGTGACGTCACATATCACAGATTTGCTTCATTTTGGAACAAACCAAACTATTCAGGATGGATGTAAAACTGTTACTTTTTAAAATAGTCGGAAAGGTTGTCAAAATGTTGTTGAGGAGCAAATCTGATGCTTCGTTCTACTGCGGTCTGCTCCATTACTCCACCCATCTCATGTTTGTCCCACAGAAACTTGCTTATGATGGTTCATTTGCTTTGATTATCATTGTTCTCATACTTCGCATCTTTATCTCATAGCTAGTCATAGTTCACCTAAAAATGAAGATTGTATCATTATTTACCTGTATGATTTTCTTCTATGGAACATAAAAGAAGATATTCTGGAAAAATGTTGTTGCAAGTTTGGAATGACATGAGGGTGAGAAAATTATAATTTTTATTTTTGGGTAAACTATCCCTTTAAAGTCACCATGAAATCAAAATGAACATTTCTTATTATTTTTATGGAATATTGCAGTATTTGTTATAAATTATTCATCTGTAAACTTCATTACTTTTTCTTTTAAGGGGACCTATAATGCCCCTTTTACAAGATGTAATATAAGTCTCTGGTGTCCCCAGAATGTGTCTGTGAAAATTCAGCTCAAAATACCCCACAGATCATTTATTATAGCTTGTCAAATTTGCCCCTTTTTTAGGTGTGATCAAAAACATGCCGTTTTTGTGTGTCCCTTTAAATGCAAATGAGCTACTGCTCCCGGGCTAGCTTTCCAGAAGAGGGCGGAGCTTTAACAGCTCGCACTTTGGTTGCTCAACAACAACAAAGCTGGAGAATCTCACGCAGCCAAAATTACAATTGTCAGTAACAGTGTTTAGCCTTACATTGTTCAAACCGAAGTCGGACACTGATGGAGAGACTCAGGAAGAAGTTACAACTTATACAATGCATCTGGACGTTTCTGAATGGTTAGTGGATAAATTTATGTAGTTTCTGTGGAGTTGGTTCAGCTCATCGACTAGCATGTGCCGTCATGTTAATCTTTTGTGCAAATCCAGTGTTGAATTGACCCTCGTTTGTGAAGCAGTCTGGCGTAAAATGATGGCATGGCAACAACACTCTACTTCAACAACTCTTCCTCTTCTCTAAAGCAGCCCAACATGGCCTAGCCCCCTTTGTTGGGTGTTCCCGGGGGCAGGGTTTATGTAAATTTTAGGGTTAGTGATGTCACTAACCCGGGAAGAAGCTTGTTGTAGTCCCTACCAGCCCTTTGTTCTAGTCCTTAAACAGAGAATTCTTTAAAAGAAAATATCTCCCTTTGCAATGAACTTTGAGCTTCATAAATTTGCAGATGTTTTTTATGCTCTAACAGTAACATAATACAATAACTAAAGTTAAAAAAGTGAAATCATAATCAACCACCCCTTTAATTCATGTGCCCTCAAAGTCTTTAATCAAAATAACTTCCTCTTTCTCTTGCACCGACATCTCTTTTCTTCTCTGATGATGTGTTACTGGCGCGAGGACGGGACAGCCTGTCACTCACATGAGATCACAGCAACATTACAATTAAGAAGAAAAGTCTAATCGCAACTTCTGTTTTTATGCTGACTTTAAAGGAACATTTACTACACTGTTTTGTCATTCTAATAGTGATTTATTTCCCAACAGAGTCCTACCATGGAGAAGGACAGTTTGGCAACTCTAGCCTCCAGGTCCAGTCAGGCCAGTGCTGTACCCTTGGTTTCTCCATCAGGACATAAACCAACCCACCATGACCAGCCAGCCATTCCACCAACTCCTCAAACCAGCTCAGCAGCCTCATTCTTCCTCAGGTAAGCCTAAAAGCCTGTTGGGGATGTGTTTTACTCAGTGCACAGCCATCATTTCAGCTAATCGTGCTCGGTGGATCCCAGTTTCAATGTCATAGTCCCATAGCACCACTTCAGGCCCTTGCTCACAAGGACCCAGAATCCTCCATTGCCTCTGGCAGTCACGTCACAGCAATGCTTTCTCAGCACCGGTGGAGACTGCAGCGATGTTGAGAGCAGTCCAGCCTAATGTTGAAATGTCATCGATCAATGCTCAGGCTTAGCAGTCAGAGAGAGTGCAAAATCCAAATGGCAGAGGTCTCAGAGCTGAATTGTCCATGTATCCGCAGGGATAATAGTTAATCGCAATGTAGCAGACAAATTGTTTGCCAAAATTGTTCTTGAGGATTGATGGTTTAGTGTAACATTTAGAGGACATTCTATTAGTTTAAGAGAAATGTGTGCTTTGAACTCTATCTAGAAAGAGGTCCAAAAGTTTATTATTATTTTTTTTTTCCTATTTTAGTACAATTTTTAAATTGCAATTTAGAAACATTTTGGAAAGTTGATTTGAGAAATTTACATTTTTAATTTCAATTACTAATTTTGAAAATATTTTTTTATTATTTTTTAAATTATCCAAAGAGCATCTTGTACTTCAACTGAAGCAGGAACATCAGACCGTATGTACAAAGAACTTATCATAGTCAATGTCTTTACATTTTTTATTGGATTAGTGCTGATTTTTTTTCTTTATTTTGTTTTTAAATGTGTCAAAATTCTAAAACTTTGTGTTTATAAGCAGGTTTAAAATAGATTTTATATTCCCAGATTTTCAATGTGCTCTCAGTCCCCACTAAATATACATGAATATATTGAAAAAAAAAAAAAAAAAAGGCACGTTCTTAGGTGCACAGGGGAGCATGAATAAAGAGACAGATATTCAGAATACTGTCTCTCTATTTGTCATTATTATTTCGGTCAACAAAAAAGACAAAGGAACAAGCGACAGTCGCTCATCTAATAAACACAAACAGGAATTTGTTTTCATGGCCAAATGTCTGGGAATAGAATGAGATGCTTAGAGGTGTGAGACACTAATAGCTATGTGACACTGCATACAATTAGCCTATTGACAGCAGCGCTCCTCATCTCTTGCTCGCCACCTTCAGTACCACCTTCTGTAAATGACTGACAGACATCACCCCAGGGGGTTTGCCTTGGCCATTAAGTTAGTCATGCCATTGATTTTAGATACTGATCACTGTATGACCTGTGCTTCTGTGCACATCATTAGGGATTACTGCTAATCTTTTCCATTTGAGTTGACCCAAATCTAGTGAATTAGTATGCACTGTCAGCAAAAGCACGTCTGTCTTTTTGATGGCCAGTGCACACAGTGGTTGATAAATAAGGTGGGTCATAAGGGAAGCTTTTGGTAGTGATTTGTGAGTATACTCAGTTAGTCCAAAATCCTGCGAAAGAAAGAATGTGCCATTATGCAAATGAGGCATGACTGACAAATAGACATTTTGAATATTGCTTAGACTGCCTGTGGCAAAATATGCATATTCATGGCAAAATGTTTTCATGCTTTCCTCAATTATACGAGTCAGAGCAGCTCAACTGTCAGGGGTAGAACTTGTGTCCTCTCCCTGGCCTTGGCTTCCACCTGGAGCTCACACCTTGCACAGCGTCTTTAAAAGCAAGTTACCATGGTTGCACAGCTGTGAAAGAAAGAGAGGCAGAAAAGGTGAAATAATAATGAGAAAGGAGGTAGAGAGGTGATCAGAAACATATAATTTAGGAACCCCTGTTGCTTTTTTCTTAATTGAAGGCATGTTTTGTTAAAACTAAATATTCCCTATTTCTAATTATTAGCTCACCAATTGTTTGTACTGACAACAGAATGGGATCATAGATGATAAAAATTAACTGTACACACAAAAAACTGTAAATGTGGCTGTTGTGTCATGGATGTTGAGGAGACGAAGTTAAAAAAAAAAAACAGATATGGGAAAGACTGCTTGGGGGAAAAAAATCTGTTGCCATTTTGGGGAGGAATGACAGGATGGGATCAGCTCAGATCAACCAGTAAGTTTACATGACTATACTCCTTTAAATGGGTCGTTCTCAAAATATGTCATGCGTAGCTGCAGTAAAATAGCTAACGAAGACGAATGACTCAATAATACAGTCTTTAATAAATCCAAACCAGGGAAATGCAACCATATGAATTAGACAGCACAGAACACAGCACTAAGAAAACTGAGTGCTTAAATACACACAGAGATTGTTAACATAACGCATCACACCTGGATAACTCAGTTAATGACTATGGTAACAAACAAGGCAAAGAGAAGCTGGCAAACAAAAAACAATGAGGACTGAATAAAAACCCAAAAGTTAACTAGACAGTGCATAACCCTGACAGTAGCTCCCCATCCCCGAAGGCGCGTACTTGCACCACAAAAGAGTACAAAGGAGGGAGGGTAGGAGGGGCTCCTGGAGGATGTGGGGCTAGAGAGGGGCAAAACAAAACAAAAACAGAGATAACAGTCCACAGTGGAGCTGATAGAGGGAGGAGCCATGATGTAGACCTGGGGTGCACAGACGAAACCAGGGGGATGACTGACTGAAGCAGAGATGGTAAGAAAGGGAACCAGGGTGGAGCCAAAGAGCCAGGGTGATGCTGAAAGTCCGGAGGGCCAAGGTGGAGCCGCAGGCGGGTCAATGGCCGGACCAGAGTGAAGGAGGAGCCCGGGGAAGCCAGAGGGGTGGAGGATCAAGGCAAAGCCACTGACCCGGAAGTCCAAGGTGGAGCCAGAGTGACGATGGAATGAGGTGAGGTCAGAAGGACGAGGGAGCCCAGCGGAGCCTGAGGGATGACAGGAGACGCAGGAGATCTTAGGCTGGATGGAACCAGTGGGGACGGGAAGCTCTGGGGGAAAACCTCTTCCAAACATTCCTCCAAATATCCAGAGACCCGTGGCAAATTTACCTCAGTGGCGGGAGTGGGGTAGGGGCTCCACTTTATCCCCATGAGCTCCACTAACATGCCTTCAATGGCCGATGTTGCTGCGGGGTTACACACCTTGACTGATTCGAACTCCAGGACAACATCAGCTTCTGGGGTCTTGATGTTCATGTAGGGCTCTGGCTGCTGCTCCGAACGGACATGGGTGGCGGCTGGCTAGGTTCTGGCTCGCAGGCTGTGAAAATGGATCCTCTGTGCTGGAGCGTCCAAAACAAATTCTCTAAATATGGTCTTTGTTCTGGGAGGAGGAGGAGATGGATTGCTGTTGTGTCCATGTTTAAAAATACTCATTTCGTTGGTTCCATGTTCTGTCACATGTAGCTGCAGTAAAGTAGCGCATGAAAACAAATGACTCTTTTCCCTAAGACAAACTTTTCCCTAAACTTTTTGTTCATAAATTTAGGTTTTGACTTTCATATTGTTTTGCACATTTAAATATATTTTAATTTGTCAAGTGCCTTAAAAAAAATCTATCTATCATTAGTATTATGCATAAATTAAAAGAATGTTTGTCCATGGATTTCATGTCATTGGTGTTAAAAAAAAAAAAAAAATAGGGATGAATGCCTTTTAAGTTTAAGAATGCCACAGTTTCTTACTATTTTCATAGTAAGAAAATGCTGTTTAAATGTTTTAAATTTCCCATGTAATGTATTAATTTTCAAGTTATTCATTTAGTCGGAAAGTCAACATTTTTTGAGAATGACCCATATAGAGCAAATTCCTAATGCGCTCCTATTGGGCCATCCAAGCTTTGTGTCTGTGCGAATCAAGGTTTACACTGCAGCAAGAGAGCCCACTGGAGAGGCATACTGCAGCTTCAGTGACCTTTAACCCCAGTTTTCCCTTACAGATACAGATCGAGGATGGTTGTTATGACAGATTCCCTTCCTCTCATCTGTTTGAAAGTGTCAGTCTAGTAAACAAGCCAGAGGGAGTGTAAGAACAGATACAGACTCACTCACAGATTTGCCTCTGAGGTTTCAGGTATAAGGTTGTTTTTATTTTCTGATATAGCACAGCATAACCTTAAGTGAAGAGGTAAACACTCAGCTTTTGTGATGGAGGAATTTTTACACTTACTGTATCTCCTGCAATCAACAACCCTGTGACCTTTAGGATCACGACTGGATAAAGCAGATCAGTGATATGTTTTATAGCAAACATATATGTGTCATTTATTGTGTGTGATATACTTCACATCATGCATGAATTGTGCAGAGGTGTGCAAAAAGCAAGTACCAGGAACAAGTGGGTTTTTACGACTGAAGGCCAGCTGTAATCTCGCCTTTAAAGATTTACAGATAAAAGCAGAGTGGCTTCTCCATCCCTGTAGATGGGGACCGTCTCTCCCCGGCTTTGATGTCGCTTTGTGACTGAGGGGCTCTCTCATGTGCTTTTCCATGGGCTTTCATCGGCACGCTGAGTGTGTATTATCTGCTGGAGTCATGCACCGCATTATTGTCCTGCTGACTGCTGTGCTGAAATGCATAATCGTCAGGGAACAACAGAGACGACACCTGTTTGCACTGAATGACAGTGCTCGTAATGAATGCAGGGGTTGGGAATGCATCATGTAACTGATGTGGCTGAACACGCATTTCTGCTTTTAACAAGTTCTGTAACCTGCTTTTAACAAAAGCTTTTAGGTTTGACAATAACCAAGCTCTCTCATGTGTGTGATACTGCACTTTATAGAAATGTGTCAGCTTATCATGGTTAGGAAAAGTTATAGCCTGCAAAACTTCCTAAAACAAAAGCTTATATGTAAATTTGTTGTGACGGTGCATTGAAGCTTCAACACAAAATTCAATGTAACGAGATTTACTGCAGCATAGCAGTTTAAATACAAAGCGTCTGTAGTATGAACTGACATTGTTTACTACTAGTCTCCACGCTTCTTATTCTCTCTGTTTTGCTTATCACTTTGCATTATGCTAATCTTGTTTTTGAGCCAAGTGAACTTTCAATAACCTTTCAGAAAGTGTATTTTAATTCTTGATTTTCACAATTATCATGAAATCGAAACCATTTTTGTCTATAATGCTGCAAATAATGTGTAAATGTGGTTAGTCCAATCAAATTGCACCTTTTGCATATCATTTCAAAAGAATATTTTTTTATCAGCTGTCTAAGTTCAACTTTTTCCTCAACAAACGGAGTTACATGGTGTATAAAAATGCACAGTGATCGCAGTGTATCATGAGAATAACATGTCTTGCATGTACAGTAAGAGTATTTTTGTTTTATATTGATTGTGTTATTTATTGTGTTTTATTATGTGGACTATGCACTTTTTATTTATATTAATATTGATTAACTTTACTTCAAACTTTTCAACAATATAAAAAAATAACAGCAAATTTTTCATTTTTTCTTTTATTTATTTTTGTCATGCAGATTTTGGCTAATTTGGCTAGCTTCTTCCAGGTGTCATGAATTAGCACTAGAATAATGTAATATTGTGGCCTTTGACATTTATAGCCAAAAGGTATGGAAAGAGTTTTCACCTTCATTTTAAATGTTGATAAGCCTATTTAATTTACAACCCATGATGCTTGATGATATGCTTAGTTGTACTTTATTATTAGCATTTAGCATAGTTAACATTTAGCATTTAGCATTACTTTTATGAATTCATCTAGACATCTGATTCTTGTCTCTCATCATGTTACTGATGAGGACATATTGTATATGTGTGTATCAGTATGCAGGTCATGTGGCAGCTTTTGTTCCTCAGGTTGAGTGTGTTTTGTTGTTGTTTTCATGGCATACATCCATGTCCCCAGTCTGGCTGACTGTGGTGATTATTCTGGGCCAAAGTTTCAGTCCGTGACCCAGTTTGTTTGCAGAGAGATGGAGCTGAATAAGTAATTTTAAACGTCTGATGAGAAAGAACTTGTATTCTCTCTCTATTTCCTCCCATCACTCTATTTTTGTTTCTCATTCGCTCAATTCTCTCTACAATCACTCCTTGTCATCCTTGTTCCTCCAGCCTTGTTTAGTCTTGCTCCCTCACTCCTTCCTCAACCCTCGTTCCACCGCAGTAAATAGCTCATGACATGAAGTCTGTTTAAAATGCTATTTACAGAGAGAATATTCTCAGGTGCTTTGAGCAACAACGCTGCCTGTCAGCGCTGTACTCACACAGGTGTGTGTGTGTGTGTGTGTGTGTGTGTGTGTGCGTTTATTTGTATGTGAAGGCATGTGGTAATTAAACATCAGTCTACAAGTGTGTGGAACAATGACACTCAGGAAACAGCTGACAGAGATAGAAAGAGATGGAGAGATAGAGAGAGAGAGAGATAGGCCTAGAAACTTCAGATTAAGCAAAAGTGGAAACATCTCAACACAAACTGTGAAAGTGAGAGAAAAAGGAAAAGAAAGAGAATATATTGCTTACACAAATGCAGCAAAGCTATTTTTTCCAGGTTAAAGGGCAAAACAGTATTGGAAGGGAAAGTATTTCAAGAATCATAAAGATAATCATAAAGTAGAGTTTAATTTTATTTAAAGGTACACTACCTGGAATTTTTCCTCATACAAAAAAGTTTGACTTCAAAAAATATGTTTAAAATCATGTAACTCACATGAGATGAAGGCTCAAACCATATCAGCAGCCTAATAAAAAGTGTTTTGTTTTGATGGCGCAGGGCACCGCATGGTGGCGGCCATTTTGAGATCACGTGGCAAATCGATTCTGATTTAGTTTATATGGACAGAAAACCGTCACTTTCACAGATTCACAATTCTGACAAAATTCACCCTCATGTTGTTCCAAATCTGTTGGTCTTTCTTTCTCCTGTGAAACATAAAAGAAGATATTTAAAGAATGTCTCAACTGTTTTTGTTCACACAATGTAAGTCAATGGGGGTACAAAAAACTTAACTTTCATTAAATGGACAAAAAAAAATTAATGTATTTTTTTTGTGTGTTTCACAGCGGAAAGTCAACAAAAGGGGGAGTAAATTATAATTTTTCGGTGATCTATCCCTTTAAAAAAAAAAAACAGTCTGGCCTTATTCAGGTCTCTCTTTTTTATTTTTCAAATCTAAAAATTATTTAAATTTTTTTTTGTCTCACTCTTTGTAATTCACACTTTTTATGCCCTCTAATGATTTTGAGGCATCCCCTTAATCCTGCCTCTCTCATTTCACACCCCATGCCATCATAGATGAATGCTAATAAGATCACTGGAGATTACCTGCTTTTCATTTTTAACCACCTCTTTTTTTGCATTTTGACCTTCTTTCAAGGGTTTTTTTTCATGCATACAGTAGCTATTCATTGTCATTCAAAAGGGTAGAAAAAGAGGGGTGGAAAAACAATAAAGGACACATGGCAGGCAGATATTGACAGAGTCGATCCTTGAGTCTCAGAGCTGGACTATTTGATGTTTTCCAGTCGGGCAGTATTCCTTTGAAAATGAAAAGGGGCTGTGCCTCCACCCCACTGACTGAACTCCCCCTTCTCCATATTATGTCTAAGGGGGAAACGGGAGGATTCAGGGTTTCGATCTGTAGAGCTGCCATGTCCTTGAAGCAGCTGGAGCCCGGTAGCTCCTGATGTCTCCAACTGCTCAACCTGTTGTTGGCCACAATATTGAACGTGAATGTTTGATTGGAATCGGTTCCTAGTGACTTCTACTTCATCTTTTTATTGTATTCATCCTCTGCCAGCAAACAGAATCAGAATATGTTCTGCCAGGCTGAATCAAAATGAGTGTGTGCTAATAGTCGTCAACAAACTCAGATGTGCTAGCATGCTGTTAAAGAGCTGCCTCATAATTTGTGGAGGTAAGGCCCCCTGGCACTACATGACAAAGGCTCTTGTGTACCTCAGGGCAAGGTCGCAGTGCACAATTCATGAAACAGAAGTCAATAATGACGGGAGCTCAAAGCAGCTGCCATACAACATTAAGACAAAGAGCTGAACGAGTGAGAACATGGCGGCTCAGCAGGTAACACAGGTGTCGGGAAGAAGTAGAAGGTGTTGAGTGATGTCGTGGTGTTTTTGGGTACACCATTTAGATTTCACAGCAATTATTGAGCCCCAGTGCCCTTTAAGCTGATCTTTTTCTAGCCATAGGCATTGAAGCCTCTCAATGGTGTGTCATATATGAATCAGTGGCTTCATGCTGATTCTAACCAAGGGAATATAGTTGAAATGAAAGAGACCTTGCATGCCATGACTGAAGAGGAGGACTTCGTATTCATAATTTAAGAGACTGAGTATATTCGCTGAGATTTAAAGGAAAGAAACAGCATAGCGGATTAGCCTTGTTCAGTCACATATGCATTGTGAGGGAATACCAAACACTGTGCAGAATTATGTTAAATAACAATGCCACCAACATATTGTACATTGTAGGACATGAAGACTTAGAGATACCATGTGCATGCTTGTTTTTCTGTTTTTTATTTAATTTATTTTTATTTTTAATTTTAATTTATGTTATTCTGGCAACACTTTCATAAGGTCTCATTTGCTAACATTAGTTAACATTAACTTATAGTGAACAGCATTTATTCATCTTTGTTCATATTCATTTTTATCAACATTTACTAATGCATTTAAATCAAAATCATGTTATACACCGATCAGGCATAACATTATGACCACTGACAGGTGAAGTGAATAACACTGATTATCTCTTCATCACGGCACCTGTTAGTGGGTGGGACATATTAGGCATAGGCAGCATGTGAACATTTTATCTTCAAAGTTGATGTGTTAGAAGCAGGGAAAATGGGCAAGCATAAGCTAGACGGTTAGACGACTGGGTCAGAGCATCTCCAAAACTGCAGCTCTTCTGGGGTGTTCCTGGTCTGCAGTGGTAAGTATCTATGAAAAGTGGTCCAAGGGTCCAGGCGACAGGGTCATGGGCGGCCAAGGCTCACTGATGCACGTGGGGAGCGAAGGCTGGCCTGTGTGGTCAACAGATGATCCAACAGACAAACTACTGTAGCTCACATTGCTCAAGAAGTTAATGCTGGTTCTGATAGAAAGGTGTCAGAATACACAGTGCATCACAGTTTGTTGCGTATGGGGCTGCATAGCTGCAGACCAGTCAGGGTGCCCTTGCTTACTCACCACCACCGAAAGCGCCAACAGTGGGCATGTGAGCATCAGTACTGGACCATGGAGCAATAGAAGAAGGTGGCCTGGTCTGATTTCACGTGGATGGCACCAGGATGCACTATGGAAAGAAGTCAAGCTGGCGGAGGTAGTGTGATGCTTTGGGCAATGTTCTGCTGGGAAACCTTGGTTCCTGCCATCCATGTGGAGGCTACTTTGACACGTACCACCTACCTAAGCATTGTTGCAGACCATGTACACCTTTTCATGGAAACAGTATTCCCTGGTGGCTGTGGCCTTTTTCAGCAGAATAATGTGCCCTGCCACAAAGCAAAAATGGTTCAGGAATGGTTTGAGGAGCACAACAATGAGTCAGTGAGGTGTTGACTTGGCCTCCAAATTCCCTAGATCTCAATCCAATTGAGCATCTGTGGGTTGTGCTGAACAAACAAGTCTGATCCATGGAGGCCCCACCTCGCAACTTACAGGACTTAAAGGGTCTAATGCTAACATCTTGGTGCCAGACACCACAGCACACCTTTAGGGGTCTGGTGGAGTCCATGCCTCGACGGGTCAGCTCTGGTCAACTTTGCTGGAGGTCTTCAGCAGTAATCTTCAGTTTAACAGCAGCTTTTCAGTCCATATAGAGACAACTGGCCAAATTCTCAAAGTTATTTGGAACTTCTTTCCAATGTCGACTTGCCTTATATTGATTCAGTGTGGAAATTTATCAAACTACCATGACAACAAGATTTTTAGCATGGTAATGCCAATACATACACCGATTTGCTGCTGTGAGCATGTAAGACATACTGCTTCTGCACAAATAGCATATATAAAATTACCTGTAGCAGATCTATACAGGTAAAGCTGAGGAACTCTGAAAGCGTGCTGCAAACTGCTATGGTGAACACTAACCAGCTATTTAAATGTGGGGGAATTAAGGATGTGTTATACGTCTAGTCACATAATGAGCTTCAAGATATAGGTTGCAAGGGGATTAGAGAGGTTGGTGACAAATTGTCCTTAAGTAATCTAAAGGCTGTCTCAGCTAATGACCAGGCTGCAAAGTTGGCTCTTGCTTGCAATGATGAGACTCCAGTGGGCAAGATGCCACTTGTCAGCATGAAATAAAAATTAACCTTATCTATGCATGTACACTACTGTTCAAAAGTCAGTTAATATTAAGCAGCACAACTGTTTTTAACACTGATAACAATAAGAAATTATTCTTGAACACCAAATCAGCATATTCAAATGATTTCTGAAGGGTTAATCTTTTTTTGCCTTTTAAATATACACTGCCTGGCCAAAAAAAAAAAAGTTACTGTTTGGATTTTAATAAGTAAATACTTAAGAGTCTATGGATTAATCATTATTACAGTGATTATTATTTTTCTAGCATGTTATATGTTTGGTAACGGTTCTTTTAACCCTTAAAGATGGAGTGTGTAGCTTTTCATTTCTTAAATAACCATGTATTAAGATGTGTCATGGCCATATTCCAGGATGACAATGTCAAGATTCATCAGGCTCAAATTGTGAAAGAATTGTTGTGAGGGAGCATGAAGAATCATTTTCACACATGAATTGGCACTGACCTTACCTTCAGTGTACGTTTTTGGGATGTGCTGGGGGAGACTTTACAGAGTGCTCACCTCTTGCATTGTCAATATAAGTTCTTGACCAAAAAATGATGCACCTCTTGATGGAAATAAATGTTGTGATGTTATTTCCATCGAGAGGTGCATAAATTTTTGGTCAAGATCTTGTATTCATGTGTGAAAATGATTTTTCATGCTCTCTGAACCATTCAATTTTAACCCTGATGAATCTTGACATTGTCATCCTGGAATATGGCCATGATGTGTCTTCCTACATGGTTGTTTAAGAAATGAAAAGCTACACACTCCATCTTTAAGGGTTAAAAGAAACGTTGCCAAACACATAACATGCTAGAAACATAATAATCACTGTAATAATGATCCATTCATAGATTCTTATTTGCCTATTAAAATCCAAACAGCAACTGTTTTTTTTTTTTTTGGCCGGGCAGTGTACTTCTTTAAATGCACCTAAATCAAATAAAATGGGCTGCAGATGACATTTAAACATTTTGTCACAAATTTGTTGCTTTTTAAAAGACAAGACAAAAACGCTAGATTTTGAATCCTTTTTAAAACTGAAAAACTGGAAAGATCAATACTTTTTTGGAAAGATTTGAGTTTGGAGAGACACTAAAAACAAACTCTCACTCACCGGCAAACACAGAGTTATCTGAGTTTATTGCATTGTCAGCTTGACCGATGGCCATATTACATATTGTTGAGGGAATGGCGACTCAGAGCAGGTGAATCTACTATTGGACAAAGCTATCAGACTAAGTCCTGCAAGGCTATATGTCATACTTTCTGCTGGAACAGAACATCTCTCTTCTTTCATTCCACCTCATTCACCAATTCATCATCCCAAAAAAAAAAAACCACACACACCCACACACATAAATATTACATGTTAATTGGCACTCTTCTTTTCCCCAAGCACCTAAAGGCTGGGTCTGCATAGTTAATAGTTAACAGCATTGTTTTCTGACTATTAGTGAAGCAGTGGAGGTCTGTAGCTTTGCTTGCGGGCTAATGTCCTCATTAACATCTCGCAGCACACCTGTTTGTTTTATCTTGCGCCATTGATTTATCCATCAGTGCTGCCATCCATCCATCTAACCAGCCTTTATTTGTATTCTGCTAATCACCAGTCTAAAAGGAACAGTTCACCTAAAAACGACAATTCAGTCACCCTCATTTCATTCCAAACCTGTAGGATTTTATTTCTTCTTCAGTGTTTTGTTTTGTTTGTCCATACAATAAAAGTCAATGGGGTTCAATGTTGTTTTGCTTTCACTGTATGGCAAAAACAAATTTAGAAGTACAAATTAGATGACAGATTTTCACACAATTGTCAGAATATCATCTGTAATAGGTTTCATCTTCATCTTTGGTCTCTTTTTGTTATGTTAATAATAGGAAATGGATTGACATGTGTAAGAGCAGGAATACACTTATTATACTGTTTCCTTGCTTCTGTTCCACACACACTAACTCAGTCTCTTTGAAGTCCAGCAGAATGAGGAAAGGGGGCTCCTCAGCACTCATGAAGTATTCATGCCAGTGTGTGTGAAAGTGCATGCTTTGCACGTCAGCGAAGTGTGTTCGTGTGATTGAAAGAGAGAATGTGTGTGTGCGTGCGCAGACAAGTGTGTGTGGAGCATGCTGCCTATCAGTGGCGCTTTGCACAGCAGCTGTGTACTGACACTGTGTCTGGGAGGGGAATGGAAAGGGGGCTGGGCTGAGGAGAGGAGAGGGAGAGAGCGAGTGCAGCAAAGCGAAAGGGAGAAGGTGAGAGCGACTCACCAGATTGAGGAAGAGACGCGGAGAGTAGACGGAGAGGACCGTTGGACTTCTGCCAGGGTTTCCCAGCAACAGCAGAAGTAGGAATCGACTCTTTTTTCCCCTCATCCCAGGGGATTTGCCTTTTCCGCTGTCTTCCCTGGGAGTTCTGTCAATGGGCTAGCGGCAGAGAGGAACGCAAAAGCGTGGAGGAAAGGAGCGCAGCAGAGAGGAATGATGTGCCTCCGCCCAGCCTCGATGCAGAGGTGAAGAAGTGAGGGCTACCTTGGAGAGAAGTGGAAAAGAAAGATGAAAAGTTGATTGCAGTTTTGGGTTACAAACACATCAGTTTCCGACAGGTGAACGGAAGAGCTAAACTTTGAGAAGTCAACCATTGGTGACGTGCTCCGTGGAAGTACAGCGTGGCGGAAAATGCTTCACTGCAGGAGCGCTACTTACCCGTCTGTTCCGCAGAAAACTTTTGGGGGTCATCATGAGCGTTTCTGACATCTGGTTCTTGCCTCTTGCATCTCGTCGCACCTGTATCCACTTCCTCGTCTGGGAATTTGCATGAAGTGGACCCCTGATGACAGTGACAGTAATCACATCGCCCTGTCCTCCAGCAGACACCTTTAGCCCCCCATCTCCAGCACGCCTTCCGCACCCGCCCCGCCTTGCTCTCACATGTGCCGGGAGCCATGGAGTGCTCTTACCGGGGTCTGGAATGAACAAGTTAAAAAGCTGCTTTTCTCACTGCTGTGCTGATATGACCTCTGAACTGAGATAATGGATTGGAGAGAACTGTAAGTATAGTGGACTCTTTTGAGTTGCTCATTTACCATTACATGTGTTTTTCTGTAGGGTATGTGCAGTTTAACTGGTGTTTGCAGCCCAAGAATTTTTTAAGAATATTTTTTAAGAATATTTCAATTGCTTTTGTCAATACCAAAACAACACTGAACCTCACTGATTTTCACTGTTTTGCCAAAACAACACTGAGATATTTTTCAAAGTTTTTTCTTTTGTTTGATTCTATAAAAGAAAGAAATTCATATAGGTTTGAAATGACATGAGGGTGAGTAAATTATGGTAGAAATTTCATTTTTGGGTGAACTATACCTCTAATGTGCTGCTCCATTGTTCAACACTAAGTATGCATCATTAAGGTTGTAAAAGTGCTTTAGTAACCACAGTGCATTGGTTTGCTCTCAGTTGCAACCCTAAAACATCACCTGCAGTAATAGCAAATCGAGAGGGAGACTGCTCACTGCAGGGCAGGGAAGGGAGATTTAACAGGTGGGTGCATCTGGAAAAAGCCCAGCCTAGCGTATCGGAGCTCACTCTACCATGCTGCTTTTCTCCCACTCTGGTCACTCACCTCTGTTCGCTCCTGACTGATATCTCAATCTTTTGTGTGTGTGACTGTGTTGTGCTTGTAAGAAGCTTGTAAAGCATTTGTCGTGCAGCCAGACGCTGTGAATGCGTCTCTCTGCCCTACATGTGGGCGTGGGTTTCCTCTTTATGTTAGAGGATGCGCTGTATGTGTGTGTGAAAAGGTGAGGTGTGTGGAGGAGGAGGAGGCAAAAAAGAGGCTTTGTCTCCATAGGTGGGTTTAATTTTAATAAAACCCTCCTCCTCTCACTCATGTTTTTTTTTTCAACCTCTTATGCCCCCTATTATGAGCTTTCTTTTTTTCACTCTCAGTCTCTCTGCCTCATTCACACCCAGGGTCCAAAATTAACACTCGACAAGTGCCAAATGAGAATAAAAATTGGCTTTGGTGAGAAAGTAAAATGCCCTGCTGGTTACTTTATATTGTTTGTTTGTTTGCTTGTTTGTTTATTTATCCTACTGGCCATTCAGAACATGTTATATTTGTATAATTTATAATATATGTGATCCTGGACCACAAAACCAGTCATAAGGGTCAATTTTTTGAAATTGAGATTTATACATCATCTGAAAGCTGAATAAATAAGCTAGTATGTCATATTAATGTATGCTTGTATAAATGTTTAACAATTATATGAAATATTCAGTAGCTGTACTTTTTCATGCCTTTGTTAGGAGTGCAAATAAATCAAAATATTGAGAAAACCGCCTTTAAATTTGTCCAAATGAAGTCCTTAGCAATGCATATCCACTCACAAAAATAAATTTTTGATATATTTACGGTAGAAAATGTACAAAATTTCTTCATGGAATATGATCTTTACTTAATATTCTAATGATTTTTGGCATAAAAGAAAAAAAAAAAAAAAATTTTGACCCGTATAATGTATTGTTGGCTATTGCTACAAATATACCCATGCGACTTATGCCTGGTTTTGTGGTCCAGGGTCACATATTATGTTGTTATATTATGATTTATTTTGCATTGTTATTATTAAAAAACTGTTATGTTAATTTCTATATTAGTAATAATTTTATTTATATATGGAGAGGCTGGTAAGAAATATTTATTGGCATTAATTTTTTTCAATTTAACCAAAAATGCTAACTTAATAGTGTTTCCCTATTTAAACATACACATGGTGATGATGCTCAGTGCTAATTTCTTTCTGTAATTTGTGTGTGTTTGCACACACATCCACTCACACCTTTTAATGCATAGCACATACACATTTCCTGTGGGGGCCTCCTCTTGTGTCCTTCATGGAGACTGTAATTACACAGTGTTCTCTGTGATTTTTCACCCCTGAAGAGGCTGTGCTGAAGGAGTTGGAGGGAGAGTGAGGCATTTAATGAGCTCAATCTTTTCTACTCAAGCCCTTCAGCCTCATGCTAACAGGCATAGATACATGAATGTGAGCTGGATAACACACAGAGCTTTAAGTAGCCTGCACCTTTTTACCATTACAACATATGTATGGCCAAAAGCATGTGGACAGCCTAACACCACACCAATATGTGCTTGTTGAACACTTAATGTTCATTATCGTGTACTTCTTTAAAGGTTCTGCTTCTCTGGGAAGGCTTTCCACTAGATTTTGGAACATGGATGCAGGTTTTTACACAGTGAGGTCAGACACTGCCATTGGGTGACGGGGTCTGACTCACTGTTCCAATTCATCTCAAAGGTGTTCAAACATTTCTATATGGAAAAGGGCACTCCACAAACTGTTGGAAGCACACAGTTCTTAAGAATGCCACTGGTATAACATTAACATTTGATTTAATTGGAAAGCCAAACCAGGAGTCTCCACATACTTTTGGCTATGTAGCTAATTATAATTAATTTATAGCCTAACCATACCCCAAAATTAAATATTTAGCATTTTTAGAAATAACAAAGACATTATGTCTTTATAAACAATTAACTGTATGAGTTGTTTTTCTCTTCTTCTTCAAATTTTAACTACCAGTTGTCAGCAATCTTGTGCCCATATGTATTCTGTAGCTAGATGAGGAAAATTTTGTCTTTTCTTTTAAGACTATAAGTTTTTCTCAGTGGCTTTCTGCATTATGGACTTTTCACATTAGCACATTTACAGTGCCCTCTAGTAATTTTGGCACCCTTGGTAAATATGAGCAAAGGCGGCTGTGAAAATGAATCTGCATTGTTTATCCTTTTGATCTTTTATTTAAAAAAAATCACAAAATTCTAACCTTTCATTGAAGGTCAACAATTGAAAGTGGGGAGAAAATCTAATTTTCTCTAGTTCACGTTGGCCACAATTATTGGCACCCAATTATTGCAACGTCCTTTTCCCAAGATAACAGCTCTGAATCTTTTTCTATAATGCCTGATGAATTTGAAACACCTGAGAAGAAATCAGAGACAATTCCTCCATACAGAATCTCTCCAGATCCTTCAGATTCCCAGCTCCTTGTTGGTGCTTCTTCTCTTCAGTTCATCCCACTCATTTTCTTTAGGGTTCAGGTCAGGGAACTGGTACAGTCATGGCAGAAACTTCATTTTCTGCTCAGTGACACATTTTTGTTTTGATTTTGATGTTTGTTTTGGATCATTGTCCTGACTGAAGATCGAACCACAGCCCATTATAAGATTTCTAGCAGAAGCGGTCAGGTTTTTATTTTTTTATCTGTTGGTATTAGATAGAATCCATGATACCATGAATCTGAACAAGATTTCCAGGACCTCCAGCAGAAAAATAGGCCCACAGCATTAAAGATCCAGCAGTTTATTTAACCGTGGGCATGGGGTACTTTTTATCCATGTGTGCACCAAACCCATCTGGTGAGTTTGCTGCCAAAAAGCTCTTTTTTTAGTTTCATCTGACCATAGAAGCTGGTCCCATTTGATGTTCCAGTCGTGTCTGACGACTGAATATGCTGGAGTTTGTTTTTGAATGAGCGAGGAGGATTTTTCTTGAAACCCTCTGGAACAACTTGTGGGGATGTAGGTGCTGTTTGATCATTTTTTTTAGGCTTTCTGAGACTCAAGACTGTACTAAGACTCTACTCTACTAGACTCTCTGCAATTCTCCAGCTGTGATCCTTGGAGAGACTTTGGCCACTCAAACTTTCCTCCTCACCGCGCATTAGGATGATTTAGACACACGTCCTCTTCCAGGCAGATTTGTAACATCTTTAGTTGATTGGAACATCTTAATTATTGCCCTGATGGTGGAAATGGGGATTTCAGTGCTTTTAGCTATTTCCTTACAGCCACTTTCTATTTTGTGAATCTCAACAATCTTTTGGCACACATCAGAACTATATTTTTTGGTTTTTCTCATTGTGATGAATAATTAAGGGAATTTGGCCTTTGTGTTTACACATATTTGTACTCATGGCTGGAAAATTTCATGCGCCTAGGGTGACCTGGTGTGCTAAAAAAAAACGTAAATATGAATGGGAACATACTTCAGAGATATTTTACTCATAAGAATTTATAGGGGTGCCAATAATTGTGGCCATCGTGCATTGGAGAAAATTGTTTATTTCAAAATGAGATCTGAATTGAATGAAAGATCAAAAGGATATGCTCATATTTACCAAGGGTGCCAATATTAGTGGAGGACACTGTAGTTTAGGGTCAGTAAGATTTGTTTTTTATTTCATTTATTTATTTTTTTAAGAAATCAATATTTTTTTCGGAAAAGCAGTGAATTAAATTGAACAAAAAATTACTGTACATTTTTTACATCCTGAACAAAATGTATCACAGTTTTCACCAAAATAATAATAATAATGATAAATTAAGCAGTACAACTGTTTTTAACATTGATAATAATAATAATAAATGTTTCTTGTGTGCCAAATCAGTAAATCAGAATGATTTCTAAAGGATCATGTGACACTGAAGACTGGAGTGAAAATTCAGCTTTGCCATCACAGGAATAATTTACTATATAATATATTAAAGTATAATATATATAATATATTAAAAAAAAACACATTTTAAATTGTAACAATTTTACAGTATTATTGTTTTTAGAATATTTAGATCAAATGAATGCAGCCTTTAATTTATTGTGTATAAATGTAGTTGCTTGTAATCATATTCTTTTGCTGCTGGTTTGTCATAGACATGCAAACTCATCCATTCAAAATGTGTTCATCTCAAATCTTTGGAGGACATATGTAGTTGTGTAGCAATGCAGGTCTAATGCAGGAAGTGCCTTCTGGACATGACTCCTTGACCTAACTTTTTGTTTGCTGATCTTTCACAGGGCTGCCCAGAAGCTGAACCTCTCCAAACGAAAGAAGCCTCAGCCGCTTCCTCCCTCCCCACCTGATCCAGAAGAGCCGTTCTTCTACACTGATGGCTTCAGCGCTGCCCTGCAGCTCTCGCCCCCACCTGTACCCCCATGTCTCCTCAGGGCAGGGTCAAAGGCTAAGGACAGCCCCGGGATGGGAAAGGTACAATAGTACAATAATAAGTCTTTTTATACCTTTACCAGTTCTTCAAAAGCTTTTTAATTTATAAAACATGATCCAAGCCTAACATTTTGTGAAAATTATTGTAATCTCAAAGTGAATAATAAGTCATGACAACTTATACTTCATAATTATAGAAACTATTTTTCATTTTTTATTAATAAACTGACATCATGTGTAAACCCCTGGTTGCCCTCTGCTCAAGAATTCTCAGTGGGTTTATCAGTTTGGCTAGTTCTCGGGTTACCATCAAAGCAGACTGTGTGTGACAGCATGGGTTGGCCCAGTTGTCCTGATTTCCCAGGCTGTTGGTATTCCAAGAAGCTCCTTCAGAATGCCAGACAGCATTCTTCGCTGCAAGTGACTGACAGGCTGTGGGAGTGGGAAAAGCAATGTATGAAAACAGAAGGGTCAGAGAATGACATCAGGGGGCATTTGGATAAAAGACGTATTTCTCTCTCAGAATAGGGATGTTTGTTAATGCTGGACAGTCTGAGTATAGAAATGCTTATGATGGCCCACTGGCCATTTCTGTGTCTCATTCTTGGATTATTTGAACACCAGAATTATGAGCATTACTTTTTGTCATCTGGATTATTGTGTTTGAGGATTCCCTATTCCCTAAGTATATGAAAAACAATCAACCGATCAGATGTTGATGTTTGATATTTGGGATTGTAAAAAATAAGACTATTTTAAGATAGCAGGGAAAAAATGAGCAAACTGACATCCCTGCTGCCCCATGCTGGTTGTTTAGTATCAATGCTGAAGTTTAGTATCAAAACTTGTATGTTTGTGGTCGGTGCCGATAGACTCGTAGGCAGCAAGCCGATATATAGCGCTGATCCTGCCCCCCTCTCTCTCTCCCACTTCACTTCCTGTCTGCTTACTGTCATGACAACTCTCGGAGTGTTTGGCATGGTAATGTGTATGACAATGCTGTATGTTTGGTCTTGGTGGAATAGATCTGCTACGCTGCTGCTGTTGCTTTTATTGCTGCTGCTGCTGTTGATTTTTGCTGCTGCTGCAGAGCAAGTACAGGACTTGCTACTGCCAATACATACACGACACGCTGCTGTGAGCAAGTAAGAGATGCTGCTGCTCTACAATATAGCGCAGATGAATTACCCGTAGCAGATCTATACAGGTGGAGCTGGGGAAGGTGGGGGTTTCTGAAGCGAGCTGCACTGCTAAGGAAATGCTACCAAAGTATTTTGAAGGTTGAGCACACAAGCTCATTGGCTGCTGGTACAGCAAGAACCAATCAGCTGTGTCCTATAGATAATGATGTGATTACGAGCAGATTGAGTTAAAGGACCTATTAGCCTACGCCATCTAGAGTTTCATGACAGAACTTTGTATATAACTGATATTACATCTCCCTTAGGGATGCACAGTATTCAAATTATGTCTGATATGATAAGCCGATAATTATTATGGCTGACAACTGATAAATGGTAAATTTCTATACAATTTATAAAAGATAAAACTACGGAGCCCCGGACATGACATGCAGGAAAAAAATAGTAGGCTAAATCGTGCGCACGATTTACTATTTCGTTCTCTCGATTTAAAAATCATGCACATGATTTATAAATCGAGGGAAATTAAATAGTAAATTGTGTGCACAATTTAATTTTTTTTCTTGCATGTCATGTGTGGGGCTCCGTATAAAACACTAAAAACTAAAAATAAATTGTTTGAAATTCTGCATGTGAATTTTAGACTTTACAACTTTAACATTTGTAATGTACAGAATGAAAATCTATATTAATTTTGGAGATTTGCTTACAATTGCTTACAATTACTTTTAACAGTGTTTTTAAATAAAGATTAACTTTAAGTGACATTAGATGACAGCATTAGATGACAGCAAACGTAATCTAAATGTAAAAACAGTATTAAATATCAACCAATCAACCAATACCAATTAAATTTTAAATTTTTTTTAATATAGGCCAATAATCGTTATGGTGTCGATATATTGTGAATTCCTACATCTCCCTCATGTAGTCTTACAGGCAATACAGGGATGAGTTGACCATTTGTTTCACCTATAAAAATGCCATAATTCTCAGTGTCTGGACAGTTACTATGTTTACTGTCATTCTAAAGCACACTGCTACCCATTAGGCAAAGCACTTAATCCCAGGTCGCTCCAGGGGGACTGTTACTGCAATTAGTGTACTTTAAGTCACTTTGTATAAAGAGCATCTGCTTAATATTAACCTGCTAACCATAATGAGCTGAGGTCGTGCCCTTTCACTGTCTTCTCTCAAACATTTGTACATATACTGCTGTATCTTGCCATGTAACTGACAGTTCCATATATATTCCCTTATGGGACTCTATAGAGCATCATGAACATCTCAGCATGTTGCTGCTATTTTGAGTAACAAACTCATTCCTTTCCTTAACACCCCCTGAAGGTCTAAAAGCCAAGGAAGATTGCACTGACCCATGTATGACCCTCCTCCAGCACAGGTGATGCACTCTAAATAAATTCAAAGAGATGGGGCCCATTAGAGTCTGGTTTAAGATGACTTCTCTGTGGGAAAGTAAGAAGATAATGTGTGTTCTTAGCATTAGATACTATAATAGATTGCTGACTCATAAACACCAGCAGGTGGTGCAGGTTTATTATGGCGTCATGTCTGCAGGGAGATGATTCGCTCATTAAAAACAGTGAGGTCACTTGATTTGCTCCTCAAAATCTCAAGAGAAGCTTATTACATCATCATATCTATTGCAGTTGGAAGACTCTATGTAAATAAAGCATTATCATTACCTTAATAGCATCTAATTGTGTTGATGCATTGTGCAAACACAGCATTAGAAAATGTGCTACAACAGGCATTAAAAGTTTTCTAAAGTCACACCAAAGGCAGGCAGCTGAAGGTTTTTAATGAGGTTTATCAAGACAAAGACAGTGAAGTGATTGCTAATAAGCCCCACTGAGTTTAAGTGCGTTACCTGCTGATTTTGATGCACTTGTGCAGGAAATGGGTATGAACACTCTCATTTTCTTTATTTTTGGAGGAAGGAAATGTCAAAGTGCTTAGAAGATGGCAGGTAGAGAGGAACAGGTGATTGTGGGAAGGCAGCGCTAATGGAAGTTAATCTGTGTGGAATTGACTGATTGACAAATCACTGGTGCTTTTGCACTCAAGGAAATTGTTTGATTTGCCATTTTTCTATTTTTATTGCAAATTCCCCCCAAAAAATTATATTTGAATTTTATCATTGAAATGAGCTGCTTGAAACTTGTACTTTAAACACAAACGGAATTTCTATTATAATGTCAAAGGCGTTTTTTTCTTAAATATATGGTGATCACTTGCTATCAGGTTCAGTTGCAATTGCATTTGGTTTATTTAAAAATATATTTTTATTTTATTTTGTTTTGTTTTATTATTTTATTTTATTTTATTATTTATTTTATTTTATTTTATATTTTATTTTATTTTATTATTTTATTTTATTTTATTTTATTTTATTTTATTTTATTTTATTTTATTTTATTTTATTTTATTTTTTTATTTTATTTTATTTTATTTTATTTATTTTTTTAATGTCGGAATTGGACCTGGATCCTTGTGTTTGCTAAATGAAAATTATACTTCTAGACTAGCACTTTTTTAACAACCCTAAATTGTAAAAGTGCTTTATAGTTGTAAAAGTATTTTATAGTTGTAAAAGTGTTTTATATTTTAATTTGGTCTTTTAGTTTTATCTTAGTTTTAAGTGATTTTAAAAGAATGCTGATTTTCTATCTATTTTTTGGAAGGGAAAGCTCACAGTCTTTAATGCCAAACATGTCACTATGAATAAGGAACATAGAGAGTCTGATCAGGCAACAGAGATCCATATTGTCTGCCAATTGAATACTTTATCTCAGAGGAGGACTGTAAACTTCAGGGGCTGTTTGTTGCTGTCTACTCTAAAAGTGTCCCTAGTGGCAGAGCTATAAAATAAGGCGTTAAACACTAACAGTCAAGTACATTATTGCTTCACTGAGTAGGTGTAGTAATAAACTGCTCTGCCTCAGTCATGCGGGATGTGTCGTTTCATTTTGCTATCATTCATTTGCTTGTGTTTAAGACTGTAAAAAATGGATGGATGATGCATGCATGTTTCAGTTGCCCTACCATCTGGAACCTTATTGTGTTAAGTCTATTATGTGTCTCATAGTGATTATAGATAGTTCATGTTACTTTATCAGACACATAGCTTTGGATTTATGGCCCCTAAATGAAGTTGAACTTAAATTAGTTTTTGATTTAATAAGGAAGATGACTTCTTATATAGTAATAACCAGAAGCATTTATCTTAGATTGAAAATAACACTGATGCACAAAGTATCCCTAGAGATGGAAATTAACAATAGCCAACATAACAATAACCATAGCTTTACCACATTGCTATCGATGTGAGGAACTTTAGTAATATGATTTTGAAGGACACTTTTAATCAAGTTCTTTGTGCCATGTTCCAGGTGTTGACTTCTGAATGCTTCTATAATGTTCAAACTGTTAGGATATTGTATTAAAAACACAATAAAAACAGTAGTTTTGTGAAATCTTATTACAGTTTTAATTTCCAGTTTTCTATTTTAAGTTTAAACTGTAATTTATTCCTGTGAGGACAAAGCTGAATTTTCAGCAGCCATTACTCCAGTTTTCAGTGTCACATGATCCTATGGAAATCATTCTATGTTGATTTGGTGCTCAAGAAACATTTCTTATTATCACCAATGTTGAAAACAGTTGTGTTCCTTAATATTTATGCTTGGATGATGAGTTTCATTTTGATTTGAAGTGTCTGGTCAAAACATGGCAGGTCTGTTTTGTGAATCCAGCCACACTTTACAGCAGGATGTTCCTTTCTGAGAACAGAAGGGCTTTGGGAATCTCAGCGTTCATCTTCCGCTGATTACATGCTTTCCAAGTTGCCAGTATGAGGGGAGTCCTTGGCCAGAAAACTGAAAGACATTATTCTTGCAACAAACCACTCAATAATTGTGAGAATTAGCTGGTAGGAGGGTGCAATTATAGTCGTATAGCTGCCAATTCAAAAGGCGCTTGTCACAAATAAAATTATGTAAGAATATAATTATGATTTGAATGTAATTGTGTGCTTTGCAGGTGAAAGTAATGGTGCGGATATGCCCTGCCAAAGGATCGCGAGACACCTCAGAATCCATGTCCTTTCTCAAAGTAGACGCCCATAAGAAACAGCTGACCTTTTGTGAGCCGCCCACCTGCACACGCTCCACCTCTGCCACCGCCCCAAAGATGTTTACCTTTGATGCCGTCTTCGCTCAAGATGCTTCACAGGTACAGTAAGGGTATAAATGCATCAATTTTGGGCAATCAGAGTAATAAAGCAAGCATTTTGCAAGTTATACCAAAGATGTCCCCAATTTCCTGTCTGTACTTTTGAGCAAAAATCTACATAGAATTGATGTCAAACAGCCAGGACATCCATGCTGAGATCAAAGCAATTCGTAAGGGAGATATTCAGTTTCACTTGGTTTGTGAGGGAGATAAAAGGTTTGGTTGGTGAGTTGGGGTTATCGTTCTGTGCCCACAGCGCCTGAAGGAATCTCAGAGGAAAAGATAACAGAGCTCTTTTCTCTGCTTCCTCCTGAACTCTTTGGGAGTTTGGAGTCTTTGGGTTTCCTGTCCTAGAAACATCAGGTCTGATGATCAATGACTACCCCACATTGTTCAGAACAAAAGAGGCTTTGAGCGAGCGCACATCAGAGGTTGTTCTTACAACAACACTGTCAAAGCTTTCCTCAAGCTGCAAAATACACAGACATAATTCCAAGGTTTAAAATCTTCATCTGTGTCCTTACTGTATTCTTCATCTATTTAGAAAGTTGGCAAGGACAAGCAAGTTGTTACATGGGGAATCATTCTCTATCATTGTGGCTGTCTGTCTGTCTTGTTTGTAATTCTATCATTTTGTCTGTCTGTTTATCAATCCATCCATCTATAGTTCTACTGTTCTGTCTGTCTGTCATTCTATCTTTTGTTCTGTCTGTCTGTCATTCGATCTATTGTTCTGTCTGCCTGTCTGTCTGTCATTCTATCTGTCTTATTTTGTCTGTCATTCTGTGTATTGTTCTGTCTGTCATAATATATATTGTTCTGTCTGTCTGTCGTTCTATCATTCTGTCTGTCTGTGTGAATTATAAATATGTAAAACTAATAGAACTGTTTGATTTGATGTTTAAATCTTTGTTTGTATCCTCAGGCGGAGGTGTGCTCAGGGACAGTGGCAGAGGTTATCCAATCTGTGGTCAACGGGGCAGATGGCTGCATCTTCTGTTTTGGTCAAGCCAACCTCGGTTAGCAAACAACTATTCAACCTAGTATCCACTTACAGTAATTAAGGGATTAGTTCACTTCAGAATTCAAATTTCCTGATAATTTACTCACCCCCATGTCATCCAAGATGTTTATATCTTTTCGAAAAGCAAATTATGGTTTTTGAGGAAAACATTTCAGGATTTTTCTCCATATAGTAGACTTCAACGGCTACCAACGGGTTGAAGGTCCAGTTTAAATGCAGCTTCAAAGCGCTCTACAAGATCCCTGCTGAGGAATAAGGGTCTTATCTAGCGAAATGATCAGTCATTTTCTAAAAAAAAAAATTAAAATTTATATACTTTTTAACCACAAATGCTCAATTGTACTGCTCTGCGATGCGCCACGCATTACGTAATCATGTATCAAGTACCGCGGTAGGGCGAAAAACTCCTTCATTTTCTCCTCCAACTTCAAAATCTTCCAAAATTGTTGTTTTACCTTTTTTTGTAAAGGTCGTTTGACTTAGTCTTTGCATGTTCGCTTTGTAAACACTTGCTCGGTACTTCCGCCTACGTCACTTGTGACCTTTCCAACATGTTTACGTAATGTGTGGCGCATTGCAGAGCAGTGCAAGATGAGCATTTGTGGTTAAAAAGTATATATATTTTTATTTTTTTTAGAAAATGACAGATCGTTTCGCTAGATAATACCCTTATTCCTTGTCTGTGATCATGTAGAGCCCTTTGAAGCTGCATTGAAACAGCAATTTGGACCTTCAACCAGTTGGTAGCTGTCGAAGTCCACTATAAGGAGAAAAATCCTGGAATGTTTTCCTCAAAAACCTTAATTTCTTTTCGTATGAAGAAAGAAAGACATAAACATCTTGGATGACATGGGGGAGAGTAAATTATCAGGAATTTTGAATTCTGAAGTGAACTAATCCTTTAACTTTATTGTTGTTATTATAGCCCACCTCTCTCTGTCACAACTCTTCATGCTTTTACAGATAATGCATTGTTCAGAATCCATTTTCAGATAGAGTAGCCATTACTCACATGATGCGAAATACACTAATGTTTTGGCTGCACTTGAAATTGCCTAGCAAGGAGGCAGAGAAAACGCGAAAGGGGAAAAGTGTTTGAGCAGTAATAGCAGTTTGTTGAACACAAAGTGCCCTCGTTTTACACTTTGTGTTTGAAAAGCGCTCAGTTTTTTGTTGTTCAGGCCCTGACTGTGAGAGAATGTGTGCCTCCCACCGCGTTGCTTCAATCCCCCATAGTTAGCTTGGCTGCTCATTTGCTCTGCTTTAGTGTGGTATATTCTCTCATGACTAACATCCTGTTAGGTTAATTTTATTAGCTCAGGGGCGTTTTACATGCACAGTGCAAATTTTAACACAAATCTTATTATAGGCCTGCTCTTATATCATTATGTAGTTAAGTCAAGCTAAGTTAAAGGTGACAATGTCACTGTGTTGACAAATGCAGCTCACTTATTTTATCACTTTTTAACTAACTAAGAACCATATAAAGACAATTAAAACATGATATAGTGTAGTATTTATCACTTTTAGTAAATACTAACATTTTACCTTCAGTCCCACAATCCTGAATGTTTGTTTACAACAATGCCAGCTCACCATAATTCACCTTTACCTCACAGGCAAAAGCTACACCATGATCGGCAGGGACAGCTCAACACAGAGCTTAGGTGTGGCACCCTGTGCTATATCTTGGCTCTTCAAGCTCATCGAGGAAAGGAAAGAGAAGGCCGGCACACGATTCTCCATCCGTGTGTCCGCTGTGGAAATCTGTGGTAGGGAGGAGGTGCTGAGAGACCTGTTGGCTGACTTTTCCAAAGGGACTTCCCAGGACAGTCAGGGTGCAGGAATTTCTCTGAGAGAGGACCCAGTCTGTGGATCCCAGGTGCATTAGAGTTTGTTTTTAGTATGTGTAGGTCTACATAATGTTCCTGTTGCTCAAATAATAGAGCATGGTACTAGCAGTGCCAAAGTCATGGGTTTGATTCCCTGGGAATGTATAGATTAATTCTTAAAAAATCTTTAAAAAAAAATGTAAATGTAACATAATTAGGTGCCACATTATGGGGCCCTATTTTAAGCGCATGGTCTGAAGCACATGGTGTGTCCGAATCCACTTTTGTTAGTTTAACAGTGGAAGAAATGGTCGGCGAGCCAGGCGCATGGTCCAAAAGGGTTGTACCTAGTCTCTTAATGAGTCATGGGTGTGTTTTGGGCGTAACATGCAATAAACCAATCAGAGAGTCCCATTCCCTTTAAAAGCCAGGTTTGGTGGATTGCTATTTACATGGCAGAATATAGACACTCTCAACCTGATGGGTAAATACATTTTTAATATTTGGCATGTTTGTGTGCTGCTGCACATCCCTGTGTATGTAACAAGCAGTGTATGCACGTTGTGTACCCGCTTATAGCCGCATATTACTAACTCGCCCTTTAAATATCAAAAAAATACTGCCCCATTGACTTTAGACCAGGTTTTTGTTGGTCAATGGCGCAGTCATTTTCAGTTGCCTCAAAATAGCAACACGCCAACAATGCACCTAAACACACCTCGTTTTCAGACCAGCACCCCCATGGGCGAAAAGATGGGTGAAGTGCATTTGCTATATAAACAGCCGGGTGTATGATAGGGCCCTATGTCTTTTTTATAAACATGCTATTCAAAAGTTGGGTTTTTACAGTAAAAACAATAATATTGTGAAATATTATTACAGTTTAACTGATTATATATAATTATTACAATATATCTGTTTTCTATTTTAATATGAATTAAAACTTAATATAATCCTGATAGCAAAGCTGAATTTTCAGCATCATTACTTAAGTCTTCAGTGTCACAGTGTTCAGAAATCATTCTAATATGCTGATTTGGTGATCATGAAACATTTCTCATTATTATCGATGTTAAAAACAGTTAATATTTTTGTGTAAACCGTGAATCATTTTTTTCAGGAATTTTTGATGAATAGTGCGTTCAAAATAATTTATTTGAAATAGAAATCTTTTAAAACATAAGTGTCTTTACTGTCACTTTTGATCAATATAGTGTACAGTATAATAATTTCTGAACCAAACATTTGAATGGTATCCAATTTACTGACAAATTGTTTGTCTTTCTTTCTTTTATCTCTGTAAAATATTTATTAAATATTAGTTTATCTCTCTTTAAAATATGTCCAGCTGCAGAACCAGAGCGAGTTACGGGCGTACTCTGCAGAGAGGGCGGCTTTTTTCTTAGATGCAGCTCTGGCAGCACGTAGCACCAGCAGATCTGACTGTAAGGAAGAGGACCGCTGGAATTCTCACATGCTCTTCACCCTACATATTTCCCAGTACCGTATGGAGAAGAGCACCAAAGCAGGAAGTATGGCTCACTGTGTTAATTTTCGCAGCTATGTGTACATTTTATTTATGAAAAGCATAAGTAAGCTATTTAATATATGGTTGTCTTTTAAGAGCACAATATTGTTTACTTTTTACGTTGACAAGAAATGCTTAAAAGATATTTTTAAACAGCCATACCGTCATATCTAGACCTTAAAATGCTTTTACTTCAAAAGTAATTTACCTCAACCTCACAAATTAAGTTTTACCCTCTTATCACTATCCAAGATTTCATATCATATATCTTTATGCATCATTAGTATTTTGAGAAGACCGTTACCCAGGGCGGCCGATACCTGACTTTTCCATTATCATGCTCTCCATGTTCACAGAGAGTATCTGTTACCTCAATTTAGTCCTGCTGATAACGGTTCTACGAGAATGCTAACAAGAAGGGTTAGCACATTTTCATACTGGGCGTAGCCATCCTGTCAAATCAGCATGTCAACATTAGCATGATCATTAGTATTGCACTCCCGTGACTGCAATGCGGGCTGGGTGCTGGCCATTGACACTAGCCAGAATAGATTTTAATATGTAATGAGGCTGGAGTCTCTTCTGCAGAGGTGTTTATAGAGCCCAGCATGAAATGAGAAGCTCGTTTGCATTCCTGCTCCACAGAGGCTTTCACTTCTGAGCGCTGGCTTTGTAAATCCTGCCGACGTGAGGTTAATGGCCTCAATCTCAGTGTGAAATAAATGCATCTCCTGTAATGATCCTGAATGAATTTTAGTCTAGTGACCTACATGGGACTGTAATCTAACTAGCTGTACTTACTTTTATTGCTTGCTGTTTGATGGACTGCCAAGAATATTGAATCACCACTTAGCAGAGATGTTATATCCAACTGTCATCTCATAAGGTCCCCTGCAACAATGTGACCGGTGGCCTTTTTGATAACAAAATACTTTCTCCTTTCTCAGCTTAAAGCACAGAGACAACTAACCATTCATAGGTTGGTTTTTTTAACAGTTACGCTCTGTTTATTTAAGCGGCCAGTAGCAAAATTAGCTGTTTGTCCTAACAATAGATATTTTGGTACTGCTGATGGTGCAGAAACTAAGCACTACTCCTTCAAACTATGTGTTTAAATGGGATTTTAAAGAGTTTTTTTTTTTTTTTTTTTTTACATGGACATTAGAAGTTAAGTTTTAACAGGCTGTGTATAACATTGCAGTGTCTGGAAATCGTAGCCGTCTGCACCTTCTGGACTTAGGCAGTTGTGAGTCCGATCTAAGCCAAACACGAGATGGAGGGAGAGGCCAATGTCTGTCATTGGGTGCCCTTGGAAATGTCATCCTAGCTTTGGCCAATGGAGCTAAGCATGTGCCATACAGGTATGAGTTTTGTGGTTCAATTAATCAATACAGACCAATATTGGGAGATGATAGATCTCTGTTAATGGTAGTAATATGTCACCGATCACCCACTGAGTCCTCCTGATCTGCATCTGCAAGGGTTTCATTCTCACCCTCCTCAGATCAATGAAGCCAATTAGCCAGCTTTGCAGAGAGAGAAGGCAGCCAGTGTGAATTGCACTGAGGTGGGATGTATTGATAGGAATGTGGGTCGGGGAGTAACAGATTTATGCTGAAAGAAAATGAAGAAATACTTACCGGAAGGTGGGATAGTAAATACAGTGGCACGAGCAGAAATCTTTTTCTTTTAAATGTGGCTTCAATAAAATGACATCCTCCACAACAGATTAAAATAAAAACACTCCAAATCAGGTCACTAGAAAGTGAGCATCAAAAGGAGGGATTTCTTTTATTCAAGTATGATTCATAATCCTCTATTTTAAGACAGCCTCTCAGTGGTCTTAGAGGGAGAGAGGCAGAACGTTGTAAGGCCTAGCTTCCTTTTTGGCTAACGAGAAGATTTTTTGATGTATAATTCAGAGACAGCAAGCTTACCATGCTGCTGAGGGAATCGCTGGGCAACATCAACTGTAGAACCACCATGATCGCCCACATCTCTGACTCGCCAGCCAATTATGCCGAATCTCTTACCACTGTGCAGCTTGCCTCCCGTATTCACCGCATGAGAAAGAAGAAATCCAAGGTATGTAATTCAAACTGATATATGGATTATTTATGTATGCTTGTGTACTCATGGTCTTTTTTAAAAACAATTTTACAAAGCACTGATTTGTGTTACTAAGGTAATCGTATAAGACAGCAAGTACTGCACTAAACTTTATTCTAAGTAGAAAATGATGAAAAAAAGTTTTGGACCAATTTTTACTGTGAAAACAATATATAACTATGTTTGAATTAATAATTATTTGAATTAACAATAATAATTTTCCAGATAATTTTTATATATTTTTTTAAAGTTTCTTTTGACTTTATTATAATGAAAACATTAAAAGTATTTATTTTTGTCAGAATTTTGTCCACATTTTGTTATTGTCTGTATACATTCTAGAATAGATCATGACTGTTATTTTCCTAAATTACTTTTTGGCTTTTATTCATCAGAACCATCCACGATTTAAATAATGATTTGGTTTTTGTCAGAGGAACAAATGATAAAGTGATAATTTAACTGCAAAATTTCTCAGTGACCTATGTCATGTAATCAACAAATGTAATTAATGCATTTGCTTCAAAGGGAGAACAGCATGTAACCTCTCCCATCACACAGGCAATTTTCACCATAATTAAGCTGTTTTGAAAGAATATATTAATATTTTATAGATCTAAAAAAAAATCCTTTCCCTGTCTAACTTGTGCATAGTATTGGCAACAATTTTAGCTTCTCCTTTGATGTGCACTTTTAACCTTTGTTGATACTGACAGGCTGTTTCATTAAGGGATGCCTCTCTGAATTTATTGCATGCTATGAATGAACTATCTGCAAAGATACAGTATATTGATGTCATTGTGGTTATTGGTGTTATTCTGTTCAGTATGCATCAAGTTCCTCTGGAGGGGAGAGCTCCTGTGAAGAGGGACACATCAGACGAAGACCCTTCCATCCTCGGACTGTGGCTCTTGACCCAGACCACCCTTCAGTGTTATCCAGTGACCCAGATTACTCCTCCAGCAGTGAGCACTCATGTGATACAGTGATCTATGTGGGGCCTGGTGGGGCCCCTATCTCTGACCGTGAACTCAGCGACAATGAAGGCCCTCCAGCATTTGTTCCTATCATTCCCTCCCTAAACAAGAAGCGTGTAAAAGAGGGACCTAAATCTGATGGGGACCACCTCAAATGCAACACCTTTGCAGAGTTACAAGAACGGCTTGAGTGTATTGATGGCAGTGAGAGCACATCTGTTTTCACCAGTGAAGGAAAAGGCCAACAGACGGCCTCAAAAAGTGGAGTGGACAAAATGTCAGAAGGTGCTTCTGTATTATCCAGGACCACCAAGTCTTCTCTTCAAAAGCTTCCACACCTGCAACATGGGGCCATATCTGAAATTAACACGACTTTAGGGCAAGATTCAGAGCCTGTTGTGAGAGAGAAAGTCTTTAGTAGAGGGCCTATACAAAAACCCTCTTCCTCACAGAACATCTCAAAGACCTCAGTTCTTAAAACAGAGTGTGGCTTAGCCACACGGACACCTCCAGTGGGTATGAGCCAGCAAGCCCTAAGACAGGGAGAACAAAATGACTCCCCAATTACTGACAGATTCCATAACCTCAGTAGAAGTCCTATGGAGGTGAGCCACTTACGTGCTACTCTGAGGAACAGGTGCCTTGATAGGGATGTTTTAAGGACTACAGTTACACTGCAGCAGCCGGTGGAGCTCAATGGAGAGGATGAGCTGGTGTTTACAGTGGTCGAAGAGCTGCCTGCTGGTCTGGTTCCAGACAATGGGAGACCCTCCAGCATCATTAGCTTCAATAGCGACTGCTCTTTGCAGGCTCTGGCATCTCACTCACGGCCTGTTAGCATTATCAGCAGCATCAATGATGAGTTTGATGCTTACACATGCCAGATGAACAGGTCCCAGCTTAACCAAGGTGCTGCTTCCAAGTCACAAGAGGAATTTACAGATGGACATGCCACTGCACACTCTTCAATCAGCTCCTGGTCTTGCAAGACAAATATTTGTACCCCAAGTAGTGATGAGACTGAAAGGATCCTCTCATCAAAGGGAGTGCACAAGGGACTGGTCAGCAGCTCCATGATGGATTTACCTGGTGGCTTACAAGTTGAGTCTTTCTCCCAGCAAAGAACAAATAGTCCATTGGGTGACAGTGGAATTTGCTTTTCAGAACAAGACTATGATTCGGCAACCATTGACAAATTGTCCATTTCTAAGTGCCCTCTTTCTCATGACAGTACCAAAGCATCCCTCGGTGGTCCAAAGTCAATCAAATCTAATAGACTCATGACTTCACAGTCTGCCCAGATCTCATATCTTTCTACACTCCCTAGGAAGAGCACCCAAATGGCATCTTCTAGCAATAGCTACACCCATGAGCTACAACGCCAAGGTAGCAGAATAGATGAACAGTTGACCCACGCTAGTAGTGGGCTAACATCAGCCAGGAATTCTGAGTTTAGCTCTGTTTGTAAACCACCAAAAAATGGCACAAGTGGGATTCCATTTAGAAAGACAAGCGGGAATAGCAACAGTGTACCTCGCCCTCCCAAAATGCATGTGTCATCCACATCTCAAAGGGTTGTGGATGGTTGTGAGAAGGCCAGTTTTAAGAAAGACCTAAGCAAGATGCCTCAGCTCAGGCGAGGGGCCACCACTCTCGGCATGGTCTCAGTGCCCCATAGCTCCTCTGAGATGAAATGGGGTAATGATGCCTTGCACACAACTTGTAGCCTGAAATTCTCGTCCTTAGGAAAGAGAGCTAATGGACAGAAAGGTAGTATGCTTCCTAAGTCTGGAAGCATGTCACCCCCTGCTCCACCTGTTCGAAAGTCAAGCCTTGACCAGAAAACACGAATTTTGTTGTCTCCTAGTGCCTTAAAGTCTGCGGGTAATGATGGAACAAGATTGTCTTCCTCCAAAGCATCGGTTTCTGAGGAGGACTTTGATGTTCGAGTTAGGGGGGAATCCTTTAGCTTTAAGTCATCTAGCCTGAAAACAGCTTCTAGTCTCAGATCACATAGTGCTAAAGGAGACAATGGAAGGCATTTTGGTAGTCTCATGTCCCTTGAAAGGTGTGAGAGCTTAACCTCAGTGGGTTCCAAACCAGTAACCTCGAGGGAGAACAGTAATGTCAGTATCAGTAGCACGGGCAAATCTACTAAAATGGTGCCAAAACTTGGGACTCCCTGTTCCATATCTACACCAACCGCCATTTCCCCTCCATCTACTAGTGGAATTTGTAAACTTGGACAGATAAAGGCCAGTATAAATCCTAGAGCCATTGTTGGGAATGGCAACAAAGGAAAGTCCTTGTCGAGTACTGGTTCAAAGGCCCTTAGCTCCTCCACCAAGTTCCTTGCCGCCTCAGCTGCTCGAAACACCAGTCTACCTCCAACTGGAAAACCCCCAACTCGCTCTGTCACAGGCTCCAATGCTAAACAAGGAAGGGGCACTATTATGGGCACAAAGCAAGCGATTCGTGCAGCCAACAGTCGGGTCAGTGAATTAGCAGTTGGTAGCTCCAAGAAAAACCTCAGGGGCTCTGACCAAGCAGATGGCAACAATGATGACCGAACTTCCAGCGAGATGCCACTGGCAGCTTGTTTACCCTCTCCATACAGCAAAATCACTGCCCCTCGCCGTCCACAGCGCTACAGTAGTGGCCACGGTAGTGACAACAGCAGTGTACTTAGTGGTGAACTGCCCCCTGCCATGGGGCGCACTGCACTTTTTTATCACAGTGGAGGCAGCAGTGGCTATGAGAGCATGATCAGGGACAGTGAAACCACAGGCAGTGCATCTTCTGCCCATGATTCCATGAGTGAGAGTGGAGTGTCCACATCCAGTCGAACAAAGGCCTCAAAATCTCCCAAAAAGAGATCTAATGGTAGGTTTTACTGTCAAGGCACTCCGGACATTATTTATGGTGATCAATTTAAGATTAATTTATTAGATGGCCTTCAAAAGTCTGCAATTGACTGTTTCTATACTTAAAATGTTTAATGTATCTGTCAATGAACTATCTATACATTTGATACAGAGAACCACAAATATTGGTTAATATTTTATTAATATTGTGACCCCTCCAGGCCTCCAGCGACGGCGTCTGATTCCTGCTCCTCTGCCAGACACCTCTTCTCTGGGCAGGAAGGTTGGTTCAGCAGGCCAGTGGGTTGATCTACCCCCACTGGGGGGTACTATGAAGGAGCCCTTTGAGATCAAAGTGTACGAGATTGATGATGTAGAACGCCTTCAGAGACGCAAAGAAGGGTTGGCAGAGGTAAGATGCTATTTGTATGCATTCTATATTGTATGCTGTGCCTTGTACTGGTGTTTTCCCCCCAATGAATTCAATCTCATTCTGGTTCAATTCTGAAGTATATACCAAAAGTCTAGAGAAATAAAAATAAACTGAATATGTTTTATGTCATGCGTTGCCAAGGCATTGGTTAAAAAAAATATATATATTTAAAAAATTAATTATAAGTGTTAGCTAATATGCTAATAGAAGTGGAGTAGATATTTCCCCCTTTATCTGACTTTTTAAATTAATATTTATTCTTTCTAAAACAAAACTACAATTGATTTTCAAGATACCTTTCACTTTAGAGTTCAGCCTGTGGCACAGTCCCAGTATGATGGAGTAAAATCAGTTTTTCATTTATGCTAAACTCAAAAGCATCAGAGCATTAGTTCTGATTTCTCTCACATCCTGTGACAAGTGCAGTTGTCAGGAATGAATCTTATCTCTGTGACAATTACTTATGTTGGCTAATTGATTTTAGATTGCACTGATAGCTTTAGTTAGACCAGAATGACTGGTGTTGTACAGCAGAAAGAAGTGGAAAGATTAGTAAAGGTCTTTTCAGAAAGAGGAAGAGATGGTGAGAGAGATAGAAGGAGAGAGAGCATTGGGGAGGGGTCATATGGGTGCCGTGATGAATGAGGTGTGGCTCCACAATCTGTGGCCCGCCTGATCGGTCTTTATGGCCCACTCCACACAGCGTGTCCATGGGTCATTAACCATTTCTCTGTGAGTTTCTAACCCTGATCACACAGTCAATTGTGTGGAGAAGACGAGAGGAAAAGATATTAACTTAGTCGAATGGCGCTCTGATTTATTTTCAATTAAGAAAAAATGATCTCAGCTCGCATATTAGAGTCTGGCAGTTTGCTCATGAGGAATTAGGCTGTTCACCATCTTGTTTTATGCAAATCTGTATGTATGTGTGTGTAGGAGGTTGTATAACTGCTAGGTTTATTTATGTTTCGTGAAATTAAATCTTTGCTGTGGCATACATAGGCTCTAAAATTAACACTCGCCAAGCGCCAAATGCAAGTAGAAAAACGTAGTAACATTTTTATGAATTCTAACAATGCATGAATGTGGACAAACGTGAACGACGTTTGGGACAGTTGACCAGTGCTGCATCGTCACGAAAGTTTAAGCCTTGAGAATTTAAATATTCAAGCACGTGAAAGAGAGCTTATTTTGTGCGTTGGGTGGAAAGTTTTTGTGCGCACACAACCAAACCACGCGCCCAGAAAGCCGCATCTCAGACAGCGCACGAATACTAAACTGAGCTCTCTTTCACATCTTCTTGCACTTGAGGGGATTATGTAAAAAAAATAGAGTGTCCTAGTAAACATAGTCTGTTATGTCTTAAGTGAATGTAAACAGATGACAAAGTAAACGCATCTTTACAGTATGTGTATTAGGCTACATTCAGACTATCAGTCCAAATCTGATTTTCTTTTTAACATAGCCATAGATCCGTGCATTTGCTTTTAAAGTGACAGCAGCCTAATATGCCTGCTACTGTCTGTTTTTAATGTTAATCAAACAACAAAGGACAAAGAAAAATTCCCTCACTGCTCTTGTCTGAATAACTTTTGTAACATTAAAAAGGATTAAATAATAAAGATGAAGACTATGCAGTGTTAATAACTGCCTGTTTTTGCAAAAACAGTTTCATGGCCGATAAAAAATATTTATGGCTGGTACAAGTCACTGGCCATTAGAAGACGTGGCAAAAAGTTAGTTTTAGGCCCTGGGCATACAGTAGTAACAACAGTTTGAATAAGTTTTTCTTCATCTGTAGTTCACAAAACAGATATTTGCAGATAAGAAAAAGTGATTTCATTTCAGTTTTTTTCTTCATTTGCTTTCTGGCCACTTGTTAATGACAGAATGCACATGACAGGAGGAACCTATCCTGTAATTCAACCTTTCAGTAACCAGTTCCTCTTAAACTTGATCTCACTTTTTAGTCCCTTAAGTAAACGTGCCTCTAAAAGACCAGTGAGTGTTTAACCTGGATACTAATTTTATTTGCAGCTTGGCCCTAATTAATCTGACCAAAGGGCTGAGGACCTAAATCCTCTTTACAGGTTAGCGAGAGCATTGAATCAATTCAGCTTAAGCCACGGCACTTTAAATCAGCCCTGAGGAGGCTGCGCATAGTCTAGAAGGTGCTTGAAATAGGTATAAGAGGTTTGTGGTTCACTGTGCACAACTCACTCTACTGTCCCAAACTTGCAGGGTTTGCAGTACTTCAACGCCCGTCTTAGGATGTTGGAGAAGAGGCAGCAGCAGATCAGGGAGTTAAGAGCCAAGCACGAGAAGCTGAAAAAGGAGTTAGAGGATGCCAAGATTCGTCTCATGCTGGACCCCAGCAAATGGATGGGAGAATGTAAGTTGTATTATTATTGTATGTGTCAGGGATTTTATGAGAGACCCCCTTCTTAAGGTATTATGGCAAATATATATTTTATGTATAAAGACCCATTGACACATGATATAAATAACATGTTTTTAAAATTAAATAATTTTATTTTATGTTATGATTGCACTAAAACCAAAGCGAATTATTAAAATAATATCTGCAGAATATTTACTTTGTATTAAGCTGGCAGCGTGTCTTTTTTCTGTCCACTTATTGTTAAAACTATGACTGTTAATAGAATAAAATGTGCAATTAATCTCATTATTTCTGTCTTTAAAAAGCAGAAAAAATAATAACTATGATTTATTTGAAATTGTGTTAAGCATAATTAATATCTGAAGTTAACAAGTTAACTTTGATGCCTGACTTATGCTAATATTCTGGCCCATTTTGACCCCAGTTTGAAACCCCCTGATTTATGTAACACTGAAGATAGTCAAGTATTACCATGGCATGTTTACAATATGTGTGCTGTTCAATACTGATGACAATTATCACAAAAAATGTGTGTACAAAAAAGTGTGTACATTTTGTTTGTTTTGTTACACATTTGTTTGACTAAACTTAGTGGTGTGGTTTACATGAGCAACACTCCATGTTCATACAATTTCACATGCTTTTAGCCAAAAGGACTTGCTTTTGGCATTTTTACAGTGATGCTCTAGCATGAATCAAGGATAATTAATTTTACCATGCATCTTAAACAACATAATTCCCAGTAATGTGATGTAGACTAATGACTCCCTTTATAACTTTAATTTTAGTTTTTGAATTTAGTGCCAGTGGATTTGCAAGAAAATGCTGAGGCAATGGTGCATTCATAGAAATGTCTTTAGCATTTGCCTACTGTGAATTGGTGCCTAAATGTATGGCAGGAATGGATGACATTGGCTTTCCAGAATATTCGCCATAAACCTAAACTGTAAAATAATTTGTTGAGGTTTTTGTAGTTGTAATTCTCATTTGCTGTTGCTGTCTACACCAGACATGAGCAGCACGACTCGACACAACAAATCCCTGATAGTAAACTGATGCCCTGTTCTATTTCTGATGTACTCCAAGCACTCGCGCTACTTCTGACATGAAGAAGTGTAGTGTAGACAATCTCTAGTCTCGCATAGCCAGACCTTCAGACTGACTACAGAAGGTTAGGACTCCATAGCAGCTTTCATTGTCCAAGGACCGTCCAGAGGCTGTCTGACTGACATGTCAAGCAACCAATCACAGTTTGCTTTGTTCAGCGACCTTAAATAACATGATATTTAGCCCCTGAATGTGAATTTTACCAGGGGAACCCCATCAAAAAGCGGATTTTACCTTCCGTAACGCGATTTTTACCAGGGCACCTCCCTGAAATGGGGCTAGTTTTGAGTAGCAATTGGGCGGGTTTTGTTGTGAACACCTGGCAGCCCTGAACTAGACAGCCTCAAGCTGTTGGACACAGTGTTAACTGTAAGAATGCCTCTGAACTTTACTACAGGTTAACAATGACCAGAATCACCACAGAACACTATTCAGCAAATGGTTTATTATTGCATTTCAGGATTTTCTCAAACAAATTCAAAAGCTTTCAGTATCAAATCTGAATCATGTTATTAATATTGTTTACTCTACTGAGAATGAAAAGGAACATTGCCAGCAGCAAAAAAAAAAAAAAAAGCTGTGCTGATTCTCTCTCTTTGTTTTATTCTGTATTCATCCCTCAGCTTCAGTTATAAAAAAGAATAACAACTACAAAGTACCAATACAAGAACCTTGATACTGCAAAGTATCGGTCTCTGCTTTGCTAGAAGACACGCATTTGTAAACAGAAATCACAGGACATAAAAGAATAATGTAGAGAAAATGGCAGGCGCATGGAGAGAGCGAGTGTATATGCGTGTCTGTGTGTGTGTTCTTGAATCAATAAGGTATTATTTTTCTCTTCTGCAATCACTACCTGCCCACTGGCCAGGTGATGTTTACTATTCATCTGTGACTGCTGTCTTGGGTAAAGCTATGATTGGGGCTGTCATGCTGTATAAATCAGCTCCTCTTCAGAGCCCAGTAAAATGAAGACTGTGTTTCTGCAAGCCCATCTCCCACATCAACCAACCATCACCTGCATAGATTTTTGTTTATGTCTTGAGTGATAAAACTATCAATCTAGGTGTGTCAGTGGGGGTGCATAGTCACATCCTTATTGTGTCGTACAATAACTGTCTATTTATTTTAGAGATGTTTGATGGTATCTATCTATCTATGTATCTATCTATCCAATTAGCATGTTAAATTGACATCCTTAGTTGATAAACTGAAAGTTTCAAAATAACAAATTTGTTAACATTTTTCACCCTTTTTTCCATAAGTTGATGTGGACCCTGATCTGGACCAGGAGTCGCAGGCCTACCTGGAGGCTCTGGCTCAGGCCACAGGAGACCTGGAGTTTTGTGTCAACCTATGCAAGTCTCGTGTAATGATGGAGACCTGCTTCGATATTGCAGTGCCCGCGATCCCAGGACAAAGTGGACAACAAGAAATGGAGGTCTAAGAGACAACAAAACAAGACATTGTTTAGCTGCGAGTTGTGGGAAGAACATGATTTTTTTTTTCTGGGATTGAGACTGTTCTGCTTTGAGCAATGCAACAAGTGAAGGTATTGAACAAGCATAGTTAGAAACTCCCTGACATGCTGAGAAAAAAAGACTAGAATAGAATAGAATAGAATAACAGCAAGACTGTGTCCTGAGATCTTCATTAACGTTACCAGGAAGTGCCTTAAACCAAAAAAATCCCAAGAACTATCTTTGTTTTATGATTGGTGCTAGTATTGAGACCAACTGTCCCAAGTACACTTTGAAAAACAAAGTATTTTGCATTGCAGTGCAGTGTATAGTGTATTTATAAAAGCTAAAGTGTGTAAAAATATAGTTTTAGGTAATAAACACAAAAAAGTTGAGAAAAACTCCCCGTACTATTGCCTTTTCTGATATCTAAATTACCACAGTTACAACTGTTCGACTTTAACATGCAATGTTTCTTCAGCATCATAAAAAAAATGTGCTTGCCCCTGACAGATGTGATGTCACTCAATTGGATAAAGATGTTGAAGCTGTGACATTGTCGTCTATCTCATTTAGTTACAGTTGCTCTGCATAATGATTGGCTCTCAGACCATTTTCCCTGGATCCGGTTCTACTACTTTAACTGATTGTTGTAGATGGTGGCAGATCAGAAATCAGAGCTCGTCTCAAACACTTCTCAGGACATCAAACCGAAGTGAGTTTGTACTTTGTAATTACAGTGTGTGCTGTATGCATCATACTGTAATGTATGCATGTGTCTGTTCTTCTCTCATCATGCAACATCCAGCGTTAAGCTGGTAAACAAATCCACTGTATCTACCTGAACTTCAGAAGATTTTGCCTTTCTTCGCTGAAAATGAACTTCAGAATATTTGAAAATACAAACGGCTATCATCTGTTGACAACTTCACAGCACAGGACCTCCTCCTCACTGTGTCCAGTGATTAATCTTCAGCCTCTGATGTTGGATTTTTTATTTTTTTGTCATGTTAATCCTTAAAGTGTCTCTGCAGAGAATTGTGATTGCTGTTTCTCATAAAGAAACAATCAAAAGAGATTATTTGAATTTGCAAAAGTTTTTAAGCAGAATTTGTGGCTATTTTTTTAAAAAGTTCTTTTTGTTGCTGTTGTTGAATGATTCTTTATTTAAAAGAGAGAGAAAAAAAGACTCAGGCTTTTTTTCCAAGTTGCTGCATGACATCTTTTATTTGTTCTTTGTAAAATTAATTTAATATTTCTCTTTGTTTTATATGTTAGTCTGTGATTTCTACTAATAGTTTATGTTTAACAAATTTGCCAAGCATTTAAACTTTTTCAGTGTCTATGACATTTTATCAGTGTTCCTGCTTTATATTGTACAGTTTTTTATCCTTTTTAAAAATCATGTATAGACTCTTAAGTTTGCATTAACATAAAATTATGAATAAAAAGAATGTCTCATCTTTATAATTCTTTGTGCAATGTGGCTATTTCATTTGTCTAAAGATTTGTTTATAAGTATTTTCTAAAGAACATTGAGGTTTTTCTGTTATAAAATTCAGAATAGAAGTCACATTCAAATATTTTGCACAGGAAAATTAAATAAATTCCATAATTCTTGTTTCTAACAATTGATAAGACTTTAAAAGTATCTGTGCTTCCATATTTATGTTGCATTTTACCAGGTTATACACTACCAGAGGTACACTATCATTCAAACGTTTGAGGCAAGTAAGTTTTGTAGTAAGAAGTAAGAAATGAATACTTTTATATAGCAAGGACACATCAAATTGATCAAAAGTCACAGTAAAGACTTTTTTCCAAAGATATTCTATTTCAAATAAACTTTTGAACTGTCCATTCGTCAAAGAATCCTGAAAAAAAATGTATCAGGTTCCACAAAAATAATAAGCAGCCACTGCGTTTACATGGACCATGATAATCCGTTTTTAATTGGATTAGTAGCAAATCCAATTGAAATTTAATTCAGATTGTAAGGGGTGGTTTAAACCTTTTCTAATCTGTTCGATAGTACATGTAAACACTTGATCGGATTTTTAAAACAAAGGAAAGACACAATGGCAGGATGATAGTAAAACTACTGTTTTTAACACCGATAATAATAAAAATGTTGATAATAAAAATAATGTTTCATGAGCACTAATTCAGCATATCAGAATGATGATGTCTGAAGGATCATGTGACATTGAAGACTGGAGTAATGATGCTGAAAATTTAGCTTTGCCATCACAAGAATAAAGTAACGGTTTTCTATTTCAGCATATTTTAAAATGTATTTTAAATGTCAATAATATTTCTCAAAATTAGTGAAATTAGGGGTTCAAGTGCTGAAACCCTATTGAAATTGTTAACATTTTCAAGGATCAGCATTCTCCCTTAAAAGTGATCTGGCAGGCCAAACCTTAAGTCGTAGAGACTTGAAAGTCGTAGAGACATTGAGGGCTGGTAGTAGGCTACTCACACCGTCTACAATGTCACCAAGGCTCGCCCCGATAGGCCTGACGGGGGCGCTACAGCGGTGAAAAGTATGAAATCACTTATTACTCATAAACTGTTAGGTGTAGGCTCAAGTGTCTTATATCGTTGGAATCCTTAGCTCAAAAAAAACGATCGATTTTTGGAACCCTGGCGTATTTTGGAATTTTTGAAAGAAATACTTTTGAGAAATAGTCCTAGGTTTTTGACCTGATCGGAACCAAGCCAGTCCAGCGAAATTCCCTGGAGTCTGACCGTCAATAATTATCAAAAAAAGTACGTTCGAAGTGGGCGGAGCCGCTTTTACTTAAATGGCTCTTACTCATGAACGGAATGAGATATTTTCACTAAACTCTGCACACATATGTAAGAGCTCATTCTGTTGTCGTGTGAAAAAAGATGTGGCGACTGGCCACTTGGTGATGCTATAACATGGAAAAAATTTAAAAATGGCGATAACTACGCAACCCTAAGTCTGATTGACTTGAAAATTGGAGTGCGGTGTCTTTGTCCAAGGTGCCAAGACTGTCTTTGAGGACATTCGCGTAGATCAAAGAATGCGGCCGGCAGTGGCCAATGAAGTTTGAGCAGCTATCAGACAAGGTTAATGGAGGCCAAACGGAATGAAACTTGCTGGGCCTGTTTGACTCATGGCCCTAGAGGCCTGTGAGAAATTTGAGAAATTCGCTTTTGTGTTTTTCACGTGTGTAAAACATTGTATATCACGTGATTTTTACACACACCCACAACATTCATACTCTATGGTAGAACTCCTTATTTTGAGCAACTCTTCCCTTTTCCCTCTATGATCAAGATGGTTACAGGCTTGCTAATTAAAACATTACCTTTTTTCTGCATGTGCTTGAAGGCCTTAAAGCACTTAAACCCTGATAATTGCTGCTCAAAGCTATATTTTTCACTGTATTTTTAATCAAGTAAATGCAGCCTTGGTGATCATAAGACAGTTCGGTTGTGCAACCGAGAGTTCTTTCAAAAATCGTACCGACCTCAGACTTTTGAATGGTATATAATGTGATATGTCCATAAAACTGTACAAGTTACCAGCCAGATGAAAAAGATCACATCCCTTGATCATTTCATATGTGCAGGAGAAGAGACTATGTAAAGTAAAGACGGCTTGACATTAAAGCAATTGTTCACTGTGGACTTGTTAAATTGTCATTGGTCACAAGAGGCCCGGTGAAGAGATGCTCCTACACAGATGGCTGGAGCCAAAACAAATTTGAGAATTTAATCATACCACAGATTGAGCTCCGTCAGGTTTTCAGCACTATAAATGATGGTATACTAGGTTTAGTGATTCATTTAGGCTCTCGGGCAATGTGAGTCTACAGAATAACATTAGCCACGCAGAAGAGACCTGAGAGCTTTAAAGGCCAACAGGGTAAATTCCCTTTATGAGTAATTCCATTGGCGGGTTATTCCACCTGCTCTCTCCTGTTCTCCTCAGCAGATGGTCTCATCAAACGGATCGAGATGGTTTAATCAGTCTCTCTGAAGACATCTAGTCATTTATGTCATAATGTGTCACTGAGAGTCACCAAGTGACCCTGTCAAATTTGCTGACTAGGAACACATAGAATCTGTTCCCACAGAAAGCTCCGGAGAATTTGATCACCCATCATTCCTAAACTTCTACACATTCTACACATTGTTGGTCTCCTACAGTGAGAACCTTCTATGCATCTCTTTCTGATTCTGCTTCCCTCTGTTCATTACATACATGGATGGGGGAAGGCAGGTTCAAAAGCAGACAGTCCAACCCCCAGGCTCTGAATGTGATTGAGTTCTCCGTCACCCTCTGAATATGTGCAACAGAAACGGACAAAATGGAGGTGGAGACGTGGTATTTCAATTCCATCCTCTGTCACAATGCTACTTCTTGCATTATATTGAAAACTACCATAAATGGGAAAACACTGTGAAAAGCATTACAGAATGCACAAATAATCTTATAAAATGAGCAGGACAATGGTGAAATAAAACCACACCAACCATGTTTTCTGCAGGCTGAAGCATTAGCCAAATATCAGTGTGCATATATGTGTATTATTGCATTAAATAATAAAAAAGCTGTACAAAAAACAAACTTATAGTTTATTCTAACTACTTCAGCTCAACTGGATTATAATTCAGCTGTTTTTATGTACTGTGAAGAAATGTGATTTCCACAAGCAAATAACCATTGTTTTAGGGGATTTTTTTTTTTCTGTGTTTTGTTTTGCATTTTAATGTTGCTTATATTTCCTGCTCATGCCTGTACATGCATTTATCTTATGGACTGCAAGAATGCTCGTTCTCAAAGCATTGGCTTCTATTATGATTGAGTTTGCCTTGACACCTTGATTGGGGAGCTGAAGCATTGAACCAAGCAATGGGAAGTCATTTGCAATGAACAAGGTTTATTTCCTGCAGTGACAGTACAAACTGTGAGTATGCATTGGTGAATACAGTTTGATTGGCACATAGCGGTGACAGGGTGAGGTATCTTTCGTTTACTGGCACATTGAAATGTAAGGGTGAATAGTAGTGGGGTTAATTGCTCCTTGTTGTGAGGCGCCAATGTGCCGCCTGTCACGCCTATTGCATTAATCCCATCAGAGGCAGCATGTGCCTATCAAATGCATGGCAACGGTTGCTGTGACTCCCATTTGAGAATATAGCCTTTCCTAGCCTGCGCCCTGCGGTAATAGTTTTAAAATTCATTTTTAGTTGCGGTGTAGACTGGGCTTGGATATTTTCCTTCTTTGTACGTGTACATCACTTTGTGAAAGAACAGACCTTTTGGACTGCCAGTTATACTGGGTAAAATGGGTTACTTTAGGAGCACCCTGCAATAGAACAATATTGTATAAACAATATACTCAAAAAATGTCACAGTCTGAAAGGTAGATGACATGCATGCATATAGATCATAGAAAGCTGTTTATACCTTTACAGTTCGAAACAGATATTTTCACATCCCAGGAAAGGAGACTATTTATCATTTTTACTGTTTGGTGTGTCTTGCCAGCTCAGATGAAATGGGTTTATTGACTCATTTCAGTGCAAATTAGCCTCTGCTCTGAAGACAGCCTGGAGCGATCTATTTTGTTTTCACTTCCTCAAACAGAGTATTTGTGCAGATTCCCTTTAAGTTTAATCTTAATTAAACTTTCTCATATGCCAAACTGTTTGTGTCAATTAGCTGTCAACTGCTTTAATGGCACAGTTTGTTCAGGTCAAGATCTGAAGGAAGTGTTCAGCATATCTGCACATGGCAATAAGAGCTCGTGTTGCTTTAATGCAAATGCAGGCAACAGGCAAGCATTGTGGAAATCAAATTTTTTCAATATTCTGTGATGAAAATAAAAGTTTAAAAGAACAGCATTTATTTTACAGGAACAGCGCGATGCGGGAGGGCTCGCGCTCTTCAGATACAATAACAGAATATGACAGAGAGTTTGTGTTTTAAAGCAAAACAGACACTGGAATGAATAATTATCTCTGCCATCTCTGATATATTCAGCATGGACTTTAAGATCATCTACCTTAATTATGATCATCTAACGTAAATTACGTTATGACGCAATTTCACATGCTTCCGTAATTTTTTGCGTTAAATGCATTAAATTATTTTAACGCGTTAAGGATTTTGAATTAATCGCATGCGTTAACGCGTTAATGTTGACAGCCCTAATATATATACACTACCAGTCAAAAGTTTGGACACGGTAAGATTTTTAATGTTTTTAAAAGAAGTTTCGTCTGCTCACCAAGGCTGCATTTATTTAATTAAAAATACAGTAAAAACAGTAATATTGTGAAATATTATTACAATTTAAAATAACTGTTTTATATATGCTGATCTGCTGCTCAAGAAACATTTATTGTGTACAATTGTACGAAATATTTGTGTACAATATTTTTTTTTTTCAGGATTCCTTGATTAATAGAAAGTTCAAAAGAACAGCATTTATTTGAAATATAATCTTTTGTAACATTATAAATGTCTTTACTGTCACTTTTGATCGATTTAATGCATCCTTGCTGAATAAAAGTATTAATTTCTTTAATTTCTTTAAAAAAAAATAAAAATAAAAATTCTTACCGACCTCAAACTTTTGAACGGTAGTGTATAATGTTACAAAAGCTTTGTATTTCAGATAAATGCTGTTCTTTTGAACTTTCTATTCATCAAGGAATCCTGAAAAAAAAAAGTACACAACTGTTTTCAACATTGATAATAATCATAAATGTTTCTTGAGCAGCAGATCAGCATATTAGAATGATTTCTGAAGGATCATGTGACACTAAAGACTGGAGTAATGATGCTGAAAATTCAGCTTTGCCATCACAGGAATAAATTACTTAATAAAATATATTCAAACAGAAAACAGTTATTTTAAATTGTAATAGTATTTCACAATATTACTGTTTTTACTGTATTTTTAATTAAATAAATGCAGCCTTGGTGAGCAGACGAAACTTCTTTTAAAAACATTAAAAATCTAACCGTGTCCAAACTTTTGACTAGTAGTGGATATATATATATATATATATATGTGTGTGTGTCTATATATATATATATATATATACGTGTGTGTGTGTGTCTTAAATGATAAATAGCTATTTGAATTATTTTTCAGTTTAATAATATGTGTTCCCCAAGGTGTACACATACCCCTGTTTGGGAATCACTCTGAGATAAATAATTTACAGAGATCCTCATTTTCTTTTTCTTTTATTATGTACTCTAAATTGAAACAAAGAGCTGCATTTCAGCCGCACTAACACCTGTGTTAGAATCAAGACGCAGTGTGAATGCGTGCACATGCACCGGCTTTGATGAGCGTATCTGTGTGTCTGTGCTTAAGTATAATGTACCACAGCAGACCTCCGGCATCCCCAGCCTGAGAGCACTTATTCTTATCTCCTGTCAGTTTTGCTAATCCACATCCAATTCCCCTGCCTGTTGTCCCCTGACCTTTGTGTGTAGTTTAGAGGCCTGTCTTGCGGTATATTTGTACCATTTCAAACATGGATTTCAATATGGATGCTGTTTGAGTCTAGCCCATGTCATTAATGTGCCAGGAGTGTGTGAAAAATCATGCAGTCGTAAAAAAAAAAAAAACCACAATACTCTGATAAGCACTGGACATGGTACCAGTTTGATTAAAAAGCTTGGGTCACTGAAAAACATTTGAAAAAAGAAGCACAGTAAAGCACCTTGTTGTGATTGTAAAACTTGTAAGGACATATTTATCGCTGATTTTGTGTGATTAGGTGGGAATATTGCTTTAATTAAACTTGCCTGTAATTATTATTTAATTTGAGCTTGAATGAACTTGTGGCCAATTAAGTTCTTTTTTACTTAACTGGAGGTCCACTGATTGCCTTAATGATTTGGTCTTAATTTGTGGCATTAATTAGTCTGTAACTGCATTCGTAGCACTTTGGCTAGAGATTGTCCTTTTCTTAAAATCAAGGTCTAGTGATAAAAGATTATTATAATAATTTCAGCTTGTTCTTACATTAACTTAAAAGCGGAACAAAACCACTAAAATTAACATTCTGGAAAGTCCCCTTTCTAATAACTAAGCTGATAACTATTAAGTAATATAAATGTGCATGCATTTGTTCTCTTTTTTCTTCATCCTTTGCTGTAAAACGAGGATAGGCTTTTGAGTTTGCAGTTTTAAATCCGCAGACGATTCCCACATTGAGCCATTTCTTGTTCCAGCCCATTTACCATGATAATGTCTTTCGTATTGGAATGGAAAAAGCTGCTCTCACATTGAAGCCCACTGGGGTCCTCAAGGAATAAACATGCTTGGACAGACACAGAGGGAGAAAATCCCTCAAATGGCTCTTGGGATCCTTAAGGTGGAAAATGTGGCTCCATCTAAAACAGAACAAGGTCAAATCTGAATGCTGAATGTCCCAAGTTCATCTCGTTTGCTTTTCATCTTTCCCCTGTATTATATCCTCTTTTTTATTCAGTTTTCCTTCATTCTTTTCCAGTACCAAATGCTTTGTTTATTATTTACTGGCTTGTGTGGATTTATTACTGGGATTTTATTTTTGGCCTTGTATTATTGTGTCTTTTATGCTGTTATATAGTAAGGATTGCTTATTTTGTTTAGATGTCACGTTTTTTGCTTTGCAAAGTGCCTTGCTGCTCTGTGCAAAATAAAATACATTTTCTAGAAGATTTGATCATATTATGTTATGTTTTATTCTATTAATTTCTTTATGTTTAAAACTACTGAGTGCACCTTTAAAATATTGCAAAAATGCAGCAGTAACCGCTTTGTAAAATCAAGGCCCAATTTCTGTGCCTGGAGTCAATTGTGTAGACAGACTTCTGCCTCAGATATCAAATAGAGCCCTGGATCTAAGCAGTCTACAGGGCCTGTCACCATCCAAGGGTCTAGAGCATCACAGCCTCCTAAACCCGGGCGTGAGTAGAAAAAAAGAAGGGTTTTAAGAAGCTGTCCAATGTCTCTTCCATTCCAGAGTTCAACTGAACTTTCTCTGCAGGGGGTCTGTGTGTTCCTGCTTCCAGAAAGAACGCTTTGTTTCTGTTCAAAGACCTCGAAAGCATGTTATATTTATAAGACATGGCAGATGGAAATGAAGGCTAAATTGTGACAGGAATGGGACTGAGGACAATGTGGAAAGTGGCATGTTCTTTTTCCTTAATGTATTTTTTTCTGTTGTTGGCCTCCTTGACAATGACATGACCTCTTTTGCTAATTGGAGTGCATCACTAAACTGCTTTTCTTTTTCTTTCTTTTACCTACAGAAATGATTGGCCGCCTAGTATCAAAACCTTCAGAACAGCAGATTACAATGGCCTATACAGTCTATACCTTCTATCAGGCAATTCATATTGTATAATTCCTTATAACAATTTAATAGCACACAAAGCTAATATATCTGGTGTCCATTGGTGCTACTCAATAATTTGTTGACAAATCCATAACTTACTCAAAAAAATTAACAATACAACTTTATATTTGTCTCCCAATTGATACTTGATTTGTATTCACACTTTTCCATTCCATTGACTTCAATATACACACGTGAATGCGGAAGACTGGAAGTTTCGCTTTTGCTGCATTCCAAGGTTTAATGCTGAGTCCATATTAATCAAATACTTCCCTACTATATAGTATGCAAAAACAGTACGCCAACAGAGTAGTATCTCCGAATCTATAGTATTTGAAAAACAGTAGGGGAAAAGTACCTGTATGACATACTACTTCCGCCAAAATTCTGAATTGTGCATTCGATGGACACTTTACCAAACCCACTAGATGACAAGCCCGCAAGCATTAGCCAAAAAAGCGTAACGGCTAATGCTAACGCTGCAGCTGCGGTAAAGACTCCCAGTATGCAGGAAAGGAGACCAGAGGCCATTACACGCTGAGAGGTGCCGCACGTGATTAAGTTAGCCGGTAAGAGATACAGATCCTCTCATCTCCCTATAATAATACAATCTCTGACTTTACTATTCCATGAGGCCACAGGAGAGGATTTATAAATGGCAGTCGCTGATAGGTCATGTGACAGTAACAACAAAGCAGTATGTCTGAATTTTATTCATACTATATATAACACTTTTTTGACCACTGAAATTGTGTACAATTTACCAATTTACTCATGGAGCCGCATTAAGATCTCCATATCTCAGGGATTGAACCATTGAGGGCAGGATTAAAAATGTAAATAAAGTTTAAAAACCAGAATCTAAACTGATATTAATATAATACTTCTTGAGTTACAGGCATGCAAACTTGTGGCAAAAAACACAATAAGTGCTTTTTGCCATTTTTGAACTGTCACCGTTGGCATATAATGAAACCTATGGCATATAATAGACCTACCAATCTCTGTGTAAAAATAAAATAATGATGCTGCCATCTTTCTAAAGTCATTTTATACACCTGTAAATTGGCTCCAAATCTCAGGTGAAAATTGTCATTATGGCCCCCCTCTACAAAATAGTGGATTACTCAGTAAATCTACATCTGTGACATTTAATATTTTGGCATTCATCTCTATTTATGTTTGTCTTTCTACAGAAAAAAATATTAACAAAATCAAAAATTTGACCCGGGAACCTCTGGTTGAGTTGACATGAATGACCTTAGGCCTAGAAGTGGAGAGTCTGAATTGACATTTAGCCAGATGTGGAAGTAACAAAAATAACATAATGATAAATGATTTTCTTTCTAATTCAAGGTATTCTATCCACAAGTATTTTCATGACCTTTAACATTTAAATGGGATTATGGCAACACTTTATTTTAGGGTCTTTTAACTAGTTGCTTATTAGCATACATATTACTACTAGAATATTGGCTATTTATTAGTACTTATTAAGCACATATTAATGACTTATTCTGCATGACCTTATTCTACATTCTTAATCCTACCTACTACCTAAACTTAACAACTACCTTACTAACTAATAATAAGCAGTAAATTAGGAGTTTATTGAGGGAAAAGTCGTAGTTAATAGTTTATATGTGTTCCCTATACTAAAGTGTTACCGGGATTATACAATAAATAGCTACAATCTAGGTTGTATGACACTTATATATATATATAAATATAATTTGATGTTTTTAGTTAATAGTTCTGATCTTTTTATGAACTTTTTGAAGCATCAAAGATCAAGTTGCAAAGACAGTCTATGGAAGAACTGAATGCTGTCAGATTTCATCAAAAAGATCTTCATTTGTGTTCTGAAGATGAACGAAAGTCTTACGGGTTTGGAACGACATGAGGGTGAGTAATTGATGACAATTTTCATTTTGGGGTGAACTAACCCTTTAAAGTAATAATAAAATCCATGTCATGATCCTTTTAAAAAAAACAAAGTAACTGTAATATGAGAAATTACTAGACTGACAGCAGACTTGGTGCTGCCTTCTGACACAGCAAGAAAATCAATAAAGGTTTGCTGTTCTGAGTACTGCTCTGAATGACAAGAAGCTATTTTTGATTAGAACCTGTACACTGTTGCTGACTTTGAAGGGGCAGGACCCAAAAATGGCATGAGGGTGAGTAAATATATGATCAGAAATGACAGCTTTAAGAAGCAGCTGTGGCTTCTGATAGGTGTACTGTCACTCAGTCCCCTTCACGCTCGGGCTGTCTCGACACTGTATTGATTTGGGGACTCCTCTTAAGTCATCATTATCCATGGTAAATGGCTCGGTCACTGGGTGTATCTTGCAATAAAGCTGTGAGTGATATTTGACCTTACTTTGCCAGTTTTGTGCTAAGAAACTTTAGTCCAGTTCCATGTTACCAATCTTGATATCCAGCCGAGAAGCATTTATTATAATCTTCATTTTGTCAGTCGAAGCAACTGGACCCTGAACAATGTGGAAATGCTGCTGTACCTAGATTGATTCTGTCCTACTAGTGTGACCCAAACAGCTACAGTCTAATTTTGTTTGCGTCCGTATTGCCACAGAAGTCGCTCTAACGGGCACAAAGGAGCTGTGACTGAGAAGATAAGGCAACCATTACCCGCCACGTTCCACCAAGCCATGAGGCTTTTGCATTCAGGACACGGCTGGCTATCCATTCAACCGTCCTTTTCGCCTGATGTTGTGCTGAAATAGATTCCCCTGTCTCCATCCCCCTGCACCTCAATTATCCACTGCGAGGAGGATGGTGCCGATGAAAAGAGGGAAGAGAAAAGCAGAGAGTTTTCGTACACACTATCCCCTGAAAGATTCAGCTACTGCCTTGAGCTCCGATCAATCCTGGCTGCTCTCCACATTTCTCAGACAGCATGTTCTCACATAGGGCAGGCCTGTCAATTGCCAAGACAGCTTTAGCGAGGCTTGCATGTGCTGCCCAACTGTAGCATGAGCAAACGGTTTGAAGACCAAAGGAGAAATAATTTATGAAACAGTTGAGGTCTCTCAGTATGAAACTCTCAGTCGAGAGCTGGGGCCTGAAATTAATAAGCTTCTGACATACAGTGGCCCCAAAAAGTGACTCCAAAAAGTATTTGGACATTGAAACCAAAATTAAAAATGTATAAATGGAATTTGCATTACATTCACCTTTTCTTCTGCATTCCAAGACACAGCACAAATTATGCAAGTAACTGTAAACAATCAACTGCTGACGAGTTTAAAAGTTTGTTCTATAAATACAAAAATTATTTCATGAAACTCTAGATGGCGCAGGATAGATAGATTCTTAACTCAATCTGCTTGCAATCAGATCATTCTCTATAGGGCACAGCTTATTGGTTTCTGCTGTATCAGTAGCCAATGAGCTCGCTGCTCAACCTTCAGATACTTGATTAGTATTTGCTGTAGCAGTTTCAGAAACCCTCCACCTTCCCCAGCTCCACCTGTATAGATCTGCTACAGGTAATTCATGTATGTTATATTGTACAATAGCAGCATGTCTTACTTGCTCACAGCAGCGTGTCATGTACTGTATGTATTGGCAGTAGCAGGGCCAGTGGACGTCACATCCACAACTGCAGTGTTTAACTCATAGCTCCGGTGCTGGATTGTACAACACAGAGTGTGGCAATACAAGCTCACACAATCTCATTCGCTTCTTGCCCTGTCGGTTCATATGAAGCTGAGGCGCATTTGATGCATGGGAGAGTTAAGAGTGCTTGAATTATGAATGACACATACATCTGCCCACAAGTACTGTATAAGGATTTATCTGACTTTTTTCATACCCGTTTCTGAACATATTTGAGAAAAAACTGTTGCAGCAAAAACATGTTAGTGCAGTTTGAATTGAATTTGCAATGCGGCCTGGATTGTGCACCATTCATAATTGGATGGAGAATTCCTTCTACATTCCACTTTAGTTCAGGAATTTTAATTGAGGTAGAACAGGATCAAAGAAATTCATGCTGTAAAAGTATTTTAAAATAATAATTATAATAATAAAAAAATTACTTATTCATTAAAAAAAGTTATCATACAATTACAGAAAAAATGTTTTTCTGAAGTACAGCAACAAAGATTTAATACACTAAGGACCCGTTTACACTAGTGCATTTTCGTTTTAAAATGCATACGTTTTGCTACGGTTACACCTGTCGTTTACACTACGCTCGCATTTTTGAGACTTTTCGAAAACGCTGTAGACCGTGTTTTAGTTGGAATATGATATATGAAAATTTAGATATAACTTTATGATGCTGGTGTTTAATTTAAAGTTTTTAAATTAGAATCATTTATTCACCTTATTCAGTATTCAGTTTTGATTTTACTTTTCACTTTTTATTTTTTCCCACTGAAATTTACAGAACAAATTGTGCAACTTGCAACTTAAATTATACTTGTCTTACATGTTTTGTTTTTTTAAATAATAAAAAAGGTACATAAGATATGATCAAATGGCCTGGGGTTTATAGAAACTTGTATTTAAGGTGTATATGTTTCATTTTAATTAACTTTTTTTTTCTTCTCATTTTATGGACTCTTGGGACTCTTAATTTCTCAGAATGCTCCATTTCTATCTCAAAAATCCTTGGTGTTAAATTATTTTTTTGGCACTGTGCATACACACATTTGGCAAAAGAGAAACCTAGAAAATAGCCTAGAAAAACATATGATGGCCACATTCCCTCTTGTATATGTCAGGTACAGTCCATAAGTCAGTTTAAATTAACTGTCAGACAACTACAAACTCTAAATGAAGTCTAGAATTGATTTGTTTGCTGTTTCTGTAATTACATTCTGTATAAATACGTGATATCGGCACATGCATTTCCATTATATTCAGGGTTGAATGACTTTAATTCCTTTAGTCTGTGACTTCATGGTTGGATAACGTTCAGGTTTCAGGGGGAGGAATGCATGTGTCGTGGTCAATACGACACTGGTCATTTAGCTCCAGATAGTGAGTTAAATTGAGGTGACACACTGACTCTTTGTGGAGAGGAAGAGGTTAATAGAATGTGATGGCTGGTGTAAGTTAATGGCACTAATCGTCATTCTGGGGCATGTTTCATTATGCTGTTTAATTCCAAACAATTAGCCATTATTTGATGATAACATTGAATATGAATTGTGCTTGTGTTATTACAATGTTCTGGACATTATAAAGCTTGTAAACCTTATAATCATATTATGTTCTGGACTAGTCTCAACTATTCCTCATTAGAAACATAACTTATTTTTAAACCGTTGTTAAGTGAATTTCATCTGTTTCAAAGGTGGACTCTCTGCTCTCACTAAAACACCAGTTTAGTGAAGATGTAGTGTTTTTTTTCGTATAAAAGCTTAATTCATACTAATAGAAAGACCACACAAAGGTAAGCTTTTATATTGAGTCCAAAGAAGGCTGATGTAATGATAATGACATGAAGTGTAATTGGATAGCAGAATCTAATCAAGGCCATTTTCTTATAAACTATTGCAGTGTGTGTATGAAAAAAACTGACCCCTGGGTTAAACAGAAATGCCAATATCTATTCTCATGCAAGTCTCTTCAAAGCCAGTCATTGGAAATATGATTTATGAAATATTAATTATGTGTTATGAGATTATCAGCATCTGTCTAGGCTCTGGCATGTTTAATTATTTTGTTCACATGTTTTTTCTCTTAACTTTGACATTACACAGGAAAGGCAAAATATTTCTTGCCTGTCAATTTCAGTTCTCGCTTTTGGATGCAGTATAGTATGTCCAAAGGCTCTCATTCGTTTACATTGATATTGAATATTCTGCGTAATTCCTGGCAAGGTTAATTTGGTGTAATTAATTCACCTCTCAGTGAAGCAGATCGTGTAGTCCATAGACAGTAATGAGGTTAGGTTCTGCTGATTGCTGCTGGCTGGAGCAGTATACTAATTGCATTGCACCATCCGGCTGTTTTTCCTCTGTCTCCGCTGACAGTAAACTGTATACATCACTATGAAGTCTGACTATTTACAGAAACAGTTCAAAATGGTTTGTTATGGTTGCTGAGGTAATAAAAATTTGCTGTTAATTAAATAAAGGAGGATATTTTCATATATTTACTCTTAGGAGTTTTATTTTCAATGTAGTTATTTTACAGAATTTTTATATTTTATATACTTACTTTACTCTTCAATTTATATAGCCTAGACTATACTTTTTATTGTCATTTGTCAGGGTTATGTTTAGTTCCATTGTGTTTTAGGGTATGTTTACATGACAATGATGTACTAAAAATGGAATAGTTTTTTCTTTGTACAGCATTCTTTTACAGAGCACTCACGCCAAACGTGCATGCCCACCTTATTTTTACAGTTTACTGCACTTATTCTTCTCGTTATTTCCCTATAGCGGCTAATAAATCGGAAGTCTCGCACATTCACAGAAAACATGTTGAAAAACAAGGTGGATAGACTAAACATGTATAGGCAGAAACACACCAAGCTGACGCCGACGACTAGTGGCGACGAAAACAGACTGTGGGGTTGGCTCACGTCGGCAGCATCTGGGTCCAAAGTTGCCCTGACACACCAAACCAACGCTCCACAGCCGACAGCCAAGTAGCACGTCCGTTCTGTGCCTGCATAAGATGCCTTTCCATACCAGCAGGTAGCAGTAGCTGAACAGCCAATCAGAATGATCAGATGGGCCGACAAGCTCTGATGCCGATTCAACATGTCGAATCGGCCAAAAAAAAAAAAAAAAAGCAGACGAGGACCAACTTCAGCTGACGGTGCGGAACACACTGAGAAAACTTAGTCGGCCAACGAACAAAAACTGCCCAACGGCCGACCGTCGGCTTGGTGTGTTCCTGCCTTAATACGCATGTACATGACGTCACCGTTTTCACAGATTCGTGTTTTTGCAGTTTACACGGAGATGATAACTGTATCGTTTTCACAAATGTGCAGTTTGAAACCCGTTTTCAAAAGTTTGCGTTTTCAGGCCACCAAAATGCCATTGTCATGTAAATGAACGGCCAAAACACATCAAACGTTTTCCGTTTTTAGTTGAAAATGGTGTCGTGTAAACAGCCCCTTAGTTTGGTTTCCCTGTTCCTGCTTGCCTGAGTTTACATTTACATTTATGCATTTGGCAGACGCTTTTATCCAAAGCGACTTACATTGCATTATACTATACATTTGTATACATTGGTGGAGTATGTGCAATCCCTGGGATCGAACCCACGACCTTGGCATTGCTAGTGCCATACTCTAACCACTGAGCTACAGGAAAGCTTCTCATTCATTGCTAGTTGCCATGGTTTCTGATTTGAGTTATGCACCTGTTCCATGTTATCTTGATTAGTCACTGTGTCCTTAGTTCCTTCTGTTCATTGTTCGCTGTTGTCTTTAGTTTATGTGGTTGTTTGTTATAACTGTTCCTGTGATCTCCTGTGTGTTCCCTGTTGGATTTATTAAAGACAGTTTTTTTTTCCCTCCGTCTTCGTGTTCTCATATTTTCTTTGTCTTAAAGGTGGCATGTGTAATTTCTGCACCACTAATGGCACCAAACAGAATTGCAAAAATAATGAACGTTCTATTCAGTAATAATCCTGTCTTCCATTGCTTGGATGAGCAGCCTTTCTCACACCAAATTCACTCTACTCAAACAAATTGCAATTCCAACACATTTAACAGGACAAGACCCTCTGTAAAATAACCATTGCAATAGTCTGACCTGAGATGCACTGTTGTAAATTAGGTTGACTTCTCTTGGAACTATCTGTCTATTCAGTTGTATTAGTGTAATTCCTGAAAGACCCTATCATTTCCAGTTCATAAATTCAAAATGACAGAATGTAATCAGGCTAAATATTCTCTCCCCTGTGATAAACTGTATTGTAGTCTGTGCTTGACCTCAAAATCATTTCAAATGTTTCTTTAAATAAGACTTGGCAAGAAATAAGTCTGATTCTTTGACCAGACAAAAACACACTACAAAAAGAAATGGATAAAAGTTAAAATGAATGATAAAAAAAAAAAAAGTTTATTTCTCAACTGAAAATAAATCAAGGCATTAGCATCACATACAGCTACAATGCATCTCATATGTATGGATGTCAGAGAGATCTGCCTCTGGAAACAGCAAATCCTTTTTAAAATCCTGGATGTGAACCTAACAGGGGAACTCGTTCATTTATTGTTTTTCTTTTATATTAAAATCCCAGATTAATGTTTTGTCTCTGGTATTCAGATGGCATTTATTTATGCCTTTGAATGTCATTTATCTTTTTAGCACACAAAGGCAGTAAACAATCACGCTGCTTGAAAGACAGAATAAATTATTAATACAAGGAATTTGTCAGGAAGTCATAGCAAACGTGATTTGAGAAGTAAATGATTGCTAAATAATTAAGAGGGATTATTCTGTACTTTCTGTTAACTGTCATAAAGTTAACTTTTAGATTTTAAATCCACACAAATCTGTCACATAAAATTGAAATGCCATCTTACTTTATTGCTTTATGTAATACACTGTAATGCATCACGGAAGAGTTTGTCTGCTCTATTTTTAGAATCCAATTAGCTGTTTTTGTTACAATAATGTATAAGTAGAAACATTACTGGCTTAATTAGTATCCGGAAGGTGTGAGAGAAAAAGACGTGATCTTTGTTTGCTAAGAGGCAGTAATTAGCAGCTGTGCTCTTTAAAATAGTTCCAAGGCCTATGTATATGCAGTCAGCCTTTGAATATTCGTGAATCTTAGTCTTAGGCAATGATACGAAAACTCTTACACATTGACTCAGCTTGCATGATATACTATTTGAACCATGTGCAAGAAAAAAGTAAGAAATCTTTAATATTTGAACTAAATTTAACCAGCTGTAAAGAGTCTTTTTAACCACTTGCATTAGGCACTGCAGTCCACAGATTTGCAATACCAGCAGTCACACTGTTTAACAGTGTCAGTAATCTTGACTGATTGCTAAACACCTGGTACAGCATGGTAGGGTGCGTGTTCATGCTGTAAATTCACTTAAGGCTTTACAATGTTGTGTTTATGTTGTAGCATCAGTAGTTTTATGGCAACACTTGAAATGGCAGGCAATATCACTCTCAGGAGACATATTACATTGCGTTTATGATCGCAGTGTGTTTGGGGAAGTATATTTAGGGCATATTGACATTCAGTTGCTGTGTAAACCTGTCATGTGCAGCTGTGTTTGAGCTGAGGAGAATACTGAATTTATTTAATAGGACTTCTGGAGTTTTTACATAATTTATGAACTGTGTAGAAAATTACACCTAAGCACCTGATTCTGAAACAGTGTTATAGTTTTATATCGGGTTAACAGATAGATATTCTCTTAGAAATGAGCAATGCCAAAACATATGTAAGTAATAGTGAATATGATTAAATACAGAACACAAGTCATATGTACCAATTTATGATATTTGTGGTACTTTTGTGTCCTTTTTGAGGCTTAAAAGCTCCAGACCCAATTTATTTGAATTTCATGGAAAAGAGGAACCCATACATTCTTAAAAATTTCACCTTTTATGTTTGCTGAAAGTCATGTAAGTTTAAAACATGATGGACTAAATGACTTTTGTTTTAGGCTGATCTATGATGGTTTAGGAATAAGTGCACATTCAGACATTACTTTGAAGACAGAAAGGGCTTAATTTACATTTGCTGGCTGTACCCTGATGGTGAAAATTCAGGAAAGTGATCTTTTTCTTTTTTTTTTTTTTTTTTTTTTTTTTTGCCTCTAAGTGTTAGTAGTACCATGAGTGCCGGTCCTTGTGATGGAAAGAAAAGTGAAGGGAGAGAGAAAGTGAAATGGCATTTAGATATTATGCAGGATGGATATGAAAGTGGGCATGTTTAATAAAATGCAGAAAAATGCATGATAAGTGGATATGTAAAATTGCAAATGAGAAGTGAATATATAGAAACAAGGAGAAAGAAAGAGGCAAATTCAGAAGTTGTGAGAGATGAATCACATTCACTCTCTAAACCACAGGCCATGGCGAGACTTGCCGCTAGAAACGTCCAGAGGTGTTACTGAGTATTACGTCCACAGTCTTGAGTGATGTGAGCTGATGTCCCTGTCTTGTAGAAGTACTGCATGAGTAATGGGGTGTGCAGTTTCCCCTTGCTGCAGTAAAAAGAAATCGGAGACCAATCCCACTCTAAACTCTGCGGTTTAGCTACCTTATTCTGCAGTTACATTTATATGAATTACATATTAGCAAGGAAATGCACATCACACTCAACCATTTAAACTATAATTAGACTTAATGTTTGCATTTAAAGGGTTAGTTCACCCAAAAATGAAAATAATGTCATTTATTACTCACCCTCATGTCGTTCCACACCCCTAAAACCTTCGTTCATCTCCGTAACACAAATTAAAATATTGTTGATGAAATCCGATGTCTCAGCGAGGCCTCCATTACTGCACCTCTCAAGATCCATAAAGGTACTAAAACACATTTGAAACAGTTCATGTGAGTTCAGTGGTTCTATCTTAATATTATAAAGCGACAAGAATACTTATTGTGCGCCAAAAAAACAAAAACAAAAAATTTCAACAATATCTATATGGGCCGATTTCAAAACACTGCTTCAGAGCTTTACGAATCGAATCAGTGAATCGTCAGTTTAGCCATTTGATAGGAGATCCGAATCACTAATTCAAAACAAAAGCTTCATGAAGCAGTGTTTTAAAATCGGCCCATATAGATATTGTTGAAAATTCGTTATTTAGTTTTTTTGGCGCACAAAAAGTATTCTTATCACTTTATAATATTAAGATAGAACCACTGAACTCACATGAACTGTTTTAAACATGTTTTTAGTACCTTTATGGATCTTGAGAGGTGCAGTAACATTGCTGGAGGCCTCACTGAGCCATCGGATTTCATCAAAAATATCTTAATTTGTGTTCCGAAGATGAACGAAGGTCTTACGGGTGTAGAACGACATGAGGGTGAGTAATAAATGACATTATTTTCATTTTTGGGTGAACTAACCCTTTAAGATTCCATTCATCATATATGCCAGTAAAGCTAGTTTACAATCACCTGTGGTAACAAACACAAACTTTCAGCTGATGGATTAGTGTTAACCCTGTTAAATGGAGAACAGGTAATGACATACATTATTTGCACTGGTTGCAAGAAAGAATCTAATGGAATAGACTAACTCTGTAATTCACGTTAATTATTGAGTTAACTGCAATTATATAATATAACTTTGGCTTTTGTATTCATGGGATTTAATTATTGACTCCTGGACTTTAGAGATAATTCATAACAATGTTAAATTACAAAGTACTTCATTTCAAGAATGGAATGAAATTGTTGCACATGATCAGGGCTTCCACAATGGTCGTTTAAAGATACATGATGAAGTTTTTGCTTCTCTCTCACCATTTATGGTTGAAACATTGCATGTTACTTGCGAAGGATTTGTTTTGTACACAGTAAAAAAAAATCTGTTAAATTTACAGTAAAAATCACTGTAAAAAATAGAGTGACAATGTTTCAGGTATTTCGGGATGGTAAAATTCACCATAAAAATACGCTGACAATGTTTAAGGTATTACAGAATGTATGTTTTACAACTTATGAGCCGGTATATTTCATTAAGTTATATAAAGTTAAAACACCAAAATACTTAAAGTAGTTTTTTATAATCCCCATAAATCAGAAGCAGTGTCTGAAAAGATGCCCTGCCCATGACTAGTGACGATCTGCCCTATTAGAAAAGATCCTGGCCTGAGTGAGCCGCACATAGTCCGCCATGTTTATATCCTCACTATATTATTGTTATAATGTCTGCGCCACATAAACATTACAAATATTCTGTTTTTGGATGTACCAATGAACATAAGAGTCTCCATAGACTCCTGGCATCTGGGCCACTGAGGACAGTGGATAAATTTCATTTATGAAGGAAATGTGCCGAAGACATTAGGTAAAGTATGTTTGTGCAAATTATGTAGCAAACGAGGGTCAGTACAACGCTGTATTTGCACAAAAGTTGATTCTGAAAGATGGGTTGATACTGTTCGTGCTCAAACTTCATATCCAGAACAAGTAAGTATCACACTTCATATATTGTGAATGTTTCCAATTCGCATTTCTGAATGTGCTTGTTAGCATGCTGTACGACTAATGTGGCTAAAGATGACGCATTTAAACAAAATGATACCTGTTCTATCTCTATGCAGCATATATTCTCTGGCTCTGTAGGCATCATTACAGTTCCCACATGAGCACCTCTACAACAATTTATAGATGATCATGATAGAACATGCGACAACAGCTACATAAATTCATCAACTAACCATCTCCGTCTGTGTCCGAATCCGGTTCGAACAAATGAAGCTGAACACCGCCACTGACAATTTCTGACATTTTGGCTGCATGATGTTCTCCAGTTTTGTTGTTGCTTAATATCCGAAGCATGAGCTGTAAACCTCTTCTGTAAATGGGGCAGGGAGCAGCAGCTCATTTGCATTTAAAGGTACACAGATGAAAACAGCTTGTTTTTGCTCACACCCAAATAGAGGCAAATTGGACATGCTATAATAAATGATCTATGAGGTATTTTAAGCTGAAACTTCAGACATATTCTGGGGACACTTGACACTTGTATTAGATCTTGTAAAAGGGGCATAATAAGTCCCCTTTAAACCATTTACATTTTTTCTTTGTTCATCATATGATCAGGTAACTTACAATTAACCTAGTGACATATTTAACTTGCTGTTTTTTTTTACTGTAGCAAAAAAAATCTGTACTGGCTTAATAATTCATTTCTAACAAAAAATTAAGAATTCTCTGTACTGTTAATAATTGAAATGTGTAGCTATCTCTTGCTTGATGATAGTGTTAGATAAACATTTGTAAAACATCAGTTACAAGATGTTCAATGATAAATCAAGTCATTATCTTCCATTTTTCCCCTTTATATATCTCCAGGATGAGGACGTTTCTGTGAATGACCACAGAAGCGAGTCCACATTAATTTCAGTCTGTCATAACACCATGGGTTTGTTCAGCTCAACAGCCTCCTGCTGGAACTGCAGATTCCCTGCCGTTTACGGATCTTTGCCACAGAATGACACACTAGCAGACACACTGACAAAGTGAAGACACAGATACACACTCTTGCTTATGAACGGCTTGCTTATGAATCTTATAGAAGATTTTCATTTCAATCCTGCTCCTCCTCAAGAGTGCTTTACTCCACTAGTTATAGTGAGATCTTATTCCTGGTTCATGGGTTGGAGAATGAGGAGATGCAGGCATTTGAGTTGCAATTTTCACACCCAATTATGCTAATGTGTTGTGCCGGTGTCTCTGTGAACAGGGCTGATGGAGCCGTGTCCTTGAAGTAGGGTCCACCGGGACATACAGAGGGCTAGAGCAGACGTGACACGTTGTGCATACTTTACCCGAGGGAGTACAACCTCCGGCTCCAAACAATCTGTAAACATGAGGGTTATTCCATGCACAACCTTGGAGGGAGTCTGACGAGACCTGGTCAAATAGCCAAGGAAATGTGTTCTGAAATCTGCAAATTGTAATATTTTATAAAAAAATTATATTATTTTATTTTATATTTGCCCTTTTTATTTTTTTATTATGGTCACACTTTAGTTTAGGGTCCATTTCTCACTATTAACTAACTATTAAATATGACTTTGGTCTCATTAAACTCGTAATTACTGCTTATTAATAGTAAAGTAGTTGTTAAGTTTAGGTATTGGGTCAGAATTGGGTAGGATTAAGGGATGTAGAATATGGTCATGTAGAATAAGGCATTAATATGTGTTTCATAACAGCCAATATCCTAGCAATATGCAGGCAAATAAGCAACAAGTTAATAGTGGGAATTGGACTCTAAACTTAAGTGTTACCTTTATTTTTTTTTAGAAAAGATACACTAATACACTTTGACCCAATGATGGAGCGATGTCTCTCTCGTGACGAAAGAGAGAGATAGCTCCAATCAGCTTAGCTGCATCCTAATGTTCATAAAATTGGTCTCAACCCATTCACTTCCACACAACATCTTCACTACATGACAGATATAAGTCTGTTGTTTTATTCCCACCTAAAAGATCCATTACCATAGATGTGGAGAAATAACTCATTCAGCAGGAAAAATCACTATCTCTCCTCCCTGAAAGGGACTGGCGGTGGCATTTATCATTTGAGTTCAATATATTTTTCTTTCAGCAGGCAATTAGAGATATCTCTCATATAGATGAGAATCTCTGAAATGCTTATTATTTATTCTTCCTTCTTTAACGGAGCTTCTCCTGGGTGAGATCATCTCCCTAATAATAGGTAATTAGAAAAACCGTTTTCACTAATTGGCATTGATTATTTTTTGTCTTTTTTAAACAAAACCAAACTCATACAAAGTCATTGCACTTAGACATCCATTCTTTTTTTCACAGAAATGAGAATATCACAAATATATGGAAATAAATTATAATCTTTAGATCAACTTTGCCACAATTGCAACTTTATATCTCACAGTATGACTTTATATCTTGCAATGTGACTTTATCATAGTTTAAATTCTCACAATTACCTTTTTTATTTTTACTATGATAGGGAAACTGGCTTCCATACAAATTTGAGAATTTGGTGTTTCTATGTTGCCTATATTTTCAGTTTATTTGTCACACTTAGATTATAGTCTTTTTATAATTACATTATAAATATTCTTGTTTTTATTGCTATTATGTTATGCTTTTTCACCCTTTGAGGGAGTAAAGAGAAAATCTGGACACACCAGAAAGAGGCATTGAAATCTGTTACCGCCAGTGAAACCGAGCCACTGACAGTTACGGCTAGTAAAATTTGAACAAGCCTGAATCGATATGCATCTGGAAGGCTTTTAACATTTACAGATACCGCAAAAGCCAAACCATAAATGGCTAAAATGCATTGTAAGTGATCTGAATGGGGGGAAGCGTTGTTGAGAATTCAAAACAGATGCAATATACCATTAGACTATGCTACTTCATTCCAATAACATTATTCACGTTTGTTTATATGAGACAGAACTAGCCCACACTGAATCTGCATGCAGATGTAAAGCCCGTCATTCATAAAGTTCTCCTCTTGCTACGGGGCATATATAGTAGATGTTCTTGAACAAGCAAGTGCCATTTAGAATAAAAAGGCTGGCAGGCTGTGAACACTGTCTTTATAGGCCCCAGAGCTCGTACATACTGTAAGTGACTTAGAAAAGAGTACAAAATGCCAAACTCAGGAGCTGAAAGGTCAAGGTCAAGAGAGGATAACTCAAAACTATTGTACTACTGAAGTAAATCTAGACAAATTAGTATAGAATTTTTAATGTTGACCATTTATCAGTCACCAGCCATAACATGAAAACAGTTACTGGTATTGAATTGAAATTTAATATCGGTGCATCCTTAATTATCTTTTCCCTTGGCTTGTATACTTTGATTTACCCAAGTAGGACATGTTCCTGGCTCAACATCCAACTTTTCTCTCAGCTAATCATAGCAGGAAAACCACAAGCTGTTCATGTTAGAACATGTCCTGTAACAGTGTGAATCACATTATGCCTATAGAGACTGTTATGTCCTGTATCCCTCAGCTAATGTTTATGTTCATAGGCCTCAAAAAAGTTGCACTTCTTTTTAAATGAATTTCAATTATTCATAATGAAAAGAATAAATTAGATTAAATATGCATTGAGCATTTTGATTTGAAATTTGGGACTCGACTTTGTGAGGATGTGTTGAGCAGGGGCACAACAGCAGGTGGTTAGGATAGAGGAGTTACGCCCAAATCTGCAGCCGAGCAGAGATTGATAGTCCTGGTGTGGACGGTGCTTAGATCAGCAGGATGGACACCTCACTGCTGCTCCAACCACTCCAATCATTCTCATTGATCGATGTGTAGGCTTGCTTTCCTTTCTCTCTGAAGAGCTCCGCTGTGAGTTTTTTCTTCTTTATTTAATGAGATGTCTTCGTAAATTATTTTCACATGCACACAAATAAATGATGATTTAGTCAATATAGAAAGAGTAAGATGATGTAGTGTTGTTTATTTGTTAAATTTAAGAAAGATTTGCTTGATGTTCTTCTTACATCATTATTTTAAGACTGTAAATAGATGGATTGATGAGTTTTAACTTAATTTATTTTTCTCTGTGACCTGATATCCAATCACAAAAATTGATGTGATACAATTGTGTGTTTCAAAACACCCTGTGCATGAAATTTCTGAGGGGTGTTGGGAAGCATAGGTGGTTAATATTGATCATACATTCATTCAGTCCTCTTGGATATGGTGTATGCTTTCTCATCAAACTTGGCTGTTGTACAGTATACAAGGATTTTTGTTCAGTGTGAATCACGGTAATGGCAAATGTATTAAATCTATTTCTAACCTTAACAGTTAATAACATTACTAAATCCAAACAGTCCACTTAGAGTCTTTTGACCATTAGGTAGATTATTAGTAACATTTGCATTAACAACTAAGGCTCAACAAGATATATAATTCAAACTCATTTCCAGACTCCACAGGCATCAACCCAACATTTCAATGCATTCACTCCAGACTCAGTTGTTTGTAATTTATACTGACTCGTCTTAGGGGCTGTCAAAGGGCAGACACCTGCACAAAGGAATCCTCTTTGAGAACATTCTGCTGATGGAAGACCCTTATGTCACATTGAGAAAACGGGCCTTTGCTTAATCTTTTATGTCATACATAAATATACATGCCGATATCAAGTCTCAAAGCTTATTCATAGTCATACATGTTTTTGTACAATGCAATTCTTTCTTACAATTTCCAAATATGATAATGCAATGTTTGTTTGTTTTTATTCAATGCCATTTGCCTTTTTATTTATTCAATGCCGGTCATTTCTTTAATTGTTTGGATGCTGAAAAAATCATTTGGGTATTGATACAAAGACTCATTGTGAATAGTCAAATTTTAAAATTTTGTAATTTTACTATATAAGTATAAATAAGTATAATAATAGTTATAAAAGTCCCATTCACTTTCTCCATAAAGAAATAGATTTTTAGCAATAATGTAAACCATTCATTGACTTACAATGAGCTCTAAATGTTGCAGTATAAGCCATAAGTCAAAACATTGTGTGTAATGTATAACATAATACAAAGAACTGAAGTAGCACCAGTACATATTTGTTTATATTTGACTATTTTGCAAGAAATTTCAAATGTTTCACATTTTAATTATTTGCAATAAGTGTCTATAAATTGTTTTTATTGTACAACCTTTTTTCTTCTACTACGTAATGAAACTACATTTCATGTAATGTTCAGTGTGTCTTGAAAGTCTTGTACTGTTGTTGTTGATTTTTTTTCTTTTTTCTTTATTGTCTCAAAGTTTGTAATGTTTAAGGAGCTGCTTGGTTAGATTCATAGCTTAGAATGCTTTAGTGAGGATTTTTTTGAAATCACAATGGAGAAAATTATAAACTGAACAAATTTGCGGATGCGGATATCAAAGCAGAGCGCCAATTACTATACTTCATGTGAACAACTCTGTCATGCCCACATTCAAGCCTTTAATTAATTTGTAGTTTTACAACACAAATGCATTCATTTAAAGCATCTGTATTAGAATGCATCTCTATTTTTTTGATTGTAACCCCAGCAAGTTGAAGATTAGACTACAATCCAACCTAAAAAATCAATGAAAAATCCCTTTCTTTTTCTCTCAAGAATTCATCAGGCAGTCAGATCTTGTGCCATGACTGCACGTTCTTTCAGTACATGAATCATCTGAAGTGCTCCCACACAACGTTTTACTAAAATGATAACCAGTTTGCATTATTCATGTTGCAAGCAGTAAGTGCCCACAAATGCAAAGCACCTTACAGCTGCAATAAAGTTGATCGGTCCATTGCCAATGTTAAAACATTACTCACCTGCCTCAATGGGAACCAGGGGGCCTATAATGACATGTAACCATAGACATAAGAGAATAGTCCAGGAAAATTACACCATACGGTGTTCACACTCACATTCACAAGCACACATACAAACACATGAACATACTGTGATTTATGTTATTTTTCATTTATTTGAAACCATTAATCCATACCCAAGATGAAGCATTCTGGGTAACAATTAAGAAAGAAAAACACAACATTTTGTTTTATGGAGTAGTTTAGGTTTTCCAGGCTCAGAATACTAAATATTTAATATCCTTCACCAGAACAAGCTTTTCATCCATAACATTTTCAATATCTGTTTCCAGCGCAGATAATCCAGTGCAAATCATTTCTATCTGGCCCTCATAGATGAGGTTTCTCTTATCATTTTCTCACTGAAAATTACTTAGCACTTATATCTTTACAGGTTATATAAACAAATTTGAGAGAGCAGATATGGAGTCGACTTTTCATAAATCACACTCTCCTGGTGCTGTGGTGTTTTTTTTTTTTTTTTTTTTTTTTTAGCATTATGAGTATCCTGAAGGCAAAGTAATGAGCAATACCAATTCTTAACATATTTAGGAAGTCAAGTTTGTGCACAGTGTTTACAATTATTACATTCATGCGATGAAATTACTTACAATTTCCATACTCTATTACAGTTAAATCAACAAAGTGAGTGACATCCCTGATCTACAGCTTATTTAGCAAACTTGCTTGCTCTGAAAATAACATCAATAATATTAATGCATTGAAATGATGAAAAAGTATCAGCCTAATGTTTCTGCAGGGGATCTGTCATTAGGGCAGAAAGACATCCATCACAGCTGTCCAAGCAGAACACACTCTGCCGCCCACTTGATTGTGTTTTTATCAAGCGCTTGCTAAATCAATATGTACCAGATTACTCTAGAATTATCTGCGGCATCAACTCCATCATTACTTCACGTTATGGATGTCTGAACAAGTTGGTAATGGATTCATTTGGCATATTGCATGAACTATGGTTTGCTTTTTTAAGATACATTTGTTAAAGCACTGGATCAATTATTCTAGTAGTTTAACGTTAAAAAAAAAAACGTACCAACCCCAAACTTATACACACATGTATACATATGACTTTTTTTAAGTTTTTGAAAGAAGTTTCTTATGCTCATCAAGGCTGCATTTATTTGATTATTTCTATTTTAATATATTTTAAAATGTATAAATAAATAAATAATTACATTTAATTAGTAATAAGCAGACATTACTCCAGTCTTCATTGTCACATGATCTTTCTGAAATTCTAATATGCTGATTTTTTTTTCTTCAGGTTGACTGAAGATACCGATAACGATAACTAGGTTGAACCACATAATCAACCAATAGTTTTTAAAATGGATACTAAATGAAAACAAACATAACACATAAAATAGTGCTGAACTTTATTACAAAAACTGAAAAACAACCATGAAAATGTACTGTACTTAACTGTAATATATTGTTACAGTTTTCTGAAATTAGACACATACGTATATTGTATGTATACTCTCACACTTTATTTGCCTCTGTTTTAGAACACTTGATGATTATGTAATCAAAATAACAAAATATGTATTACAGTGACAATGATAAAAGGACTGAAATCGAATGCATTTCTGATTTGTTGATATGTTTCTGTTGGCTGCATGACAATACAGTTCTCATGACACTAGCTTTAAATATGAAAATTCGCTGCATAACAAATCCATAAAAGTGACAAGCTGAATATAAACTAATGCAAATAGATGGTAACAATCATGACATTAAACATTTGGGTCAGGCTTGCGTGTGTTTTTGTCACATAGTTTTAACCGCTTTAGGTATACTTCTAATGCAAACCACTAATTTGACCTTACTTTATGACCGTAAAAAAAGTATGTTTTTTATAGTATGAATGTAACCTGGATGTACTACATCCGCCATGTTGTCATTATAATGTGACCTACCAGCGTCAGTTGTGTCGCTTGAATTGCAGTGAAGTGACGCAACTGACGCTATACATCACATGATAATGACAACATGGCGAATGTAGTACATACGTTCATACTATTTACAACATACTTTTGTAGCGGTTGTTAAGTAACTACTTATTCAAAATAAGTACCTACTCAGTATGCGATTTCAGACGCAGTCTATGTATTCGGACATACGACTCTTTTTGAGTTTTGCAGATAACCGATGGTTCCAGCAATCGGTTATTGGTGCCGATTAATCAGCCTCTAATCAGTTACAGAAATATGAACTGTTGTTTGATATACAGAAAATTGTAAGAGCTTAAGTATATCACATTGTATTACATAGAGTTAATTCAGGATAACGGTGACGTGTTTTCCCAGTCATCTCAATGGCAAAAAGTGTCCCAGTTTACCTGAATTCATCCCTACCTGACAGATTGTGTGGAGGCATAAAAATTCAAGTTAAATCAAAACAAAGGAGGTAAAACAAACACAGCACCATTGATACTGCAATGCAGACTTAAATGGTACAAAACAAGAGTCAGCATTGATCTACAGAGCTTAACGAGTTGAAACATAGTGACTAATTAAAATGCTATCAGCAATAACAGAAGAGATTTAAGCTGTTAATGCAGCAAATATCAATTTCAAAAGTAAATTAGCTCTAATGGCATCAGCACTTTTTATTTTTTGTATTATGTGAAGAGACTTGCTGGCCAAAAATAACTCTTCATTTGTTTTATTTTGTGTGTGTGTGTGTGTGTGTTTATGCACAAAAGTGGCAGTGTATGAAAGAAACGGCAGTCTGAATCCCAAAATGAAGATCAGTTAGCAGGAATCATGTTATGCATGAAAGCAGCAATTGTGACAGAAATGGAGCATTGTGGGAAAGAGGCTGAAGCCATGTCAGTCACTATTAATACAGCACGGCCACTGGTCAGCACAGAGCAGCTACATATAGAGAGAATGAGAGAGAAAATAGAGAAAGAGAAGGTATCTAGTACAGGATGAGCTCATTTGAACTCAAAGTCAAGGAAATGGTGAAACTATGAAGACCGAAAATTGTTATATTGTATCGTGTCTTTGTTCCTTGCACCCTGAGTGACCTCATAAATGTATAGCCACTGCCTCGGAAAACCTTTACACTTTAGCAATGTCATTGAGGACAAGAATCAGATACACTTTGTACCCTTGATTTGCATCCTTCTGCAGTCTATGCACCAGAGAGCCATTGTGAGAATATACAATGTAAAAGTGGTCTCATACATGGTGTAATGATATGGATGCCTGATGCCCTTCTGGGATGAGACACACACTAGGATGAGAGGCACTGTCTCGCCCCTGCATACAATTTAAAACATGAGGAAGGCTTGAAAAGAGAAGCACTACAGGAAGGGGACGTACATAGCTTTAGTTATTCATAGAGAGGAAAAAAGTACCAATAAAAGATTATGCATGAAGTCCATGAAAATCTGTAATTTTTATTCATGGAAGACTGTAGTGGAAACAAACAGGGGTGTCATATTGATATAGACAGTTTGCTAAGAGGCTCTAACAGTCCCTGGAGTGGCTGTATTGCTTCAAAAGATAATTGAGTCTGGTAGTTTCTCCTTTTTTCCTGATATTTGTGTATGGTCACATTGGGTATTTCCTCAAAGCTGAGATGACTGCTAAATTAGGCACTAGAGGTGCACTGTTAGTAAGAAACATTCTTCATCTCTACAGTTTTCAATCTCTTTCTGTTATTAATATATGTATATTTCATGGATATAAGGAAGGAGTATTTTGTATTATATCCTTCAAAGGTTCTAAATGGCTGAACATTTGAATTCTTTCTTTCTTCCGTCTTTCCGGGATAAGGCTATAGTTCATACAAAGAATGATAATTATACTGGTAACTAATTAGCATCCACACTAATAGATAATGTTGTTTATCATAAACACATGCTACAGACGTCATCTGCTGCTTTAAATTCTCAAGCTCTTTAAAAAGCTGGATGGATTGGCTGTCGATGGTTTTTATTGTTCATCCGCTGGAAAATATCATTCTGAAAGTGATTTTAACAGTATTGTTACTCTGTGTTGTAATTGTTGTTGTGTGGACTTTGATATAGACCCTACTCATAGAATTAGAATGATTATTAAAACATTATAGTAATAGTTATTGTTATAGTTTTTGTGCCCTTGGTGTGAACTGTTACTAGTTTCTAGGGCTGCACGATATATTGCACAATTTATCGCTAATTTTATTGCATGCGATTTGGCAAAGGCTGCGATTATTTTATGCACAGCTTGTCAGAGCTGTACAGCTCTGTGATCAGTATTAAATGCTTCTCCATCTGAAAGCCAGAGGGCGCTTTCGCACAGAAACTGCAAATATGCCATACCGCAGAAATAGATAAAGGAAATACCATACTATTGCTGTAGCTGAATAAACAGAAGATTGAAACGTTTTGATTAAACATGGCTAATAAACACACGACTGCCTTATTCTGTGTAAGAAGCCACATCATTTTACAGAAGAATGCTCAACTGTCGTTACGAAGTGAGTTTGGAGTAAAACATGTTAATAAATGTTGTCTTTTGTTGGACAAGATGTTAATAAATGCTTCTCACGTTTGGAAAGATGGTTGACACGTGTTGCTTTGTGCTTCAGATGGAGTAGCATTTGGAGCCAAACTTCATTGACAAGCTGTGCATAAAAAAACAATCGCAGCCTTTGCGATTTCATAATTGCAGTAAGAATCACATTTAAGCACGATTTCAATGTTATTTTTCGTATTGTGCGCTACATCATGCAGCGCTTCTATGGACTCTCACTCTCTCTTGTAGAGTAAATGACCACTGAGGACTTCTGCATATTATTATTAGGCTACTGTAATATTGTTTCAGTTTCATCTTATTGCCAGTCTGATTGTTTTGTACATTGTAATGGACTATATTCTCAGCTGAAGCTTTAATGTAGTCTAATATGCAGGTAAAATTATATAAAATGTCATTTCTACATATTTATTTATTAGCCAATCATTATCGCAAAATGGCCTACATAATATATTGATTGAGTGATCTGACACAAAGCGTTGCCATGGACGGTGGATATTATAACGAGCCACTTAATGTCACGATTGACAAATCAAAATCAAGTATTCCAGAGAGCCCTGTATTTTGCTATATGACACTTGAAAAAACACACATTTTCTTATCTTTTTGATAGTCTCTGAAGTCAATAATAAATGTAAGGGGATTTTTGACATTAAGGAAAATCTTAAAAATAATAATAATAATAAAAAAAATAAATAAAAAAAAACGCTCTTTGAAAAATCTACAAAAGTAGAGTAATAAATTAACCTGTAATGGATTAATACAACTGTAGCATACATATTGAAAGCTGTAGAGGGGGAAATGTTAGTTCCTCACTCTGTGATTCAAGAAAGAGATTATGCGCTTGTGCCAGGTGCGTTAGAATAAAATGTTATTTCCGGCCTTCCAGAGATAGCTTTAATCATTTTCAGATTGGGTCCAGGAGATCTAATTCAATTTTGTGTTGCTATGGAACGGGGCCATGTGTATAAGTGTGTGTGATAGTGAGTGAGTGAGTGAGAGGCTATGAAGAGACAAGAGGGATTTAATCACACATCATACAAAGCCAGAGAGACAGAACGTGAGGCTGTTTGCCACTATCTCAACAGTTTCTTTGCCAATTACTGCTTCCCCTGTTGTTGTGTCCCGCCACAACGGATGTGTCCAAAAATGAGAGATTAATGACAGCCCATAATTATTTTTATGCAGTTGTCTTGAACAAAGTATCATTAGAGCCAAATATAGTAAAGCAACATGAAATGTCTAAAATACTAATTTGAGAGCCAAATATATCCACTAGTATTTTAGTATTTCAGTAGTGATCAAAAGCTGTATGTATTTTGTAAGTATGTTTTTTTGTATTTTGTGTTTAGTATTTTATATTAGTGAATTACCATTCATTATTGAAACTCTTGTGTTTAGAGAAACCTGTTTTAAAATGATTATTTTGCAATTCCATTTGATGATGCTAGTAGTGCAGAAAATTTAGATTTTCAGTTTCAAATTTAGTTTTAATTTTTGTAATTTCATTGTGATTTTTAGATAAATAAATAAATAATATTATTAATATTAATAAACATTTTAAATTAATATTAACTCCTTAGTTTAGTTTTGTCTTGTAATATTTATATTTAATTTTAAAATTGTACAAAATTAGCATTTCCCATGCACTGGAGGGGTGAAAATAATTGAGAGAAAACAGACTCACAGACTGTGAGCTATTTTTTGTCTAAAGAACTTAACTTTCCATCTGCCCCTCAAAAACCATTAAGCCCCATTTTCTCATCGACATGTTATTGGCTTTGTCTTCATGAGCACACACTTGCAGGCTGTCATAGGACTCATGCACTGCATTTGTAGAGGTGATCAATGGGGAACGGTAAACAGAATGTCGGCTCAACATATGTTTGAAACACCATATGGTTGATTAATCTCACTAATCGCTTCCTTTCACCCAATCATTGACGAATAGCACCAGCAAATGTGAAGCGACTGGCCTTGGGTGATTACAATGAATCATCTGAGTTATGCGAATAGAAGGTAAGCATTATGGAATTACAGAAACTAGGCCTTATAATTTGTTGATGTGGTTACATATAAAACAATGAATTGTGAATTTCAGTTATATTCTTGTAAAAATCATGCAGTATAACTGAAATTCTTCAAGGCCTTGAAGGACTCCAGTCAACAAAGTCCATTCATGATCACTGAGAATTTGTGTAAACAAGAGGCAGAGAATCTCATGCTTTTGTGAAGAAAGCCAATGCTTATTAAATGGTCCAAGATCTCATTATAACAGATCTCTCCACAGAAGCCTGCTTTAAAACATCATAATTGCTCATGGCTTCAGGATATCTAAACACCTTTGGCAATGACTATAGAATTATTCTTCTTCATTACTGTACGGGTCACAAGTAATTTTCACTTCAAACTTGTCAGACCAAAATACAGCTGAGTCAGCGATTATGACCAGGTTAGCAAAAGCAGGTAACATATCGATCCACACTCTATTTGAGACACAGAGACTGAACATTTGCAGACTAACAGAGGAAAACACAGTAAGAGTTTGTCCTGAATCACTTTCAATCAAAAAATTGAGAAAATCCAAGCAGCCTTGTGTCCTTGTTTTGTGGTGTATACTTCGATCTTAAAAACTTTAACCTTATTTGTTATTCTCAGGTTAGGAAAAGTAAGTCTAGTCTGGCCTAAATGATAAGCATTTTAAATTATTTACAATTTGGTCTGAAGACTTCTCTGTGGTATGTTCTTATTCAAAGTCTTACAACACTATAAATCAAAGCCTCGGTAGGTGGTTGTTTACCACCGAAGTTAGGTTCTAATCTTCTTGATTGACGTGCAGTAAGTTGCAATGTTCCCAAAGTTTCCAAGATCCTTCTCAAGGCCTCGCAGGTGCAAGCTGTTCACATTTTCATGTCCTTTTACTCCTGTAAACTCAACTAAGGTGGTGTCCTTTTAAGGTATAGGAATAGAACCACTGTAGAACCACAATTCTTTGTGTCCTTGAACACACACACATAACCGTGCACACACACATCTCTGTGAACTGGCAGTCCATTTTCGTTCCTCCTTCTCATGGGTAGGCACACACATACATAATTAACAATTACTGTACACCTCTGCCCATACAGTAGGCATTTCTTAGAAACAAACAAAAATATATAACAACATTGTGAGCAATGCATTATATTCAATACATTGGTTAAATATGTGCAGCAAAAAGGCATCTAAAATAAACAAGGAGGCATGGAAATTGCATTTCCTTGATATTATAAGGAATATGCATATGCAAAGCATGCTGGGAATTAACAATCCACCACCCTTTTTCAGTTAATGCAACAAAAATCATTCATGAAGTCCCAACACAAATGGATTAAGTAAACTTCAATTTCAAATATATTTAAGTTAAAGGTGCAATGTGTAAATTTTAGGAGGATCTATTGTCAGAAATGCATTATAATGTACATAACTATGTTTTCAGTGGTGTATAAAGACCTTAAATAATGAACCGTTATGTTTTTATTTCCTTAGAATGAGCCATTTCTATCTACACCGCCGGTTTCCTTATGTTAAGTCGCCATTTTGCGCCGGCATGTTTCTACAGTAGCCCTAAACGGACAAACTGCTCTACAGAGTGCGTTTGCTTGACTGGCTACTCTCTTCTGTCTCAGACAACGGCATCTTTGTCATGTGTTAGCCACCGTAGCTTCTCTATATTGCAATTCACAACCTCACCACTAGATTTACACATTTACACACTGACAAATTTACAAATTTACACACTGCACCTTTAACTTCATTGTCTTCGATCCACTTAAATATATTTGAAATTGAAGCGAAGACAATGAAATTAAGTTGGGACAAAATGTATAGCAATATTGTTGGTTTAGCTCATTTTAATTAAGTAATTTGAAAAAGCAGCTAAAAAACATTTAAGTGTAGCTTTTGTAATTCATAATTCATTTTTTAAAAATCTGAAAATAATGCAGGATTTGAATTTAGATATTTTTTTTTTTTTTTCATCTTGCCTGTTCACTTGCCATGTCTCTGCTTTGGTAAAAATGTATCTACCCAAATGTAAAGCCTTTCAGCCTTCATAAAATGTAACAGTTCTGATTAAAATCAAGTCACAGCAACCGTGGATTTACAATCAGCCTTCAATTGTGTGACTACAATAGCCCTTTCTCCTCTGACCCTCTCAGCTCTGTACTGGTTTAAAATTAGCCCCAAACAAATATGACAAAGCCACATAGATGAACGGGGATGGGGTATTGATAAAGTCACATCCCCCTGCAGCTCTGTCAGTAATAAGTGCCTCGGTACTAATATGTATGAATCTCTCCTCTACAGGTCAAAAGAGATTCCCATGATAGCTTTGCACATTAGTATCACTCCGTCAGAACAAAGCCTCCATAAATCTGAAAAACCCAACCCCCTCACCAAGCATTTCCACTGCCTTTAATTTTGCTGTTCACCAAGCTTTATAGGTGCTGCCCATGATTACCACCTGTTTTGCATTCTCAAACATGTGAATCAATGGAGGAGATATTGATCTGCCGGCCCTACCAGCGCATTGGCCTTTATCTATTGTTGACACTCTCCCTACCATTTGCAATGCTGATTGCCCAGGGGTATAGTAACATATCCTGGGCTTTGGTGCACCCGGGGAAATGGTCCTAGTTGTAACTGTCCTACAGTTGTGCATGTATATATGCATGGGCAGCTGTTTATGGGCATCTTGATTGTCAGGATGGTGGTGCGGTCGCTTTAAAGGAATGAATAATGAGAATGGCCTGCAGTTTTTTGTTATACCATCCTACAAGTGAACACATGATGAAAGATGACATTGGATTGAATAGAAGGGAATAAGCAGCTCTCCTGGGGTTTCTTAGATTGAACATGAAGCCTAAGACATTTATGAGCATCAGTGCGGTTTGCACTTAAACATATAATTGTTTTGTCATTGAAGTGAGCAAATGTGATTATCTGTGTCAAATAAGGACAATATTATAAGAATCAGCTGTGGTGAAAAGCAATTGTTTTGTGCTTGGCCTCTTAAACTCTTTCTAAAGCCACATGTTAGTAAGCAGATGCATCGTCATGCTAGTCAGGTAAACGCAGATGCAGTCCAAATACCAAACGACAGCATGGCATTAATCCCTGCAGCTCTGAGATGAGAGCAGGAGTGATAGAAAGAGTGCAGGAGATTACATATGCTTCGTCCTTATTCATCAAGGTGTAACGATAATAATAGCCCCATTTTCTCTAATTACCGAATGCAACCACCCCATGGATAGAATTAAATGGTGATGAAGAAGAGTAAGGTCAGAGAGGCAAAGAGGTTCATTACTTATGACTGAAGTAAGTAAATTGTGTGTCAATCAGTGTTTCTGTGAAAATCAATCTTATCTAGTTATAAGCCTTGAAAATTAAATGGTTCATTGTCTAAATTGGGAAAATGGAAAGTGTTAAGCTGGCAAAATGTGGCTGTTTTTATATTAAACTATTTGAAATTGGATTCAAAAGTAAAATAAAACTATTAAATAATATGATTGACTAAATAAGGATAGGGTACAATGGGGCTAAAGGCGCACCGGGGTAAAAGGCGCATTTGATTTTGTTTTCCTCTAAACCACTAGATGGCACAAAAACAGCACTTTCCAAAACATCCGCTTTTCAAGATGCACGTGGAAATTTGGCTGATCCTTGATGCCTTTGCGGCCAGTAACACAAAGTTGATTCTGTGCTAACTTGATCTAATATTTTATGGTTTTTAAAATGTAGATTTACTTAGCCAAAGAGAATTGAGGCAAAATATATCTTATTAATGATTTTTAGTTTTGTTACTACTGTAAATCTATTTTAAATTATTATGAGATCTCCTTCAATACTTTAAGAATATTTACTTTTTAAAATGTTTGTTTCTATATTTTTATATTAACATATTTTAATGACAGTATACAGTATATTTATTGAACAAAAATATACTGTATTTTATATGTCATTTTATTTATCAAAATAAACAGAAAATAGTACAAACTTTGCTAAAGTGATTGTTTTGAACAAGTATTAACTTAGACATTATTCAAAACATATTACTTTAGCTAAAGTATTTGTATAAATAATGCCGTTTACCCTATTCTGGTGAGCCTTTTACCCTGTGTGTGGGGTAAAAGGCCCACCTTGCCACCTCCATACATTTATAACTTTTATGATTTATTTTTACATAAAATCTTTTGCTCCATAAATGTTCAATAAAAACACATATTCAGTACTGAAAATCACATTTTTCTTAAAGGTGCAATGTGTAAATTTTTATGAGGATCTATTGACAGAAATGCAATATAATATACATGAGCCATTTCTATCTACATACACCACGGGTCCCCTACATCAAAGTCGCCGCTTTGTGCCAGCAGGTTTCTACAGTAGCCCTAAACGGACAAACTGCTCTACAGAACGTATTTGCTTGACTGGCTACTCTCTGCTGTCTCAGACGAAGACATCTTTGTCCTGTGTCGGCCACCGTAGCTTCCCTATATTGCAATTTGCAACTAGATGCCGCTATAATTTACACACTGCACCTTTAAGCTTTGCCTTTAGCCCAGTTGTGCCTATACTTTGTATATTACCATTTCAAAACCTTAATTCATATCCTGAAATATAGAATTTCACTATCATTATTATGAAATTGAGAATACTGCTGGAAGATCCAGTTAAAAATGATAACTGTGTTTTGAAATGACATTGTAGCTAGTCTAAATTGGTCCTTAGATGGTCTATGGTGTTCATAAAGTGCTCCAAGATGGTTATTAGCTGTTACAAGGTGGTCATTAGCTGGGAGACCACCTTGGACAAGCAACAAACAACTGATCAGGCTGTTTTTTAGAACATGGTGACTGCCAATGACCAGTTTAGACTGATAACCAAGTCACCATGTTTTGAAAGATAGCTTGACTACCTTAAATTGGTATCATCATCAGCTAGAAGTTGCTTTATTTCTGGTCTAACATGGTCTACCGACTAATAATCAGCTTATGACTAGTTTAGACTAGCTAATGACCAGCTTGGACCGGCCAATAACCAGTTTAGACTAGCTATCAATGTTTGAAAAGCCAAAAGGGATGGCAGGTTTGTGGGAGGAGACTCCACCTACTTACTAATATCCTCATTAAAATTGATCATAGGTTCAGAGGTTCAGCTATTCCCTCAGCTGCTATAAACAGGGTGACCCCCACCTTACTTTTTATGTCCCGCCTGTATTATAATGACCCATCCCCAAAGGGCAGCGCTCATCTCAGCATGGGCTTAAAGTGTCAGTCAGTTCAGTGTGCTTCTGAGCTCTGACACTGGTAATTGTGCTCATCACATGAGCTCATTAGTCATGACTGGTTTGGGATATTCAGGCATGTCAAACGGCTTCTCTAAATCACTGACAGAACGGGCACTAAGAGATATTAGTATCGTGTTGGAGAAAATGTGCATTGGTCTTACATTTGAGAATATATATGAATAAATGAAAGTGGTATTTAGCATAAATTTGATGTCAGTGAATGAATTAGACACATACACAGGCCGAGATTAAACCTCTCACGTCTCCTCCACCAGAAATTGTCAAAATGTCCTGGGTGAGCCCTTCGTAAGTCTTCTAAGGAACTGGCATTAAACTTTTTATTAAATTATTCTTTTTAATATTAGCAATATACTTTATCTTTAATAAATATTCTTTAGTTTTAGGTTTATTTATTTATTATTTATTATCTTCATCATCATAATCAACAATGATAAAATATATTTGGTTTATTGTTGATAATATTTCATTAGTTTATTAAAGCTTTGTTATATTATATAACAAACAATAGGCATATACCCTCAAAGGGCTTGCCATTAAATGTTTTAAATATTATTTTATTATTATTTTAGTATTACTAATATACTTTATCTTTAAATCTACTTTAGTCTTAGTTTTATTAATAATGAATTTTGTTATAATGTTAATATTTTATGATATAATGATATTTTATCATTATATTTATTTTATGATTGAACAATTTTAAAATGTATTATATGTATTTTATTGGGTTTTTATTTTTTGTTTTTTTAAACAAGTTGTTAAGCTGTCTATATCTTAGACACATTTCTTGCAGTTTTTGCAGACAAGTCAAAACATATCTGCCTGGATGCGCCGTGTCAATCCAAGAACAATGTGACCAACTTGACTCTCCAGGACAATAATCCAAACGAATGTCTGCACAGCACAACAACAATCAGCTCTTATCAAAAACACACGCTTGGTGGGATTTTTCTCACATCTGTCTTTAGATTGACTGCTTTGGTTGTCTGCGGTCTACAGTATATATGCAGCTCTAAATATAGCTGACATAAGTACCTGCAGTCATCAGAGACCACACACGCACTTTCACGAAAAGTGAGGATGGGCATAAAAGTGCCAACATTGCCTCATTTTTCAATGTTTATCAGCCTTGACAGAGTAACAGAGATAGAGGCTAAATAACTTGCGTGCTATGCGAGCTGTGTGAAGCTGCCTCAGGCGGTGAGACTTTCACATTCGAGAGAGATTTTCTGCCTGTTAGTCAGACAACAATTAAACGAACGCTGCGTTTTTTCAGGCTGAAATGAAAACGCCTTGAGTTTATGTAGTTTACTTCAATTTCCAGTGGAAAAGGGGATGAGGATTGTAAAATGCCATGCTGGAACTGTCTATACACAGAATTGTCTTTCTTAAAGCCATGTTGTTTTACTTACTCAAAGAGTAATACATTATCACATACAGCTATTGATGTGCACTATGCCATGTCCAACACATGATTTCTTAGGAACATTGATTATGTGTCCTTTTTTATGTTGCACATTCTTTGAAATGTCCAGTGAAATGAGCTGAATCCAAGAAAGATGGAAATAAATGAGAGAGGCACGCTTTATGAAAGTGATATTTCCATTGACCAGTGTGAATGAGCTTTTGAGTAATGACAATTGGATATTTGCAGAAAATACATGTTACTGCATGACTGTGCAGACATAGATCATTCAAACAGTCTGTGTTGACCTGATCATGTCTGGTTTATTCTTTTGTGCTTCACACTCGGTCTCTCTTGCTATTATTTACAAGCTGATATTTGTCAGCCAATGTGTGTGCAGATGCATCTTTTATTGATTCCTCTGTCGGCGTACTTTGTAACATACAAATATTAATAGGTTCATTATGAATATACAGTAACCCACATATTCAGTTTTTAGCAATATCTTCTCGCTAATTACACAAGGATGGATGATTTTTTTGAGTGTATGAACTTAATCAAAGACAAAGGGTCAATAGACAGTTAATGTGGACATGATTGAACTATGTAAGCCATTACAAGCATCAGTGTCAGACCACTCATCACTGCTCATTATTTGTTGTGTGATTGATTGTGTGCATTTTATTACTTTAAAGGGTTAGTTCACCCAAAAATGAAAATTCTGTCATTAATTACTCACGATATTTTTGATGAAATCCGAGAGGTATATGACTTGTCCATAGACAGCAATATAATCACAACTTTCAAGGTCCAGAAAAGTACTAAAGACATTGTTAAAACAGTCGACTTGACTGCAGTTCAACCTTAATTTTATGAAGCGACAGAAAACAAAACAAAAATAACGACTTTATTCAACAATCTCTTCTCTTCCTCCTCTCTATCCTTACGCAGATGATGCAGTAAGCACAGCAAAGTCTTCCGTGTTTACGTCTGAATGCCAGCTCAGTATTGGCCAAAGCTGCACCCGTGAGCAGCACGACGCATGCGTGTGATGCTGACTCAGGAGCCAGCCAATAATGAGTCTGACTTAGAACCTGGAAGCACTGGACGTAAACTACGTATGAGAATGACACAGAAGAGAAGATATCGTGGAATAAAGTTGTTATTTTTGTTTTGTTTTTGCGCACAAAAAGTATTCTCATCGCTTCATAAAATTAAAGTCCCCCTGAAATCAAAATGTACGTTTTTTAGCTTTTAGTATGAATATGTTAGCCTTAATGTTATGAATAAGCTGGTGTGTTCCAAAACAATGACATATAAGCATTCAAAACTAAGCAGTCTCTAACTTCCACTAAAATGGATCACGGATTTTCATGACATCACATCGCACTTCAGCTTCTCGTCAAATCTTTGGTCCAATCAAATGCTGTCTAGAATCTGAAGTCCCGCCTCCTCCTACACTCTTACAGATGCTGAAGCTGACATCGGTCATTTGTTCACACATTTACTAGTTTCTACATGGTAAATGGCACATAGTGCATTATATAGAAAATAGGGAAAGATTCAGACAGTGTAAATATGCTTTCCTTTGACGCGAATGAAGTCCGTTTTTACGTTAGTATAACGTGAACCGCCGCAACGCGAGCAGTTTGCTCGTGAGCAGAGAGCACAGAGCGGATCATATGCACAAGTCGGCTCAGACCACAAAAGGTATAGGACCCATTTGAATTCTGCACAGAATGCTGTATGTTAAAGTGATATAAAGGATATTAGGAGGAGAAACGGTTAGATATTAGAAAGAAACTGAGGTTTTACAGAGTCTAACGGCTCTGGCCGAGCTGTAACATAAACGAAACGCTATTGGCTATTTTTAAAAAAGGGGCGGGGCTGTTCAATATATCGCCCTATCTTCCTTTTTTAGTTGAAATTACATCAACGCATTGAATAATGCTGCGAGTTCCAATGCTCTTCAGTGGGCCTTTAAGTTTGAACTACTGTAGTCACGGCAACTGTTTTATCAATGTCTTTAGTACCTTTCTGGACCTTGAAAGTGTTGATTATATTGCTGTCTATAGACGAGTCACATACCTCTCGGATTTCATCAAAAATATCTTAATTTGTGTTCCGAAGAGTAACTAAGGTCTTACGGGTGTGGAACGACATGAGGGTGAGTAATTAATGACAGAAATTTAATTTTTGGGTGAACTAACACTTTAAATGCCAGCATATGTTCAAGAAGTATATATGCGTCAATGCGTCAAATGATGTTTTTTTTTTATACAGAATTTGTTAAAATGCATACATATTGAATATGCATAAATTTAACTTCTTGAATGCATGCATGTCAGGTACATGTCAGCTTATTCTATGAACCCGAACCCTAACACCTAACCCTAACGTAACAGTCTACTACAGTCTTCTAACAATCTGAGTGTAAGTTGACACTGACCCATATGTTCCCTTTCAAAAGGGAACTCGCACTGCGTCTTAACGCATTTGGGGAACGCCTTAGCGGGAACCAGTGTCTGAAACGCTATGAAATCACGGCAATCGTATTGGCCGGCGACAGCCTATGACGTCACTACTAGTGCGACCCGAACGCACATAAGGAGCGCCTAGAGAACAAGTCATCCTCTTTCGTCTTTCAGGGACTGTTTTGTTTGAAGCGCTATTCAAAGGTAAGAACGGCTGTTTACAGACGTTTCAGTCAGTGTGCACATCCATAAAAGTTACCTACGGTTCCATTATTATTAACCCTTCTGTTGGTCCGGCATAAGGGCTTGGTATTGAGTGCATCCTTTCAGTCTACAGCAGTATGGCAGGCCGCATCTACATTTTGGCCTCCATTTACTGTAGTTACAGGTTGAGCTTTGCAGGTTGTCTTTCTGGCGTGAGAGCCATTTTACATTTAGTGACCTCAGCTCCCTATAGAAAGGAATAATAGGGAGCTTTTATTCTTTTATATCCCAGGTGCTTCACTCCAGGCCTGAGGCTGGACCAATGATGTGTTGGTTCCATCTTTTTTAACCCGTCTGTGGATCCGGCACAGAGCTTGTTAGTGAGCGCATCCTTTCAGACTGCAGAGTATGGCAGGCCATTTTACGTTTAGGCCTCTGCTCTTTGAAGTCTCAGGTTGAGCTTTTAGGTTACCTCTCCCTCTGTACCTCGCCCCCTTGATACCTTCCCTAGGTTGAGTGAAGCGGTTTCCTCTCACTTAGAGAGTAGAAGGTGATATGCTCAAGCCTCCACTCCCCCGAGCTCCAGATAGATCATGACGGTAGGTGTTGGCCTTCTCTGGGCCACCCTTGACATCACCCTGTGATGAGTGAGCTGGCTTCCTCTTGTTTGAGAGTCTCTATTCAAGGCTGCCGCTCCACTTGAGCTCTAGGTAGTTGAGGTCTTTAAAGTTGGCCTACTGCAAGGCCACCTTGACAATCACCCTATGATGAGTATGTTGGCTTCCTCTCATTTGAGAGTTTTTATTGAAGCCTCTGCTCCACTGAGCTCCAGGTAGTTGATCTCCTCAAGTGATGGCCTGTTAAGGCCACCTTGACATTTCCTGTGGTGAGTGTGTTGGTTTCCTCTCACTTGGAGAGTCGTTTTTTTGAAGCCAGGTGGTCAGTTCCCCTGAGTGTTGTGTTTTCCGGCCTCCTTTCTTTAGAGTTGTTAGGCTGATGTCTCCGCTTCATTGAGCTCCAGGAAGGTCATGAGTGCGTGTGTGCCGGCCATTCTTTTGGGCCGCCCCGATATCCGGCCTAGGCTGGTACTCAAGAATACGTCTTGTTTGACAGAGGCGGTTCAGCTGTAGCTTTCCGCCTCCTAGCATGCAGTAGCCCTGAGTAGGCTACTCCTTGGAGAGCCTCTCTAGCTTAACACTAGCAGCTAGTGATCCTAGTATGCCTCCTCTCTTTGTGAGAGTCATCCCCGGCCGGGGCCCGCCTTCTGCATTAGGCTATTAATGCAAGTGGCAGGCTTTACGGCCTCCTCAATGTATCTAGGTTGAGCTGAAACTCCTCTTGATATTAGAGTATAAGCAATATGCTGAGCTTCAGTTCCCTGGTGGTGTTAGGCACAGACAAATAGCCAGATGTTGTAGGCTTTCATTGAAAGCCTCCCCTGTGGTTGTCCTTGAGCGTTGTTAGACTTCCTCTCGTTTAGAGAGTGGAAAGCATTATGCTGAAGTCTCCGCTCTCCAGAGCTTTGGTAGTAGCTAGTTTGAGTTTGGAGCATCTCTCCACCAAAAGCTCCTTGATTATTATCAAGTCACGGAGTCGAGTGTTGCAGGCCCCTCCTGTGGAATTTCTTCCTGTTGGGGCCTCCATTCCTCCAGAGCTGAGCTCAGACAGCCTTTCTCTTCTTGGAGTGAGAGTTTTTGCTCAGATTTTTACCTTTGAGCCTTTCTCGGGTTAACTCACTTCACTCCCAGAGCTCTGTGCCCCATATGTGCCCAACACCAGTGATGCTCAGGTCGAGTGTGTCGAAGTACTCTTCCTTTTTAGGGCGAGTTGAGCATGCTCCCTTAGAGCTCAAGCATTAGCCTCGGGCCTGTGGCCGTGTTGTACTAGAGTAGTAGGACCTGACTGAGGCCTCCTCGTCAGCCCGGTCGCATAGTTTTGTACTCCCCTTGTTTTAAGGGTAGAAAGCAATATGCTGAGTACACGGCCCGTTATGGCAATGCAAACGAGTATTCCAAGCCTGCATACCTCTAGTGGCTATCTCTGCTGGAGTTAGATTTGCTACCAAGCAGTTGGCCCTCCTTGGGTCACCTTGTAAGCGATCCTCTGGGTTGAACTAGGTTCCTGAGTGTCCTAGTTCCCTAGAATTGAGCAGATAGTTATCAGGTAGCTCAGGCTCCATTGGAGCCTCCCTGATACTAGCCCTGGAATTCTAGATCTTTACCAAGTAGTTGGCCCTCGAGCACGCCACCTTGAAGGAGATCCTCTGGGTCGAGTAGGTCCTTAGCACTTCCAGCTAAGATAGTATTCTGACTCCCTAAAGTTATATCAGAGTGTAGGCTCTTTAGGAGCCTCCCTGGTACTTGCATTGAGCTTGGTCAATACTCGTCTTGGTTGAGCCCAGTGGGTACTCCCCTCGCATTGAGGGTCGTTCTTTAGAGTACTGCACTCCCGAGGTCTGATCGGAAGGTTGAAGGTCTCTCGTGAGACCTCCCTTGAAGACTATGCTCCCCTGAGAAGTGACTGGCCAGGGCTCCTTTTGGCTCCCTGGCCACATTCCCTTAAAGGGACCCCTTCTGTTTGAAGTTGTTGGTTCCAAGCCTTTGAGTGGCCTTGGTAGGCCTCTAGATGTTTCTGGAGGCCTCTTTGAGGCTTATAGCTTGGGTGGTGGCCGTAGGGAATGCTGTCACTGACAGCCTTTGCGACCCTTAGGAGGAGTGTTTTTTTTTTTTTTTTTTTTTGGCATTTCAGTTGAAATGGTTTCTGATATATTGTCACAGCCATTCTTTGGCATGTGACATTCTTTGGCATGGCAGCGTGGGTATTCGTTCCCAAATGCGTTAAGATGCAGTGCAAGTTCCCTTTCGAAAGGGAACGTCTCAGGTTACACATGTAACCATGGTTCCCTGAGAACAGGGAACGAGACACTGCGTCTCCCTGCCATGCTTCAGGGCCGCCTGCTGAACAGTCCCTTCAGACGATAAGTGGATGACTTGTTCTCTAGGCGCTCCTTATGTGTATTCAGGTTGCACTAGTAGTGACGTCATAGGTTGTCACCGGCCAATATGATTGCTGTGATTTGATAGCGTTTCAGACACCGGTTCCCGCTAAGGCATTCCCCAAATGCATTAAGACGCAGTGTCTCGTTCCCTGTTCTCAGGGGACCACGGTTACATGCGTAACCTAACACATTTTTTTCTGTAGCCCTTGAAGTTGAATATTTGCTGCATTTTTCTCAGCACTGAAATAATAACCATTATCAGACTCCAACAGACTTCCTAGGAGCTGTAAGAAAAAGGTGTAAACTGACCTCAAAATAACAGCAGAATATCAAGGTCTTGTAGTCCGAGTATGGCAAGGTATTGATTTTGAAGACAGAGGGGTAAGTGAACATGAAACTGTGAAAACCTTAGTGGATGTGTCTGTATCATAGTGTATGTGACAGTGGCCATTACAGAATCACAGTAAAATTGTGAGCTGCCCTCTGAGTACTGGCACCTTTAAAAGCAATTTTCTACCAAATAGCTAGTTCTCCTACAAATGGAGGAATTATGGAAATGGAGCGAGTATTTCTGTCAGTCTTTATCCAAGGTATGACATGAGAAAGGGGGAGAGATCAAAAAGAGGGATATCACAAATACACATGAACAAACAAACAGCGTCAGGTCTGAAGATGTTGAGATAATATAACAGTGTCTGGGTTAAAGTATGTGTCCACCTCTGCTTTAAAACTAAGAACCACTTGCATTATTCAGTGGGGTCAAAGCCATAAGAGATAAGGAACTTGAGTGCGATAGAAAGTAGATCAGACCCCATGTGTGATAATAGACTGAGAATATTAAGTGCTCAGCCTCTGAAATGGCAGTAGTATTGTGTTGTTACTTCTGTCCTGCTCCAATGGGTACATTCATGAATTCTTCATTAGGTGCAGAAATCTAAGGATCGAGGTTTTCATAGGCTGTTCTTACCCGCAGTCCCAAGCAGTGCTATTTGCTGCAACACAGATCACAACAGTCAATAATTCCCTTCAGGGGACCCTTCACAAACAACCACTTTGTCTTCTGTGAATTTATATAAAAATAATCAACATGCTCTTCAGGTTGAAATTAATGTCCCTATTTGTGAACAATGGCATTAAGCACTTTTGTGTGAAAGTCTGATAATATATCAGAGCTCATTATACATAAAAAGTATATTTCTATATATTTACAGTATAAACTGTGTAGATTCAAACACTAAATAGGAGTATATTTTGTAATAATGACTGACTGATTGACTGAATGTACATTTATCAAGCTTATTACATGTTTACTTGCCAAATAAATAAATAAATATGTGGACATAAAATATTGATTAAGAATTGTATCATTTTACATGTATATTGGCTTATAACTTCTGTTAAGAAAAAAGGTACAATTACAATGTACAAAACAATCGGCATAGCAACAATATACTCACTGTAAAAAAAGAATTGTTGGTTTAACTTAAAGTAAGTTAGCTGGTTGCCTTAAAATTTGAGTTCATTGAAATTAAAAATTTGAGTTAATATAATGATTGGCGATTGGTTTAATCAACAGAAACTCAAAATATTATGTTATCTGAACCACATTAAAGGTGCAGTGTGTAAATTTTAGCGGCATCTAGCGGTTAGGTTGCGAACTGCAACTAACGGCACACCCCTCGCACCCCCTCCCTTTCAGAGAAGCTGGGGTGGCCGTTTGACTGACATGTTGTCATCTGAGAGAGCAGAGAGTAGCTTGTGTGAAGCAATGAGGTTTCTTCTTACTTCTAACAAAGAACGGTCTCTGCGTCTATTAAACCAGACGACGACTACTACTACTACTACTTTGTGCGTATTCAACGTTTGACGATGCAAGCTACCTCTAAAAACACAAATGATTTAGAAGAAGAACAACATTGTGACTAAACGTGCTCTGTAGAGTGTTTGGCCGTTTAGGGCTGCTGTAGAAACATGCCGGCGCATAATGGTGACTTAACATGTATGAGATATAAATGGCTCATTCTAAGGTAATAAAAACACAACATTATGTAAGGTCTTTATGTATCACTGAAAACATAGTTATGTATATTATATTGCATTTCTGTCAGTCATGAGGTCAAGTCTGAGGTCATTTTCACTACAATGATCGATTACTTACGCCAAGATAGCACCAGTGTTTCTATGAAACAAGTCCACGGACGAGCAATTGACCAATCAGTATCAAGTATTCCAGATGTTTGAGATGCAGGTAATTATATGCATGGGCTGTTACTGTCCACTGTTACTGAATCATACTTTTGACATCAATCTAAGGCAAATTTGTATTTTGTCAGTCAAGATATTAAAATGGAGACCTTTTAATGTTCTAGTTTTAAATTATAGATGTTAAGGCCCTGTTGTCTTCGCAATAATTATTTTCAGCACTGTACTAATTAGTGGATTTCATGCATTGTAACTCTGCCTAGAGCAAAACTGTTGTTTTATCCTCGTTTTTTCATGTTCACCTATGGCATTTTATTATTTTATTAATGAGTATGTCTAGCACATAACACCTAAAGCATGATTTATTGTGCATTATTCACTTAGTATTGTTCACCTTTTAAAATGTTGAATACAAGTACTTTGCTAAAACAGACCATTTACTATGTTCTATGTCCTCCCTTTCATATAGAGGTTGTGAAGGGCTCCATCACTTGTTCCCTAATTCATTGAGTTTCTTTCCATTCTTTTAACCTCTTGAGACCTGCCATGCAATATTGACGAAATTCTTTCACCATTTTGCTCCCAAGCTCACCTTCACCAAAATGATATTAACAATTCATATCCAATTAAATGAGAACAGTCTTGCCAGTGCTTCAGGATAGCCTCCAATAGTGTCAGTGATCTTCTTTTCATGCTTATGGATATGAATAGTCTTTATTTTCAATATTCTCTGTTCCTGAATTTTGCAGTACGTAGGCTCAAGGGGAAAACCATTACTGGGGTTTGGAGCTCACATTGTCACTCTTCGTCTCTAGGTTATAGATTAAATCTTTGAACTTAATGCTGTCTCTGTTGCTACTTGACACATTTACAAGAATTCAGAAATACAGAGAGCTGCATGAGGTGTTCATTATTTTTAGAGCTAAACTTAAAATGAACCTACTTCCAGAATAGAAACTGCATTGGAATAAGCTAGTGTAGAAAACATTTATCTGCTTTTTTGTATATGGATATATTCATAGAATTTAGGGGACCAAAATTGCTGAACTGTTTATTCCTGCATAATGCATTGAGAACTTGATAGCTGAATCATTAGGAATTACATCCATTTATAGTAAGTCGCCTTTGCAATCACTGCGGATGAGGATACTGGGGTAAAGTAAAGTGCCTGTCCATTAGTAGGGAATCCTTCATAATCGCAATGGAATAGATGTGAGAACTTCATGCATGTGTTAGAAGATTCATCCATTTTAGTAGCCCAGTGCCTGTGGGAGGATATTTGGTTATATTATCTGTAATTTTGTCTCTGTTATGGGCAAAAATACCTGTTTATTCAGTAGCAGGGTATCTAAAAAAATAGGCATTTTCTTTACCCTTTGAGATAGTCAGGGGTATTGCATCTAGACCTGCTATCATGCTTTTACTCTCAAATGGGAAGCTTGATTCAGATAGCCATATTATCTGATATAGACACTGCATGTAAAGGCTAATTTGATAATCTTTATGAAAAAAGCTTCAGTCTGTCTGTAATATTATCAGGTAATGCTAAAAGGATAGTAAAATAGCCTGATAAGTAATGGGAAGTTTTTCTTGGTCTCTGGTGAAAATGAAGTTTATAAAAATTATTCTTTGTATTCACAGTACAAACACAATTTTATTTAAAGAAAAAACTACATAGAATTGCTGTCAGTATCATAACCCAATATTGTAAATATCCAAATCTTGTCCACTTTTTAGCAAATTTGCCTCATATGAACATCAGACCAAGTCATCACTAAAGTTTAAGTATGAATTTTTGATTTTCACAACTTTTACCAAGTTACACCCCAACGAAATTGAGAATTTTGGAACTGGAAGTATGGTGGAATCTCAACAGTGCTTTTTGACCAATTGCAATGTAACTTGGGCATTATTTCCACCATGATTTGAGCATACCTTGCAAGTTTGGTAATGGTGCATCGACTGGCCAATAACTTTCCAGTAATTTTGTCTGGAGTCACAAGCCAAGTCTGATAATTTTAAAATTGTACTTTCAGTCTATGCATTGTCTTTAATACAGTGAAGGCCATGCTTTACAAAATTTATCATCATTTGCAGCTACATGAATTCATTATCTTTTTGGCTCTAACATGAGAATTTGTTTTGTGTGTCTTAAATGTGACATTAGCATAAATGAATCAGTCTAAATTGTTTGTTTTGTCCCATCAGACGTTCATTATGTGTTTACTGTTATTCTTTTTCTACTACTCTACATTATTGGCCTCTGGATAGCCCTGACTTGTATCTGACCTGCATATCTGATGCTCTTCTGCTTAACAGAGACTGTCCCTCATACAGTAAGTGCTATTTGTCTAAGCAAAAAAAAAAAAAAAAAAAAAAAAAAACTGAGCTGATGGAAATCAGACCTCATCATATTCATCTCGCTTCACTCGGTAAGATCTGAACAGCAAGCCGTTTTTTCTCTTAGATTGTCAATTAATTAATTCTGTGCTAATGGTAAAGGACCACCCCATGACCCTCTTCTCCACTCAGTTTCAAAAGCTCCTCTGCATCAAGTAAAAGATGTCATTAAAGAAGAAAGGAAAGAGCACATTACCCCTTCCCCCACCAAAAAAATGGACAGAGAGGTGCATAAGTGTCCTAAATATATTCAGGGATTTTTATCCCACTCCTCACAAACTGAAGCTCTCATTAAAAACAGCACGAAGACCTTTAAGGTTTTAAAGTGCAATGGCTTCAAACAGGCTTTGGACAATTGTTTCAGGTTTTGTCCATCTCCCCAGTGCCTCTTGAAACCTCTACTTTTTATATTTTTGAAGAAAATGAAAAAATAACAAAGTTTCTCTGGTTTAATAGAAGAACTGTGACTGTATCTAATAAAGGTGATTTAATAAAGTGATTCAGTAATGCGTTACCAGTCCATGATTCCCCACTGATTTGTCTCATAGCAGTCACTCTATAAGTGAAATAACATTAAGTAGCTTTATATGATCAGATTTTATTTTTGTCTTCATCTTATCTAGTTTGCAGGCTGCTTATTTTTCCTTAATGCAGTTTAGCAATACTAATTTTTCATTTTAAAAGAGTATAAAAAGCTAAAATAAACCAAGAACCAAGAAACAATTTTTTTTTCAAGCAGGGGATCAAATTAGTTGGTCTCACCTGCAAAGATTACAAATAAATCACTAATGCAGCAGTGTAATTCTAGCCATTCATTTACAGTTTAAACCAGATTGTAGTGAAATCTAAAAGAAATTATGATTCGGCAGACCCATATACACAGCACTGTCCGCTAAAATGAACATTCCCATGTTTTGCTGTGCTCAGTGGGTGATTTATTCACACACAGTGTGAGTCAGGCCTCAAATGTTTTTCAGCCCATTTACTGTCAGCCAATGGCTTGTTACACTTCAAAGGGGGTTGAGGCTCAGATTTTCTTTGTTTTGGATGCATCTTTGGTTATACAGTTTTAGTGCAATATCTCATTTTGTATTGTCACATTAAAACCTGTTGAAGGAAACCTGTGGTGCTCAACGTTTTCTCTTTTTTATGGAGCTTGCTAGACCTTCCACAGCTCACTAATGTAATTAACTTTAGCGCCATCTGCTGGACAGGCAGTTTATTTTAAAAATCAAATTTGGAGTTAAATGGCTATTACTTAATGACCACTAAATCAAAATGAACATTTCTTATTTTTTTATGGAATATTGCAGTTTACAAATAAATGACTTGTCCATGTACATGTAATTATTTTTGAAAAATCAATGTGCCCTCATCATCTTTAATCAAAAACATCATCTTCCCCTCCCACTGGCAACATCTCTTCTCTGATTAGGTGTACATTGGTGTGAGGGCAGGACAATAACCTGACCCGTACAGCAACCTGTTAATCGCAACACTGTAAGTGACAACAATCCAACAGTTCCTATGGGCAAAATTAAAGGGTTAATTCACCCAAAAATGAAATTTCTGTACTCACCCTCTTGTCGTTCCACACCCGTAAGGCCTTCGAAACACAACTCCCATAGAAAGCAACGAAATTATCACATTCAATGACAGAAATTTCATTTTTTGGTAAACTAACCCTTTAAGCATCACCCGACATTTTTTCTCCTTAGAGAAGCCGCTTTATTCGTATATATATGTCACAAAAGGGAAGTAAAGATGATCACAATTTCTGTTTCATGCCGACTTTGCTATTTGTTATTCAGTGCTGTTGCACTGAAAAAGTTAACAAAACACACCTTTATCAGATAAATGGATTTAATACAGAATTTCTCCAGGCAAATAATCCAATACATTTATGATTCATCTTTAACTCAATGCAACTGGCACCATCTTGTGTCTCAGTTATCGATTGTGGGGAAAATAAGCTTGGATGACTTAAGAATTAATATTACTGGAATATTGTTGCAGTGTTTATCTTGTTGATCACCCTGTCGCTGTTTAGCGACAATGCTATTCACTATTGCTGTACAATAACTCTTACTTATGCTGTTGCACTGACTGTAAACCTGATTCATGCAATTTGTAAGCACAGTAGCATCAGCAATAAAAGCACAGCATTGATTTTGTTCCACAACAACCAAACAGTTTGCACCCAAAACTATTAAGCCTCTCAATAGCATAAGTCTAACTTATGTGAATCTGCATTTAGGTTGATCTCGAATGCTATTTTTTTTTCACCCTGCAAATATTCCACACCGTCCCAGTTCAATGACCCATTTAGGGATGTGCCATCCTACCTTTACATGCGTTTTGACAGTCCAGGCTGGCATCCAGGGAGGAAAAAACACAGTGCTGTCCCTAAATCACCATGTCTCATCTCTTTATTTCCACTGGTGATCACCATAGCTGATTTATTGCTCTATGTCTTGCTTACACTGTTTTATGAAGATTAAGGCTGCCATATGACATAAATGGGACAGAGGTGACCGTCCGCACTTGTTCAGGAATTAATGTGATTTTCATTTTACCAGAAACAAGCACAAAGTAAATTTTCTTTCACATCCCTATTAGCAATCTGAGTCACAAAATGCTCTGTCCTTAGTGAATTAAAATGTAAAAGCAGAGAGCAAATAGAGCACTCTGTGATTTCCAGTCCATTACTTTAGAGGAAAGAAAAAAAAATGTTACGAAAGGCCAAATGAACTCAGAAAAGGAGAGATAATTGGACCATCTTTGCATATTGCAGTGAGTATGTGTATGTCTGTGTCTCCAAGCATTGGAATCACATTACTACAATATATATTCAAAAGATGTAGCAATCACTTTTACTTTCTCTCTGTTTGTTTTGGCTAGCTCATGTTTCTCCAGGGAATGCATCAACCCTGATAAGGACATCATTTTCATATGGGCCAATCTGTTCAACAAGCGAGCCGCCCACACATACGCCCACACAGATCTTAGTACCATTAGTGTCATGTCATATGCAAGTTTGAGCTTGTCAGCAAAGGTGTGTGTAAGAGGGAATGTTCAGGCTCTAGAGGAAGAGGTGGTGGAGAAGGAGTGTCACAAAACTGTGACAATATTCATCATCACATGGGCAAAGGAAGTCCCTTTCTAAATAACCAAAAAATGAGCCCCTTTCTAAATAAATCAGAATTTTCAGCTTTCATGTTGTGCATCAGGAAGACAGGGCTTTTCTCAGTCAGTCATGTCTACATTTGATGTATAATTATATTGAGAAAAATGCTATTTCAGCTGTTAAATGAATAAATTTATGTAGGGCCAGGCGGAAACTCATTATCATTATTATTATTATTATTATTAGCTAAAAGCACACAATGCAAACTCATAAAGGGCTGAAAATTTCAATGACTTTTGTGAGAAATCTGTTCAGTTCAACTTTGTCAGACTTAGGGTTCATTAGAAGACAATCAACATTATAACATACTAGACTAGATACTTAAAAAGTTATAAATAATTACATATATTTCCCATTAATGCATAATGATTTATACATAATGATTACATACTACCATTCAAAAGTTTGGGGTTTGTAAGAATTTTTAATGTTTTAAGAGTCTCATGCTCACTAAGACTGTATTTATTTGATCAAAAATACAGTAAATACACTAATATTGTGAAATATTATTACAATTTAAAAGAACCACTCCTGTTTTAATAAATATATATATATTTTTTAAATTCCCTGTGATGGAAAAGCAGAATTTTCAGCAGCAACTTCTCCAGTCTTGTGTCACGATTCTTCAGAAATCATTCTGACACAATCATGCTGATTTGTTGTTCAAGAAACACTTCTTCTTCTTCCTCCTCCACCACTTCTTCTTCCTATTCTTCTTATTATTCTTTCTCTTCTTCTTCTTCTTCATGTTGAAAAGGGTTGTGCTGTATTTTTGTCATTTTTGTGCTGCTAAATTATTTTCAGAATTCTCTGATTAATAGACATTCAAAAGAACATAATTTGATATATATATATATATATATATATATAATTTTCACTTAAAGCTGCAGTCCGTAACTTTTTTGGTTAAAAATGATCCAAAATCAATTTTTGAGCAAGTACATAACCAGCCAGTGTTCAAAACTATCTCCTTATCTTAGCCCAATTCACAACGATAAGCTTGTAATAATGTTTTATAATAAAGTCAGTACTGGTGGGTTTCCGCAGGAAATCCGAACATGCAGCCATTTGTCTTTGCATCATTACGTCACATCTGTTTACATGAAGGAATCCCAGCTAGTAGGCTATATGGCATGTGAGGATGCTGCTGGTAGCAGATCATTTATAGCCTTTTCTCACAGCAGCTGCAATAATTAAACTCATCATTTTGATCAGTGGCGTAGTGCAAATTTAAAGCTGCGCTTAATTTTCACTGATGACTGCACTGAAATATTATAGACTCTTAATAATTTTAATTATAGGCCTATAATTCATTGTATAATAGAGCTAAAAAAATGTTTAAAACATTTTCAAAGATAGCTAATAGCCTTTTATTATCCTCACAGCACGTCAGTTATGCAGTGATGCGCTATGAAATTATTGCGGGGCAAATTTATTATAATATTAATTTAATAATAAAAGAAGCCTAACCTAATAGTAATAATAATAGACTAGAAGAATGTAACAGGCCTGGTGGATTGTAATCCAGAAAGGTCATCAGTCATCAAATGACAGTCATCATTGACAAGTGGAGATTCACTGGTAGTCAAAAGCAAAAGACTTCAGACTGCGGAGTGGCTACAGAATTTGAAATCTACAGGTAATGCTAATACACACTAAATACACATAGTCACGCAATGATGATGTTGTTAACATTAACAATTTGAGAACAAAGTATAACAATAATAATTTGCATGGTTTGGCGTGTGATCGTTAGATTTAATCACCATTGGCAGCACAAAAAATTGTAATGCTTTTTTTCAGTTGGTCAGAACAAAAGTGGCAAACATGTTACTTACTTGTTCAGATGACATCTTCCGGTGAAAATTAGTTTGGTCATACTTCCAAGACGTGATACCGAAGTAAAGAACCCACACTGATGTGGTGACTGACAGCAAACATTAGATTCATCCGCGCTGAGGAGCCATGCTGATGCACAACCCACGTAAAGATGATAATTCCACATATAACTGCAATTGCAGGTTTTAAACAGAGATGGCGCCAAAGAGGCAAAACTTTAACAGACTGCTGCTTTAAAATTGCACACAGATAAAGAAGTATAAAGCTCACAGAGCCAGTCAGACATGATAAAAGTTTGTAATGTGATACAAGTGACAGTGTGAACGACCAATGATAAAACAGGTTTAGGAAGCTGTATGTAACTTGTAGCTGCAAGACATATTTTGTCCTCCTTTTATAAACTGATAAAACCACTGCCAGAGAACTTGTGTGAGTCTTTAGGGATTTGAGCAGGCTGTTCAGCGGGTTTTGAAGACAAATAAGGAGTACAAAATCAGTACAAACCATTTCAATGAATTCTGAGACCAACTTGTAGGTATTTGCCTACTGCTTGTTCTACACCTCTGGACGTGTATTAACTTGTGTTTGTATTTAACAGTGTATTAATAATATTTTTATGCCCAATATCAGCCTCTAGTTTGATCATCAGTCCAGGAGTTCTGGGTCAGTGGCGTCTCAGTGACTCATGTGGCTTGATGTAATGGACCTACTTCTGGCAATGTGTGTAAATGTAAAATCATTCTTCAAATTTTCTCCTTGGCACCAGGAGGAAGTCAGGCTTATATTATTTAGCTAACAAGATTAGTCAGACCGGAGCAATTGCACTCTAATGTCCTTTATGCAGGAAATAATCCTAATGATTTTAATGCTTATAGGACACTAATGGTGTTCTGGAGAGCCTGGTGGATCTGCATGGTGAATAGCCAGATAGACTGTTCATTTGTGGGAATTCACATGATGGGACACCAGAGATCGGACTGTGTATAAGAAAAACACAGTTGTGGTTTAAAAAATTAACATTCATCAGTCTGATTTTCACTGCAGTGTTTTGTTTGTCAGTGTTTCATTGCTGTTTTATTAAAACTGCTTACAAGACTGTATAGCATCTACTGAACTATGTTTATTAAAGTACATATTAGGAGGCAATACGCCTGCGTATCTTCTGATAAGTATATAAAAGCATTTATAGATTTAAAACATATGTATGCTTTATTTTTAAAATTATATCTGTTTATATTTTCACTATTGCCTGGTTTCACTGACAAAGCTTAAGCCTAGACCCAGACTAAAATGTTTGAGGTGTCTTACTGAAAGCAAACACTGACAGGCCTACATATAATCTGGAGTTGATAAACTGACTCGTCTCGTTTGTGAGGTCACTTACACTGAAAGCTAACACGATATTGCCCCCTAGTGGTCATAAAAATTTTGGAGAGATATTATTTTTTTATTATTGTTATTAAGGGGCAATATTTGCTTCCTGCAACTGTTTTTTGGGAGATTAAAAAAAAATAGTATGGCATTACAATTTAAAATTGTAATTTATTAAAAATATATTAGCTGAATTTTGATTACTGTAGTCTTCAATGTCACATGATCCTTCAGAAATCATTCTAATATGCTGATTTGGTGCTCAAGAAACATTAGGATTATAACTGTTAAAAACAGTTGTGCTGCTTATTTTGTAGAAAATGTGATACATGTGATAAATGTGATTTTTTTTACCTTTACTTTCCAAGTACATAAAAATACAGTATAAGATCCATTTATGCCAGATACTTAAATTGAATTTGAATTAATTTAAATAAAATATCAGACTGAAAAATAGTTATCATAACACACTATATTAGCATTACTATATTAGCATTAGCCAATAACCTTGTCCACTTATGATTAACAGATTTTAATGTATTAGAGATTTAAAAAAATGGTTATCGTAAACATTGCAACACATCTGGGCAACAGTCATAATTTTAAAAATTATATGTGTTAGTTGTTTAGTATAAAGGCATGTCACAAAAAAAGTGTGACCCCCTAAAATAACAAAAAGATAGGATAATCTGTCAAAAATACCTTGAATAAACACCCACATAATGAATACAGTAGGCTTAGACTAAATGATTGAGTCTAAAATCTAAAAATAAAAAAATAAATGATACAGAGAGAACGCCTCAAAGTTGTTATGCAACAGCTTCTCACTAGAGGGCGCTACAGTTAACAACAACAAGCCGTTTCGTTTCTTTTTTGAGAAAGCTGGAGAAACGTGTCATAATGTTCTGACGTATTCGGTTGTCTACATTTTCTTTAATCGAACAACGTATTTTAGATACGTGATATCATATGCGTATGTTTTAAATCAATTTATTTTTTCCTTGGTTATGCCATAAATGCATTTTTAAAGACTACTACCATTGAAATCTGTAACACTTCAAACTTAGAAAATGAAAGTTTAAGACACACATCACCTATATTATTTTCAGCATCATGGCAAAAATGACTTAAAACAAACAAATACTTGTATGAGTTTGCAGGCAGCACAAACTGTAAACACAGTGTTTAGACTTCTCTGCACTAGACTCCTCCCTGCTAGACTGTGATTGACAGCTGTTTTGAAGAGTTTCTGCTGCTTACAGAGGCGTAAGAAGGAGGGAGATCACATACTGGAGTTCTTTCACAGGCAAGGAATAAGAGGAGGAGACAGAGCTCAGAGTCCCAAGAATGCTCCTCTCCCAGCTCAAAGGATCCCTGATTGGCTGCCTGGCTCTTTGCTCTGAAACAGCCCACTTCCTTTACAGTCCAGCAGTTGTATTTTAACCTCTTTGGCCCTGTGCAAGCTTTTTCCGTACACCATGTGATTGATTCTTTGGGCTTGTCTAAGCTTTGCAGCCTTGACAGGGCTCCTTTATCAGCTTACTTCCCCACTCATACTGGAATAGTCTGGAATGCCGCAGCTGGATCCAGTGATAACACTCTGGTTTGGGAGCTGCGCACTGCACAGTTTCCCGTGACAGCAGAGGAGACGCTTGCAGAAAGCAGAGAGCGAGAAGTGGGTGTGCAGACTCCGTTTTCACACAGGACAGGTGTTGATATCTGTAGAATACCGAAGCAGCTTGATTTTAAGGTGCTTTTTTCTGTCTATAATGTTTTCCTACTAACTTTGCCACTGTGTTATGCTCAGCAGCTGGACATGTTTGCCCTCACTGCCTCTGTGCTCCGACGAGGAGCTTTGAGGTACCGGGACAGCCAGTGCACCATGGCAACCATTGTGTCTGGAAACAAGACCTCGCAGTAAGTCTGAGTGTGTTTGAGGGGCCCTTCAGATGTAGGAATCAGGTAGATCAGGGGTCTTCGATCTTTTTCAGGCCAAAGACACCCTTTTTTGGATATAAATGTTACATATTATATAAAATTGAGTGTTGCATTTTAACCTGGCCATATGCTCATAATATAATAATTGAATTATTACATACACATAGATATTAATGTTAAGTAATATAATAAATAATATTTTAACTTATTTATTTATTATTTATAGATATATATGCACAATCATTTAAAAGTTTTGGGGTCAGTAAAAATTTATTTTGCAAGATTTAATGCAAGGGTGCATTAAATTCTTGAAATGTGACAGTAAAGACACATACACAAAAATTATATTTCAAATCAATTTTGTTCTTGAACTTTCTATTCATCAAAGAATCCTGAAAAAGATGTATCACAGTTTCTACAAAAATATTAAGCATCTCAACACTGATAATAATAATAATAATAATAATAATAATAATAATACATGTTTCTTAAGCACCAAATCAGCATATTAGAATGATTTCTGAAGGATCATGTGACACTGAAGACTGGAGTAATTATGCTTTGCCATCACAGGAATAAATTACATTTTAAAATAGATTAAACAGATATTTTAAAGGGCACCTATTATGCCCCTTTTTACAAGATTTAAAATAAGTTTCTGATGTCCCCAGAGTGTGTTATGTGAAGTTTTAGCTTAAAATACCCCACAGATTTTTTGGGGGGTGAGCAAAAACGCGGCGTTTTAGTGTGTGTCCCTTTAAATGCAAATGAGTCTGCTCCAGAGGGAAAATGGCAGACAGTGTACAACTCGCTTAGGGCGGGGTCTATGCTAATATGTCAGAGTCAGTCAGCAGTCGTGGGCGGGGCCTATGCAAAGTGACCTCACTTTGCCCAGAATCTGCAAATGGCTTGTTCTATGCTTATGATTTATGGGAATTTAAAAAAGAAGAGTGGGTGGATTTTTATCAGTGTAGGTTGGTTGTGTAGACACACTGCTAACACACATTTATGTTCAAACACCATTTAAAAGTGAATTTTGCATAATAGGTGGCCTTTAAATTGTAGCTTGCTAATATTTCAGAATATTACTGTTCTTGCTGTTTTTTTGATCAAATAAATTCTTTCAAAAACATGTAAAAAAAAAAAAAAAACTAAATTCACATTGCAAAGTCTTTGTTGATAATGTAGATTATATTTTAATTCTACTTAATACACTTTGTGAGAAAGACATTTAGGTGAAGCTCAGCTTCTTAAGATTGCAACTTAATGTAGTTCTTTTGTTTAATGAATATTTTAATTTATTATTTGAGCAATAAATTGATAAGCAATAAATGAAAATGCCCCTTTTTAAGACCCTGGAGGTAGATCAAATGCGATTCTTCTCCTTATGTCTAGACAGGTGAAGGAGCGACTGAAGAAGGAGGTAGCAGAGATGAAGACTCAGTTTCCAGGCTTCAGGCCCGGCCTGGTTGTGCTACAGGTCATTCTGGACCTCTTGCTCATTATTTTGGCCCGTGTAATACACCTTGTGGTGATAGCTAGCTGTATAATTTCATCTCTCTTGATATTCTGACTCATCTTTCTTCTTTTTCTCTCGCTCTACTCCAGATGGTCATTTGGTAATGTGCCATTTTCTTCTCTCTCACGGTTGTGGGTGTTGTGTTAAAATAGATTATCTCCCTATGGCTTCATGGTCATGTGTTGATAAATGCAAAAGTGTGCAACGTGAAAGAAAGGTGTGTTAGTTTAAGGTCTCTTGGATAAGATAACAGTGATTTGGTGTGTGACTTATGTCTTGATTAATAATAACCTCACTGCTTGTACTGTGTTGTTTTGGTGTTCTTTTAAATATTTTTGGTCTGTTTTGATAAATGCATTTGACCAGTCTATACAAATAAGTAGATTTAAAACAAAAAAAATCAGTATCAAAATGTTATATAATATTATATATATAAATGAAATAAAGATAAATAGATATATATAAATGAAACTAACATGCAAAATAGTTACACTTAAATATTAGACATTTTTTATATTTACATATTTTTTCATTATATTTATATATTCATATAAATCTACTATAGAATATTAAGCATGATTAAAAAAAAAAAAAAACATATTCACTAAAATATTACAATATTAGACATTCAGATACAGCATTATTTAGTAAAATTGTTACCAGTATTGTGTTAGTATCAGCGAGTTGTTTGCTGATTCTGTTTTTCAGGATGTAAAAATGTAAAAAGTCTAAAATTATTAGACTAACATTGTATCATTTATACACATATTAGATTTTTTCCTATCCTCTGCACACTCTCATGTAGTCTGTGGTTTGTTTTAGGTCGGGGACAGAGATGACTCAAACCTCTACATCAGCATGAAGCTCAAGGCAGCGGCTGAGGTTCAGTGAGCTGATTTAATAAACAGAAATCATTTTTATCATAAGCCTCTCGCTGACACTGTCTCTCTCCCTTACCTAGATTGGAATCAATGCGAACCACATTAGGCTTCCCGAAACAGCCACAGAAGATGAAGTAAGAGAAACAGTCCTCAAGCAATAACAAATGCGTGATTCACCTCGTTTAGATTTCTGTCCTTTCTCCTTTCATATATAGTCTGAAGACTGATACTACTGATTTTCTTAAGGTCCTACAAAGAATACTTGCAGTAAATGAGAACCCTGCGGTTCATGGTCTCATCGTACAACTACCTCTTGACTCCATCAACCCAATAAACACAGAGAAAGTGACCAATGCTGTGGCCCCAGAGAAAGATGTTGATGGGTAGGTGAAGTCTGTTTTTTTCCAAGAAAGATTCAGTGCAGCTGTCAAACTGACATGCTTGAAATGTATGTTTGTGGAGCACAGCAAGAATATGGCAGAAATAGTGGATTTTATTCTTATTAAACTAACTGGAATAGACAGGTAGACGGCAGAGTTTTTCTTCACACACTCAGATTGTTGAATTTGACACACTTTTTTTCCCATCGTTTGATCCATCAAACCACTACTAGCTCAAGTTTCCAGATTAGACTTTCCAGAGTCTAATCGCTCTATTTTTCTCTCTTATCTGTGTTTTTCCACCCAAAGTCGGAGAGCGAAGGTCTTCTTTGTAGATGTCTGTGAATATTGGACATTTTTTTACTGATTTTAGATGAATTATCTAAGTAGTTTTGAGAGGCAACTAGTCTAAAATTTGCACAAATATGCAAAATCCACCTGCAGTCTATTTACACATCCTCATGATAGTTTTATCAGCTTCAAGCTTGTGTTACCGTATGCTTTTTGGACTAAAAACTGCTGGTAATCAATTTAATACCTTGGTGATGGAGGAAAGGTGATGTAGTAAGACTGAAATCTTCAAAAGTGCTTGTCAGGAATATGTTTCAATAATATAGTTCAAATCAATAATACAAGCTCACAACAATGGTATCGTACATTTAGCTTTTTTAACTCAAATTACACTGTAAAATACTGTATTTTTAATGCTGGGGCAGCAAATACTCATGCCTGTTCGAGATACATTTTCAGGAAAACTTCCTTAATGCATCGCATATTTAAAAAACAAACCCTCCACAGAACATTGTGTCTGGTTACACTTTATTTTACAGTGCCGTAGTTACATTGTAATAATTACGCAAATAAGTACTGAGTACTATTAATTAACTACATGTACTTACTATAGAGTTACAGTTAGGGTTTGGTTTAGGGTTTTATTTACTTGTAATTATGCATAATTTACTGTTATTACTATAGTAAGTACATGTAGTAATGTGTAACTATGGCATTGTAAAATAAAGTGTTACCCTGTGTCTTATTTGATTTGTCTTCTTCACAGCTTGACCAGTATAAATGCGGGGAAGCTGTCTCGTGGAGACCTGGGCGACTGTTTCATCCCATGCACTCCTAATGGCTGTATGGAGCTAATCAGTCAGACCGGTGGGTGGAAATCTTGTGAACCTCTACCCATGAGCTCTACCTCTCATCAGTCTGAATCATAGCATGATTCTCTAAGGGCCTTCATACTACAGCACAATCAGCGTGCAGCGTCATTGGATAGGTGTGAAGTCTCTCTCTCTCTCTCTCTCTCTCTCTATATATATATATATATATATACACACACACACACAGAGCAATGCAGTCTGATGACTGGGTGTTGAAATGAGCTGTCACCCCAAAGAAAGGAAAGAAGGATCCAGAATTTTTTTTTTTTTTTTTGCTGCACATTTACTGTAGGTGAGTCAGAACGGAGCTGTGATCCAAAACCTAGTGAGCTTCCTTACTATCTACTGCCTACATGGACAGCATCTATAACAAGCATAGAAATGTACACCAAAAATAATTAGTAAAATATTCAGTTTTTAATTATACAGATATTTTTTATTGGTATTTTGGTATTCAAAAGTTTGGGTTCAGTAAAAGTTTGTAATGTTTTTGAAAGAAAAGTCTAATCCTCAACGACACTGCATTTACTTGATTGAAAATACAGTAAATACAGCAATGTCATGAATTAAAATAGCCGTTTTCTATTTTAATATTTATTTAGAATTGTAATTTATTCCAATTTTCAGCATCATTACTCGAGTCTTTGGTGTCACATGATCCTGCAGAAATCATTTTGATATGCTGGATTTGGTGCTAAAGAAACATTTCTTATTAGTATCAATGTTGAAAACAGTTCTGCTGCTTCATATTTTTGTGGAAACTGTGATACATTTATTCAGGATTTTTTATAAATAGAAAGTACAAAATGAACAGCATTTATTTGAAACAGAAATTTTAGAACATTATAAATGTTCACTGTTAATTGCTGAAAACAAAACGTACTGATCTCAAACTTTTGAACGGTAGTGTACATTTTTTATGTACAACCAATATCTCTATAACCTTGTCCTCCATCTTGACTTGTTGCAATGCATTCTGCCTTCTCCACAAAGGATACATGCGTTGCTGCTTTACAATTTGATAAATAAGGCAGGACAATTAAGATAAGAGCTTTTAGAATTTTCAGAAAGTGCTGCCTTTCTAGGCAGCTCACTAGCAAGTGTGATTCATGTGTGCAGGTGTGAGTGTGATGGGAAAGAATGCTGTCGTGATTGGCCGCAGTAAGATCGTTGGAGCTCCCATGCACGATCTGCTCTTATGGAACCACGCCACAGTGACCACCTGTCATTCAAAGACCCTCAACCTTGCTGAACAGGCTGGTTTCATCTGCTTCTCTCACTCTCTATTTTATATCCCTTTTCAATTACAGTTTTGGATATGAGCAATTCTTTATCTAGATTTTACAACAAAGAAGAGCTCATGACTCTGTACTTTAAAAAAAATTGTGAGATGTATTTATTGTTTGCTTTATCGTTGTTGAGTACAGTCCTTGACCTGGCGTGCAGTTTGGTGAAAAGAACGGAGTGCTGGAGTAACTTTCAGTGTCTTGTTTTCTTTAGGTGGGCAGAGCAGATATATTGGTTGTGGGTGCTGGCAGAGCTGAGATGGTGAAAGGAGAGTGGGTGAAGGAGGGGGCGGTGGTCATAGACTGTGGTATCAATCATATACCAGGTCTCTCTGCTTGACTGTATCTACTTGTTTGGAATATTAAATAGCTGCTGGTTTTAGCTCACATGTTTACCTTTAACTCGCTCACAGACCGCAGTAAAGCTAGTGGGAAACGTGTGGTGGGGGATGTGCACTACCCCTCAGCTAAAGAGCGAGCTGGATACATCACCCCAGTGCCTGGTGGAGTCGGACCCATGACTGTAGCTATGCTGATGAAGGTATCATTTTAGGAGCAAATGACTTTGTTTGACTTGTTTGTAAAGTGAACAGCAATTATTACAGACAAATGAACGCAGTAAGATGTAGGCCTACTCTGCATTTTACCAAACAAATGCAAAGACTGGAGAGATTTTTGGAGAGAGTATTTACTGCATTTAGCTGAGTAATTTTACTTAATGTACTTGCAAAGTCTGTGTATATTTAATCAATGAAAAAGACACTTTGGGTCTTGTTTATTTCATCCTCACAAGCTAAAATTAGTGGAATGTTTGAACTGCTTTCCTTGAACAAGCTGCTGAACAATATTATTTCTCACAAATTAAAAGTTTATATCGGTCATAGTTGATACTTACGGAGCCCCTAAAGGGACATGGTTGTGGAATAAAAATATGAGATGGGAGGAAAAATAATAAGTCAATGCTTTTGTGTTCTCTCGCAAATGTTTTGCGTTCCCCCGAGAAACTTTGCGTTCGCTCGCAAAATGTTTGCGTTCCTCTGAAAAATGTTTGTGTTCTTTGTGTCATTTTGAATGAACGCAAAGTTTCTGGGGGGAACGCAAAACATGGGAATGCAAAAACATTGCAGAATAAATTTTCCTTCCATCTCATTTTTCTTCTTCACCATGTCCCTTTAGGGGCTCCATATAGATACCGTACTAGAAATGGGTCGTTGTTAAAATTCTGGCCAATAGAAATAAACTTATAATTATTTTTTATATTATGGTTGATATTGAAATTCTTCTAAATAAATAAAAATTAAAACCAATAATTTTAAATTCTACAAGTGAATTTAGGCATCACACCATTATAATATACACTACTGTTTAAAATTTCAGCAGCATTAAATTGATTAAAAGTGGCAGTAAAGACATTTATAATGTTAAAAAAAGATTTCCATTTCAAATAAATGCTTTACATTTATATCAACATTATATTCATCAAAGAATCCTGAAAATTAAAATGTGTTACTGTTTTCACAAAAATATTAAGCAGTACAACTGTTTTCAACAAAATGTTTTTGAGCATCAAAAAAGCATATTAGAATGATTTCTGAAGGTCATGTGACACTGAAGACTGAGTAATGACTGCTTGAGAGCATGAGAGGCTTCTTCCAAAAACATTAAATCTTAATGATCCAAACATTCGAATGGTAGTGTAAACTATGAAAATAGATCATTCATTTTGAGAGTTGCAAAATATTAAATTTTTAAAGATGAACTTTAAGTAAGCATTTGATGACAAAAAAAGTCATCTAAATTTAAAAAATGGGGAAATGAGCTTGTTGAGTTAAATATCGACTAATAAATTTAAGAAATAATAATAAAAAAAAAAACATCTAATATCGGCCAATAACTGATATTATTTGCTTTTACAAATGCTTATGTTATTCTCATTTGGATTTGGAACAGAATACAGTTGAAAGTGCAAAGCGGTTTCTGCAGACGTACACTCCAGGGAAGTGGAACATAATGTACACAAAGAAGAAACCCCAAGAGCCTCAACAGAGGTACTGTCGTGGCTTGCTTGCTATTATAAAGATTGTTTCATTTAAGCATATTCTCTGAAGAGCATCGTGACTCTTGCTGACCCATGTGACGCCTATTGCATTTCCTGGTGATGCTGCAATCTCCTGTTCATGCCAAAGCAAACCAGTCGCTCAGCTTGCAAGAGAGGTGGGCCTGTTTTCTGAGGAAGTGGAGCCATATGGCAGAAGCAGGGCTAAGATACGACTGGATGTTCTGAAACGTATGGAGAAACAGCCTGATGGGAAATATGTGGTTGTTACTGGGTAAGATGCATCTTGAAATATAATTATGTACATTAGCATAATCTTATAGTGTAGTAACTTTCCACAAGCACCAAATGGGTTCTTACAACACTTCATTAAGCCTGGTTCACACACTGCATTCACATCCAGCTTAAGCTCTGTCTCTGAGCAATTCATTGCTTTCAAAGTCAATATATTCTGTGAGTTTTACTGTGTCCAGAATTACTTCTACTCCATTGGGCGAGGAAAAGCGCACCACCGCTCTCGGACTGGCTCAGGCTTTAGGGGCCCTCCTGAATATCAATGCTTTTGCTTGTGTGCAAGAGCCTTCCCCAGGATCCTGTTTTGGTGCTAGGGGTGAGGAACAAACATTTATGTTTTGTTTTTTTATTATGACAAAAGTTGATAGTCATACACAGTTGAAATATGAAATATAAATTCAACTATGACAGAATTTGACAAATTATAAAACTAAAAGTTATAATTATGACATATGGGTATAATTATGACATAAAAAGTCACCATTATTACTTTACATCTCAAAATTGCAAATTGATTTCAAACATTTATGAACTGATTTCTCATAATTACTTGCCATGCAACTTAATATCTCACAATGTGGCTTATTTCTTATTTTAAACTTTATTTACAAAACTCACAATTACCCATTTTAATTTAGAATCTGAGACAAAAAAGGTTACAGTTAATTTTAAGGTGTCAGTATTGCAGTGTAATTATATGTTTAAGTACTGTGTAATAGTAATTAAATACATGTACTTACTATAGAGTTAGGGTTAGGTTGTTTAAAGGTTTGGTTTAGGGTTAATTGCATGTAATTATAGTTATGTAATTATTGCATAATTTATAGTTATTACTACAGTAACTACATGTAACGTGTAACAATGACACTAAAATAAAGTGTTACCAAAAAAAGCTTTTATAGCTTAAGTGGTTCAAATGATATGTTGGTTGTTTTTGTTCACAGGGGTTGCTGTTGGAGGTGGATACTCTCAGATTATCCCATTAGAGGAGGTATGTTTGAGTTCCTCTTCCTCTTTGAAAGCATATTTAATCAAATGGAACATGAATATCTTCCAACACATTGATCCCAGGTCAGCCTTCAGCCTTCAGGCCAGAATGAGCTTATCTCTGCTGCCAGTAGAGTGGTGATGGACACTATTAAAGCACATGCTCACTATGAGACCAAGCTTTCTGAGAAGGTCAGGTTTGTGTTTGATATGCGTGTGCTTATACTCATGTGTTTGTACGGCTTGTATTTGGTATGATCATGCTTGTATCTTACAGGCTTTGTTTGACTTATTGGTTCCTCTCAGAGAGGGTCAAAGGTCTGTCTCCCCAGCCCAGCTCAGCCGACTGAAGGTAAGTCATAGAAAACACAGTCTACAGTCAAATATTAATTTCAAAACCACGGCAGAAGTATGATGACATGGTCACTGTGTCCTTTATGACCTGTAGAAACTGGGCATTGAGAAATCTGACCCCTTGACCTTCACAGGGACCGAGATTATACGTTTTGTCCAATTGGACATTGACCCAGAAACTACAACAGTATGTATCAGTATCACAATGTCATTGTCACTACATTTGACCTAGTGCCTTTCTTAATAATGTAATTCAGTTCATATTATATGATAGTATTATGCTGTACTGTATGTTGTACACTGAAATAATATCATGTTGAAATAACGATTCTGGAATGTAGTGAATTTTCATTTTTTTGGGTGATTTGTTGAATTTAAGTGGGTGTCTGTGCTGTTCAGGATTCTGGCTCTTTGGAAAATGAGATCATGGCTATACTGTCACTCAGCAGCAGTGAGGAGGAGATGCAGCAGAGGCTGGCCAAGATAGTAGTGGCTACAAACAAATCTGGGGATCCTGTCACCACAGAGGATTTAGTCAGTATGTGTGTTCACATGTTTGTGTGTGTCTGTATATGTGTGTGATCTAATGTACACAACTTTGTTATCACAGAATATCAGTGGTCCATTGGCCATGCTATTGAAAGATGCCCTTAAACCTGTCTTGATGCAAACTGTAGAGGTAAGAATTAATAACGTAAAGTGTTGCATGATCACTGAAAATGTCATTTTTCAGAATAAATATTTTAGGATCACTGCACACAGAATCATTCAGCTCTGTCAGATTCTGTCTCAGCACATCTCTGTCTTTCTCTCTAGGGTACACCGGTGTTTCTTCACACCACCCCATTAGATGACATTGCCCATGGCAGTCCTTCCATTCTGGCAGACAAAATCGCTTTAAAAATGGTCGGATCCAAAGGATTTGTTGGTGAAGAAGAAATACACTTATTTTTTTATTTTTTATTTTATAAAAAAGGATTCATTAAACGTTTCTTATCACTCTTACTATTAAATGCTGTGCATTCATGTTAGAAAAAAAAAACTGCACAAATACACTATGTTCAAAAGTTTGGGTTAGTACTTTTTTTTTAAAGAAATATTTATTTATTTTTTTCAACAAGGACACATTAAATTGATAAAAACCGACAGCAAAACATTAAGGCTACGTCCAGACTGTGAGTCCAAATCCGATTTTTGTGCAGATTAAAATCTGATCAGAAATAGCAAGTGTGAACAGCAAAAAATCACATGAAATACGATTTTTTTTTTTTTTTGGAAATCCGTTTCAGTCTGACTGCTCTGATCAGATTTTGCATGGCTTTCTCGTGCCCCGTAAAATGGAAATGTCAGACGTTGTTATAGGAAACATGCTGAAAGTCACTGCAGAAACAAGGTTGTGTTGTTGCAAAGTGCCGGACAAGCAGAGAATGACAATATAACAGAGACATGTTTCGAATGTTGAGATGACAGCGCATACCAGCCTCCTACGTTTCTGATGCTTCCTCAAGACGCAATAGTCCAGTGTGGCGGCTACACATATCCATGCTGTAAATAAGACAACATCTGTATTCCAAATCCCTCCATGTTGCGGTTGCTGTTGTTGTTTTTGGCGTATGTCATTGCCATAGAAACCTATGCAGATATTCCAGAAAACAAAAGAGCGACATGGACACACAAATTGGATCTGAACAGTTGCAATACACATTGTGAACAGTCAATAATTTTAGACCAGATTCCAATCGGATACACAAATAATCGGATTTGGACTGACAGTGTGAACATAGCCTGAAAAGATTTCTATTTAAAAGTTGTTCAACTTTCTATTCATCAAAGAATCCTCAAAAAAACAAAACAAAACATATCACCACAAAAATCTTAAAAAGCACAACTTTTTTTAAAACATAGATAACAATAATAAATGTTTCTTAAGCACCAAATCATCATATTAGACTGAATTCTGAAGGATCACGTGACACTGAAGACCGGAGTAATGGCTTCAAAATTCAGCTTTGCCATCACCGTAATAAATGACATTTTAAATTATAGAAAACATTTATTTTAAATTGTAATAATATTTCACTATATCACTTTTTTTACTGTAATTTTGATCAAATAAATACAGCCTTAGTGAGGATATGAGACTTCTTCTGATTCACATGGTCTAGGTTTCTGGAATATAAATGGCAAACACAAATAAAACTGTCGCAATATTCAAACTCTGGCTAATCTAAAGCTACTTTCCTGTCTTTTTCAGTTACTGAGTCTGGTCATGGGGCTGACATTGGCTTAGAGAAATTCTTCAACATTAAATGCCGCTACTCGGGCCTGCAGCCAGATGTGGTAGTGATGGTGGCCACGGTTCGTACCTTGAAGATGCATGGCGGTGCCCCCCCTGTGAGTCAGATCCACAAATCTATAGACAGATTTCCAGTATGGATTCACTTGAACCAATAACACATCAACTGTTTATTAAACGATCAGTCTTGTGCTTGTGACAGGGGCAATAGCTCACAATGTCTTTATGCTTCTATTCTTTCTTATTTATAGGTCCAAGCAGGTTTGCCCCTTCCAAAAGAGTATTCACAGGAGGTAGTAGGCTACAATCTTTCAGCTGCAACTCTTTTACATATTTTGAATCTCTTAATATTTTAAATATGTTTAGAACCTAATGTACACTTTTAAATGTTGATGATTGTCAGTCAGGTGGAACCCGTATTACTGCAGGAAAATTCTAATATATACCACATGACTTTATTTTCTCCAATGCAGAACCTCAAGCAGCTGGAGAGAGGCTGTTGTCACCTGAGGAGACAGGTGGAAAATGCACAAGCATTTGGATTGCCGGTGATCGTAGCTGTCAACAAATTCAGGTACAACATCAGCCAGCAAAAAGTGTTGTGTGTGCATTTTCTCATCTAGCTATTTGCGACTTATCATACATTATTATTATTATTATCAATATGCACCATTTTATCTTTCATCACTAATATATCTCTAATTATGTTCTAATAGTCTCTAAAGTTCTTAGGTTTTTATCCTTTGTACACTAATCGTATGCACACGAGCCAAACTGAACCACACACAGCACTCCCACTCTGAGTGAATGTGTGTGAATATGGGCTCTGATTGTATTTGGCGCAGCTCTGATACTGACGCTGAGCTGGAGCTGGTGTGTGGCCAGGCGAGGCAGGCTGGTGCCTTTGATGCAGTGCAGTGCACTAACTGGTCTGAGGGGGGCGCTGGAGCGCTGGCTCTGGCTGAAGCTGTTCAGAAAGCAGCAAAACTACCTGGAAGTTTCAGGTTCCTGTACGACTCACAGGTAAGAAGTGGTGTAGTGGGTAAAATTGTACGCTGGTACATTTACATGTATGCATTTAGCAGGCACTTTTATCCAAAGAACACAAGGTACAAATGAGGTAACCTTACCTGAGTTACCTGAGGTAACTTTTACCACTGAAACTGATACTAAAATACTGTACTTTGCTTTGTGTAAAAGCATCAGCTGCATTAATTAAGTGGGAGAGGAAGTGAAAGGATATTAGCAGATATTAGAAAGGATGTTAGCGGCATCATTAAATGCCTTATACTAGTATACAGTGGAGCAATTTTACTTTCACTCAGGATTTTTTTCATAACCCAAGGTGCTTGTGCTGTACTTTCCCACACATATTCTGAGATCAATTAACACTTTATATATAGAGCTGTTTCATTACCAGCCAGTGACTTTATCATGCATGAAATCTTTTTAATTGACAAGGCCTAAATATATCTAGCATGAAAACTGTTCATCACACATTACACTAATTATGGCTAGGAAGAAGCCTGTGAGTATTGAGTACAGAAAGAGTCCACTGGTTGAATAAAGCCAAAATCCATTACTCAATCTAATGCATTATTAAACACAGGATAAATGTGTTTTTTTTCTTCTTCTTCAGATTCCAGCTGCTGATAAGTTAAGGACTGTGGCACAGAAGATGTACGGTGCGAAAGATATCGAGCTGTCTCCAAAAGCAAAGGAAAAGCTTGCACTTTATACAAAACAGGTGAGCTTCCTTTCCTCAATAATGCTGTTTAATTACATATACACATAAACTTCTAAGATATTTGCTTTCTTATATAACAAACTGTATTAAGGTTAATTAATGTGGGTTTGTGTAATTAGTGGAAGCAGCTGTTGTAAGTTAATGAGAGGTTTAAAAAAACGTATTGTATGACATATTGTGGATACTTTGAGTGGAAAATGTTGTGTACCAGATTGTTGGAGGAATGGGTTTGACTGTTGTGAATTTGTGTGTGTGTTTTGTGTGTATAAAAAGAAGGGGTGTTCTTGTTATTTTGGGAAATTATTGGACTTCAGGGAAATTTCAATATGTGCTTCGGCACATACTCATTCTGCTTCCAGAGCTCTAGACTTAAGGCCCCGATGTATTCGTTTAGGTGTAAAACGAAGTTCAAAATATGTGAGCAGAGATACACTGTTATTGAACATCTGACGCCGCCCACTGCTGAGAACGACGTTTAGATGAATATGTAAATATGTGCTGCGCGCTTTCCTCTCAGTAACAAAATAAACACAACAAAAATGAGAAAACAGCATTTTTTTATAGAAAGCATAAGAAAAGCATCTGATCATAACAACATGGGTATGTTAGCACAAGCTCTGCAAATAGATTGCTTAAAAGCAAGCAACTTTACAGTATCAAACATAAAAAACAGTGTCAGTGCCTCATTTCATCAGAAGCACAACTTCATTTTCTACTATAAAGCGGTGTTCATGTTTTCACCTGCGGAGATCTTACCTCGACGCACTCTACAGACAAAAATGAGTCAGAGGCCCTGTTTCCACCTTGTATTAAAATGCGTTTTGGTCGATCAGATCACAATTGGACGACGCTAAATACAGGTGTAAACGGGGTGTAAAACATTTTGAGCTTGTCCACATTCAACCACTTCAGCGGTAGTCGAAAACGCATTCGACTGGATTGTTTTCGTAGTGGAAACGCTCATGTGTTCGAATGTGTCCGAACAGCCACTGAAGACCGCCTACTCTCCGCCTACTGACCTAATGCGTAAGGTAAGCGTGTGCTAGACAGACGGGATTTAAACTTTTTTTGGTTTGAAAACGAAAAATGTACCAAGCACAATGTTCTTCACCATTCCTGATTTCTAACACGCACTCAAAGCGTTCGGCCGGCCTGATATTAAAATACCAGGTGGAAACGGGTGTGTGTTTCCCTCATCCACTTGTGATCCGATCTACCAAAACGCATCTTAATACCAGGTGGAAACAGCCAGAGAAGAGTTCCTTGTGAAAAAAGGCGGAGCCTCAGCGCACACCTCCTATTACTTTATCGTCAAGGACCAATGGTAGTACGAAGGTGTTTTGCAGCTGGTGCGAACTTTTCCTGAGAGTTCGCTTTAGCAAGCCGTTTTGAACTCCCAAAACAACTCCCTGGTTTTGTTCGAAATGACGTCACATCAGTTCGTTCTTTGATTGTGTTTGAAGTATATTGGGTATAGTATATAGGCCCTACACTATAGTATACACTATAGTATACACTGATTTTGTTCGAAATGACTTCACATCAGTTCGTTCTTTGATTGTGTTTGAAGTATATCAGGTATAGTATATACACTATACGTATACACTATAGTATACACTACAGTATGTATGTATGCCTGTCTGCCTGAGGGAGTGTAACATTCTCTCTTATTCGACTTCTTTCTTTCATCTCTCTTAAAGGGCTTTGGGAATTTGCCAGTTTGCATAGCCAAAACACACCAGTCCTTGAGTAATGACCCCATGATGAAGGGACCGCCCACCAACTTTGTGCTGCCCATAACCGATATCAAGGCCAATGCCGGAGCAGGTTTCCTCTGCTGTCTGACTGACTCGGTGAGCTTTATACTCCTTTATCTATTCACAGTAATATTAGAGCCACATATATACACTACCGTTCAAAAATTTGGGGTCAGCAGGTCTTTTTTTTGAAAGAAATGAATACTTTTACTCAGCAAGACATTGCTCAAAAGGGACAGTAAATTAATTTATAATGTTACAAAAAATGTTTTTTTTAACTTTCTATTCATCAAATATTCCTGTAAAAATATATCAGTTTCTAGAGCTGCACGATTAATCATAAAAAGATTCAATTCAAACACCCACGCGATCTTATTTTATTAATTAGATAAAAGATATAATGAGATAAAAGTTTAACATTAGGATATAAACACTGATGTCTACGATAGCGATCAAAACCACATTTTGAAACTAACTTGGCGCTTCAAATAACTGTTGTATTAGTTACATCTTACGCCACTGTTAAAAAATGTATTTGTCATTGAATCATTCATTCAAAAGATTTGTTCAAAAACACTGATTCATCCAGTAATGAAACAAGTATTTATTAATGAGTCAAAGAATTAATTTAAAACCAATTCAAATTCATTCATTCAAATTAATTAAACATTTTCCCAGCAATTAGAGTCCAGCAATTAATATTTTTTCAAAACCTCTAGTAAATTACACGTTATTTTGTTTAGTTGTATATTCAGAATCGTGGGAGAATCGTGATCTCTATTTGAAACCAAACAATCATGATTCTCATCAGTTTCATAAAAATATTAAGTAGTATAAATGTTTGATAATATATTATCAACATTGATAGTAATAAGACATGTTTCTTCAGCACCAAATCAGCATATTAGAATGATTTCTGAAGGATCGTGTGACACCGAAGACGCATAAAAAATGTTACCGATCCCAAACTTTTGAATGGTAGTGTATGTAAAGGCTATATTTCTCACACCTTGGTGGTGTACATTAAAACACTACATCAAATGAGCCCAGTCACATTAAACTATCTTCCCATGCCTGAAGGAAAAAACATAAAAGTAAAGTGATTGTTGTTGTCAACCATGTCCTCAGTGTTTATGATAATTGGCTGAACACACTAATGGAAGATTAAATGATAAGATTACATGAACACTAGGGTGGTTAACCTCTAGTCAGATGATGTCATTGACTCATTTCTGTCCCCTTCAGTCAGTTGCTCATCGGGTGAGTCTACAGTGCAGAAAAGAAAGAGAGAATATTTTGTCACACATGTTGTGGATATTTTTATCTAGACACGTTGCTAGGCTGCATGCCTGTGCTGAACATGAGCTGTTCAACAAAACCCACTGGTGGGCCAAGTGACCTTATCCAACGTTTATGTTC